>JAPVLO010000821.1:0-383331 GCA_027257055.1 Cephalopachus bancanus
GGGCCGGCTCTGTGGCTCAGCCTGTAATCCCAGCACTTTGGGAGGCCAAGGTGAGTGAACTGCCTGAGCTCGTGGGTTCGAGACCAGACTGGGCAACCTGGTGTGACCTCATCTCTACAAAAAATAAAAATAAAATAAAATAAATAAGTAATCCTCATAATTAGAAACCAGAAAAAATTTTGGTGGGAGGGAGGGGCAGAGAGTTGGGATTAACAGTAGTCAATATCTGCCTTGGGAAGGGGAGACACATCTCATCAACAAGAGTAACTGCATAATGAATATTTGTATACCTAACCCTTAATTGTACCCCACAATTTTAAAATAAAAAAATTAAAAAATTTAAAAAAAGAAAATTACTATTGCAAAATAAAAACAATGGAATCTTATTTTCTGCTATTTACTTTTTTTTTTTTTGAGTTGGAGTCTCACTCTGTCACCTAGACTGGAGTGCAGTGGCCGCTCTGGCCACTGCAGCCTCCACCTGCTGGGCTCCGGCGATCCTTCCACCTCAGCCTTCTAAGTAGCTGGAACTACAGGCACCCACTCCCACACCCGGCTAATTTTTTTTTTTTAATTTTAGAGATGAGGTCTTGCCAAGTTGCTCAGGTGGGTCTCGAACCCACGGGCTCAGGCAATCCACTCACCTCAGCCTCCCAAAGCGCGGGATTACAGGCTGAGCCACCAAGCCTATATTTACTTATTTTTAAATAAAATTATGTATGTATGAAATGTACAACATGCTATCTTGATATGCCCATAAATGATGAAACAATCACTACAGTTCAGCTAAGATATCCATCTCCTCACAGTTATCATTTTTAAAGTTCTTTTAGTTGAAACAAAAGACATTAAACAGCAACACAAGGGCATAAGTAAGTATGAAACTCATAAGAAAGCATACCTTATTATTCTTCAACCTCTCCTACAGTTAATTTCTCATGGAATTTTATATATAATTCATATCAAAATATGAATTAAGATTTCAATGAGATTGAAAACCCATGTCTTAATATGTCTGTATGATCAACTAAAGATGTCATTAACTTAATTTTTATACTAAATTATTTTTATTTTCTTTTTTCTTATTTATTTATTTGAATTGGAGTCTCACTCCATCACCCAGGCTGCGGTACAGCGGCACACTCACAGCCACAGCAATCTCGACCTGCTGGGCTCAGGTGATCCTTCTACCTCAGCCTTCCGAGTATTTGGAACTACAGGCGTGTGCTACCATGCCTGACCAGTGTTTTCTTTTTTGATTTATTGTAGAGACGGGGTCTCACCAAGTTGTCCAGGCTGGTCTCGAACCACTGAGCTCAGGCAATCCTCTCGCCTTGACCTCCCAAAGTGCTGGGTTACAGGCTTGAGCCACCATGTCTGGCAATTTTTTACTAATAAATTTTGTAATAAAAGTTGGAGGCAGAGATATGATTTAAAAAACCAATTCCAAATATAAATGCTGATTTATTGGAATTGACATTATAATAGATGACCAATCTAAATAGCAATAACTTAACTGTTAATAAATTAGATTGAAGATTTATTGGATTATGGAAACTAGTGGCAGTATCAATAATAGACCTATCTATAAGGTGAACTGTTAAAGTAGTCATGAAATCATAATAATAACAAACACTTTTGTAGCAGTTCCTATTGCCAGAATCTCTTCTAAGCACTTAACGTATATAACACATATAATCCTTACAAGAGTTGCATGAGGATGATGTTAATATTTTAACAGAGGAGAAAACTGAAGTGCACGGGAAATAAATGCCATACACAGAATCATACCCATTAAATGTCATATCTGAGATTTAAACCAAGGCAATCTGGCAGTAGTGTGCATGATCTGCAAACCTGGGCTATTCATATAGGTGGTACTCATTTGAATGTTTTAATGTTATCAACATGATTTTCAGTCACCAAAGGTTTTAAGGGCTATGACAAATGTAGAACTTGCCAAAAATCCCTTGTAATTACTCAGTTCTATGCACCTGCTAGAACTGACAGTGAAGAACTTCATTAACCAGTTTTATCTTCGGTGTTATCTTCAGCAGGTTGTAGAAACTGAATGTGCCAGATATTCATTTTTTTTGAAAAGAAAAAAAAACTAAAGTTTTTTAATCACTGCTTCCTGACTTATTCACATGCTATACCCGGCCCTCTTAAAACCATGCATCCATGATTTTGACTCATGTATTTAAACACTTGATAATTCACCATATTAACACATTTAATGCATCTTATATGATGCAGAAAGATATAGAATTTTTCATTAATTCAAAGTAAAAATTCTTAGAAAATTAGGATGAGAAGATAAATCTTATAATGTGAACAGGTATGGCAAAACTCAAAGCTTTCTCATTACAACTAGAAATAGAAGAAAGACGTTCTATTACGATTACCTCTATTCACCGTGATGCTGGAAATTTGAATCATAGCAGTAAATGAAAAGGAAAAAAAAATAGGCATAGAATTGCGAGAATGACATTACTATCTTTGTTTGCTAATTCTATTATTGCTTTTTTATGAAAACAAAATAATCTTCAGAAAAACTACTTAAGAAAGATTGCCAAGGTACCTGGATTTTTTAAAATCTACATAGTAAAACTATGTAGTCACTTAAGTAAAATAGTTAGAGTAAGCATCTACATAAATCCTTTCCTTCACCAAAGCAATGAGAACATGGACAAAGTTCTCAGAATCAAATTTTTGCAAATTCCGGAAATTCAACAAAATCCTTTAGCAGTCCAGGTAGTGTGTATTCAACAACTGAATGTTGGTAAGATGAATAAACTTTGTGGTGTTTTAATTTGCCTTATTCCATCTCCCATGACCAGTTTGAAGGTAGTTTTAAAAATGATAACCAGGAAACATGATGAGAGTGGAGATTTTTCAAAGCCCCATTTTCAGAGAATTGTCATAATTTTCCCCAGATGGTAGTTTTATGGAAGATTCCATTCATAAGGCTGTCTTTATTTGACCTGATTGAAAGCTCATATAATACAAGCAGCCTTTCCCAGGGGTGTTTTTCAAATACAATCAGAAACCATTTCTTAACTTTGCAGTTTCCTGTGGTGGAAGATAAGAGTTGAGGAAAACAATAAGCTAATCAAAAAGCTGGAAAGTAAAATCCAGGGAACAAGATGCCCTCAAGGTGCTTTAAAAAGATTCAACGTCTACTGGGACAATAGAAGACTATACCAAATGCATAGACCTATGTGCATTCCCAGCAATGTACAGGAAGACTTCACAATGCCTAGTCTTTAACTTCTGTTGACATTGAGTTTCTTTAAATGCAGGAAGTAAAGCTAAGGCAGAGTATTACACTTCCAGAATGAGTGGGGCAGGTATCATAATTATGACTACAGAATCCATCAGGAAAGACTGGATTTATTGGCTGTGGGTTTTAAGGAAATATCTGTCCAATAATTAACTTTCCACTAAGAAGTTAACTGAGCAGGGGCTTCAGGGGCTACACATGACAAAGTATATCAACTTTTCAGAAGTCGTTTAGCTAAACAAGCAAACAAATCAACACCAGGAACACTACAATAAATACTGGAAAGGAAGGAGAATCGAATTTCCTGAATTGTCACATTTTAAATGGTTGATTCCTGCTTTGTGGCCTGAGCTGCCAGGGTAGGTTTTGGCCACCCATGACCTGAACTGAAATAAGTGAGTTGAAAAATAAATGAATGAATAAAGGAATACAGATTATTGTAAAATAAAAACTTGTAAAGTAGAAAATAATCATACAAATGCACGATAATAAAAAATGATGTACAAAAGCACTCAGAGCCCACCATATTTGTTATTGATTGTTTTTTAACTGCATGGTATTAGGAGTTAAAAATTACAATTTTTGATTTGCTGATATTTATTTATTGATTTAACCAACCACCATCTTGATTTAACCAAGGACCACCATCACTCACTGATTCACACAATTATTTTACTTGTCTTTATTAATGTCTCTAAAATGTGTGTTTAGTTTACATTTATTTCAGTTTAACATTAGAAGACTTTTGGATCTTATCTAGAATTTTGATAACGTTTTTAAAAGCAAAAATATGCCACAGAAACTTAACTCTTATGTATGTCAATTTGCCTGTGTTAACATTAGTTTCATTATACATAATTTTGCTTAAAATTGCAGTTTCCAAGAATCTATGGATGACATTAAGTGAGGTTTTACTGTATATTCAAAACCACTAAATTATACATTTTAAAAGAATGAGTCTTATGGTATGTGAATTGTATCTCAATTAAAAATAAATATATATATTATATATTAAAAACAAATATTTAGAAAATGAACTTAAGAAAATATGCCATTTAATCCCTAGTACACATAGAGCATCCTCCAGAATAGAGTGCATATTAGACCACAAAAATGTTTTAACAAAATTAAGCGACCAAGAATGAAATCACATCAAATCATTATCATTTCCACTCACAATGGATAAAAGTAGAAATCAATAGCAGAAGAAATTTTGGAAAATTCACTCATTTGTACAACTTAAACATGTTCCTGAGCAACCAAATAAGTCAAAGAAAAAAAATTTTAAAATTCAAAAATATCTTGAGAAAAACATGAGTGAAAACATAGATTTAAAAATAGCAACAAATTATCAAGTACCTACAAAAGAACCTATCAAATGATGCACACAGCTAGGCACAGTGGCTCAAGCCTGTAATCTCAGCATTTGGGAGGTGAAGGCGAGAGGATTGCCTGAGCCCAGGGGTTCAAGTCCAGCCTGGACAACATTGTGACACATGGTCTCCACAATAAATTAAAAAAAATTTAAGACATGGTGGCATGTGCCTGTGGTACCAGCTACTTGGAAGGCTGAGATGGAAGGACTGCCTGAGCCCAGCAGGTCAAGGATGTGGTAACCATCAGCATGCCAGTGCACTCCATCCTGGGCAATAGAGTGAGACTCTGACCAAAAAAAAAAAAAAAAAAAAGAAAGAAATCACAGTGGAAATAATTAAAATAAAACTTGGAAAATTCACAAATATGTACAATTGAACAAAATGTTTCTGAATAACCAGAGTCAAAGAAAAAAATTAAAAATTCAAAAATATCTTGAGGCAAAAGTCAATGAAAACAACATACAATAGCATTAAAAGTATCAAGTACCAATGAAATAATATAACAAAAGATGAAACCAACCATCACAGTAGACATAATAAAACTTGAGAGATTGATTAAGATGTAAAAAGAACAAACTTGTTCAGGTATTGAAATGCTCAGTAATAACTATATGAAAAATTTTATCGAAGTTATCATAAAGCAATTAAAATAAAAATCCCAACAGGTGTTTGGTTATGTTTTGTTTTGGATTTAAGCTAGCCAATTCTAATTTTGTTTTGTTTACTGAGTCAGGGTCTCATTCTGTAGCCTAGACTGGAGGGTATTGGCACAATCATAGCTCAATGCAGCCTCAAACTCCTGGGCTCAAGCAATTCTCCTGACTCATCCTCCCAGTGTGCTGGGATTATAAGCATGAGCCACTATGTCTGACCAAATTCTAAAATTTATAGCAAGCTGGATAGCTTAGGAAAACAAAGACATTCTTGTTTTTTTTTGTTTTTGTTTTTTTAGCCTTATTAAGAATTGCTGAAAATTTAGAATGTATATATACAGGGCAACAAAAAATGTATACACATTTTGAGAAAGGAAAAACCTATATTAAAATTGTAATACTCAATATATACCAATAACAAAAGATGAAAACAAATCACATTGATACCATAATTCAATTCAACTTTGAAAAGTAATACATAGACTTCCAGCAAGTTGGCAATGGAGCAGGTTGGTCTGTGAGACCCTCCATGAAAGCGAGTGTCCATAAAGACTTTTGCTCTCCCCTGATGGCTGCTGCTTCCGCTGCTGCTAGCCTGCTCTTCAGCCAGCTGTGCAGGCCTGTGGGCTGGCAGACACCACACCAAGCACTACTCTGCCATTGCCTCCACAGCTGCTGCCTCCCCACCTGGGGCGGCCCTTGGTTCCCAGCCCATGGAGCTCCTCCCTTGCACCATACTGCTGATGCAGCAGCCACTGCCACCACTGACACCCCACCCTGCCCGTGGAGCTCCTGGCCCCATGGAGCCCCTCCCATGCACCAAACTGCTGATGCAGCCACCGCTGCCACCACCCCTCAACCCTGGGTCGCCATCAGCTCCCATCCTGTGGAGCTCTGGGCACCCCTGCCTGCTGCACCACCCTGCCCCTCCCAAGCTGCCCTGTGCCAAGCCAAACTGCTGTGCCCAGCTGTCTCATACTCCGCCTCCCTCAGCTCAGCCCTGACCATGGTGGGACCAGAGATCAGCTGGAGCCCTGAGACCAGGCAGACACCTGCATTGCCCTGCCCAGCTCTGCCCAGCCTCCAACTTGGGAACTAAGGTAATAGCATCAAAATGAGAGAGACAGAGCCCCACCCCCATGCTAGATCAGACACAGGTCAGATCTGAGTGGCAGATTTGACAGGCAACAAGCTGACTGAGTCCAGATCTGATCCACACTCCCTCCACAGCAGGCCTGGGGCATCTGACCCTAGCTGTGAGCAACTCTACCAGCCTGCAATGAGAGCTAGAGATCAGAGCTGAAAGGGCATTAGACTTAGAGGAACAATCTCACAGTGTGCTTGGTTCCCTTGTTTTAATTTTTATTCTTTGTCTGTTTTACTCATCTTTTTTTCTCTTTTCTCTCTCTTCTTACTGTTATTGATAACATGTTCATACTTGCTTTGTTTCTGTTAGTTTACTGACTATTTTTTCTTTAGAATTCATGTTTGTTTAGGGGAATAGTGCAGCAAAATGTCGGTTAGCTTGTGTGTCTGTATGATTGTATGTTTTAGTTTTTTTTTTACTCTTTTCTGGTTTTGTGTCTCTTTTCATTTGTTAGTCAGTACATTTGTCTGTTTTCCCTCTTACTCAACTCTCTCTCTACCTTCCTTTTCACCCCCTTCCAGTTCCATTCTTTTCCTTTTTCTTACGTCATTTTGCTTTCAGGGAGCAAACCTACACCCCACTGCATGGACAGATTGCAAAGAAGTGGGAAGTGGGTTCCAATATATCCACACACCTGTCGGTGGATACTGGGAGTTGCAGATAGATTTTGAATCACAGCTTCCCCCTCAATTAAATCTCAAAACTGCCAACTAGTACAGACCCCAAACCATTGTCCAGCTTCAGAATTGAACAAAGCTAGAAGATTCACATAAGGAAGAATAGGAGATTGAATAAACAGAAGTAAAAGCAACCCTGCCACCCCTGAACAACAGAATAAAGAAGGGGGGAAAAATAAAAAAGTGGGGAGGAAAATCTACACAAAGGAAGAAAAATCAAAAGAAGACTATAGGTTTCACACAGACCCCTGTGAGGTCAGACACTGAGAAAACAGACTTTGAAACACAAACAATGAAGAACCCCCAGAATAACTGGTCACATAATACAAACCCAGACACCAAGACATTAATAGAATAAAAGAAGAGAGACAAGAGGAAAACAAGGAGTTGATGACTGCGAAAACAGAGTAAAGAATACTGTGATTGAAATAAGTAGCAAACTAATAAGCATGGAAAGCAGAATTAGCCAAGCAAAAGAAAGAATTTCAGAGCTTGAGGACCAAAATATAGAACTAATGCAATTTGTCAAAAACATAGAAAAGCTTAAAAAGTCAGAATAAAACCTTCAAGAGATGAGTGATTACTTCAAGAGACAGGACCTAAGAGACTTCTTGAGGCAGAAAGAGAGACAGAGACCACCCTGGAACAAAAATTCCATGAATTTATTCAAGAAAACTTCCCTTATCTCATCAATGATGTGGAAATTCAAACACAAGAGATTCAGAGAGCCCCTACAAGACAATAAATGAGAAGACCAACTCTGAAACACATAATAATCTGTCTAAATAATGTAGGTACTAAGGAAAAAATCCTAAAGGCAGCAAGAGAAAAAGGTCAGACTACCTACCAGGGAAGACCAATTAGAATAGTAGCAGATTTATCTACAGAAACCCTTCAGGCTAGGAGAGCTTGGAGCCCAATCTTCAAAGTTCTCAAAGATAAACAATTTCAACAAGAATAACCTACCCAGTCAAGCTAAGCTTCATTAGTGAGGGAGAATTAAAATCTTTCCCAGACATTCAATCCCTAAGTACTTACACTGCCTCCAGACCACCTCTACAAGAAACACTTAAGAAAGTATTAAACACAGAAGAAAAGGAAAAAAAGAATGACAATGTTCTTCACAAGAGTATAGGAAAAAGATTGAAAACACACATGAATCAACCCTAAAACCAAAAGAAAGACAACAAACAGGAACAACAACAATTCTATAAGAACCTCATGACAGAGATAAACCCTCACATTTCAATAATTAGCCTGAATGTGAATGGACTAAATGCACCACTGAAAAGACATAGAATGGCAAAATTGATAAAATATCATGAGGGAACAATATATTGTCTCCAAGAGACTCATCTCACCAGAAAGAACACTCACAGACTCAAAGTAAGAAGCAAAATTTCAGGCAGACCACAAAAGAAAGTAGGAGTTGTGATCTTAATTTCAGACAAAATACCCTTAAAACGATCAAAAATTTAAAAAGATATAGAAGGTCACTACATAATGATAAAAGGTTCAATTCATCAACAAGAAATATCCATCCTAAACATATATGCACCCAACATAAGAGTGTCAACTTTCATAAAGCAGCTTCTAGGCAAACTTAAAAATGATATTGACTCTAACACTGTCATGGCTGGGGACTTTAATACCCCACTCACAACCCTAGACAGATCATCAGTACAAAAAATCAGCAAGGAGATCCGGAACTTCAGTGTGACTCCTTACCAAATAAACTTAATTGATACCTACAAACACTCCACCCATCACCCATAGAATATACATTCTACTCATCGCTGCATGGAACATACTCTAAGATCGACCACATCCTTGGCCATAAATCAGCATAAACAAATTTCATAAGATTGAAACTTTGCCATGCACCTTCTCAGACCACAGTGGAATAAAAATAAATATCAACCCAACAAGGTTCCCCCAAAACCCACAAAGACATGGACACTAAATAGCATGATGCTAAGTAACTCCTGGGTCAACACAGAAATCAAAACAGAGATTAAAAGATACCTGGTACCAAATGAAAATGATGAGACATCTTACCAAAATCTCTAGGATACCATGAAAAAAGTAGTAAGAAGGAAATTCATATCTGCACAAATGTTTGAAGAAAATGGAAAAAATTCACAAGTTAACAGCCTAACAACTCATCTAAGAAAGCTGGAAAAGCAAGACCATCAAAACCCTAACTTCAGCAGAAGAATCCAGATCACCAAAATATAAGTCCAGATCCAGAACATAGATGACAAAAAGATAATACAAAAAATCAACAAAAGAAAAAAACTTGTTCTTTGAAAGGATAAAAAAGATCGATGATCCCCTAGCTAGACTGACCAAGAAAAAGACAGAAAAAGCCCAAATAAACACAATCAGAAACACAAAAGATGAAGTCACTTCTGACCCTGAAGAAATACAAAAGATTATCAGAGACTACTATGTATACTTGTTTGGAAACAAACTTGAAAACCTAAATGAAATGGAGGACTTTCTGACATCAGAAACCGGATTCAGCAACACATCTCAAAAATCATTGATCACGACCTAGTAGGCTTCATTTCTGGGATGCAAGGCTGGTTCAACATTTGTAAGACCATAAACATAATTAAATACATCAACAGATGTAAAAACAAAAACCACATGATTATATCATTAGATGCAGAAAAAGCTTTTGATAAAATCCAGCCTCTTTCTTGATAAAAACACTTGGCCTTCGAGGCATAGATGGAACATACCTCAAAATAGTAAAGCCGTCTATGAGAAACCCTTAGCCAGAATACCACTAAACAGACAAAAAATGGAACCATTTCTCCTGAAAACTGGAACAAGACAAGGATGCCTACTCTCATCCCTCCTGTTCAATATAGTTTTGGAAGTCCTAGTTAGAGCAATCAGAGGAGAAGGCAAACAGTGGTATCCAAATAATAAAAGAGGAAGTCAAGTTATCTCTCTTTGCAGGCGACATGCTTGTATACCTTGAAAACCCAAGGTAATCTGTCAAAAACCTCCTTGCACTGAAAAGGACTTTGGCAAAGTCTCAGGGTATAAAATAAATGTTCAAATAACAATCACATTTCTATACACCAATAATAAACAAACAGAATCCAAATGAAAAGCACAATTCCATTCACAATAGCCACACACAAAAATGTAATACCTTGTTATCTTCCTAACCAGTGATGAAAACTACAAAACACTGCTCAAAGAAATCAAAGATGACACAAACAAGTGGAAAAATATTCCATGCTCATGGATTGGAAGAATCAACATTGTTAAGATGTCCATTTTACCTGAGGCAATCTAGAGATTTAACGCAATACCCATCAAATTACCAGCAACATTCTTCTCAGACCTAGAAAAAGAAATACAGAAATTCATATGGAAACATAAATGACCATGAATAGCCCAAACAATCCTCAAAAAAAAAAAAAAAAAAAAAACCAAGAAGCAAAGCAGAGGTATCACACTCCCAGACTTTAAGCTTTATTATAAAGCTAGAGTAATCAAAACAGCCTGGTATTGGTACACGAATAGGTATATAAACCAATGGAATAGAATTGAAATTCCAGAAGCAAAACCTCAGTTTCTCAAACAACTCAAATTTGACAAAGCCTGTACCACCCACTACTGGGGAGAGGAAAGCCTATTCAGTAAATGGTGCCAGGAAAACTGACTGACCACATGCAGAAGATTGAAACATGATCCCTACCTATCCCCATACACAAAATTTAACTCTGAATTGATCAAAGCCTAAATGTAAAACCTCAAACTACAAGAACCTTAGAAAATGCAGGAGACACCCTTATGGAAATTGGAACTGGCAACCAATTCCTGGTCAAAACCCCAAGCACCCATGCCATAAGAGTTACGATAGACAAGTGGGACCTCATCAAACTGACAAGCTTCTGCAAAGCCAAAGAAGCCTTCAGGAGAGTAGGGAGACAGCTCACGGAGTGTGAAAAAAATATTTGCCAACTCCATGTCTGACAAAGGCCTAACATCTAGGATCTACAAGGAATTCAAATGTTTTGAAAAGAAAAAACAAACAACCCCATTAAAAAGTGGGCAAAAGATATGAATAGACACTTCTCAAAAGAAGACATACGAGCAGCCAACAGATACATAAAAATATGTTCAGCCTTACTAGTCATCAAGGAGATGCAAATTATAACTACACTGAGATACCACCAACTCCAGTCAGAATGACCATTATCAATACCTTAAAAAATAACAGGTGCTGGAGAGGATGTGGTGAAAAGGGAACACTTCTACACTGTTGGTGGGAGTGTAAACTAGTATAGCCTTTGTGGAAAACAGTGTGGCGATTCCTGAAAGTTCTAAAAATTGACCTTCCATATGACCCCGCAATCCCCCACTGGGAATATACCCGGAAGAACTCAAATCACTCTATAAAAAAGATACCTGTACCCGTATGCTTATTGCAGCATTGTTCACAGTAGCAAGATCATGGAACCAATCACACTGCCCATCGAAAGATAACTGGATACAAAAAAATTTGGTACCTATACACCATGGAATATTACACAGCCACAAAGAAGAACAAAATCATGAACTTCGCAGCAACATGGATTGAATTAGTTTACAATACTGAGTGTTCTTTCACAGAAATAAAGATCTGTGTATCACATGTTCTCATTCATAAGTGAACCTTGAACAACTATTGTAATACTATAAGAAAAGGATTGACAGTAGTGGGAAACCCCGGGGGGCTGGGGGGCGGAGAGGTGGGATTGACAGTAGTCAAAATCTGCCTGGTGAAGGGGGAGCGCTCCTCATCAACAAGGGCATCTGCACAATGAGTTTTTGTATACCTATCCCTGAATTGAACCCAACAATTAAAAAAAAGTAATACATAGATAGCATCTCTTAAAATATGTATACATTTTGGCAGTGTATTTATGGTGTACAACTTGTTGGTTTTGTATTTATATACATTGTAAAACATTTACCACAGTCACTAATTAACATATTCATCACTTCACATAGTTACCATTTTTTCTTATGGTGAGAACACTTAAGATCTACCTTCTAACATTTCAAGTAGACAATACAGTATTGTTAATTATTGTCATATAGTTGTACATTAGATCTTCAGAATTAATGTACAACTATATGAAAATAATTACCTTATATACCTGAAAATCTGTATCCCTTGACTATCATTTCCCCACATCATCCTACCCCCAGGCCTTGGTAACCACTGTTCCACTTTTTATTCCTGTAAGTATGACATGTTTAGACTTCACTTATGAGATCATGCAGTATTTGTAAATACATTCTTGAAGGAAAACAAGCAGAAATAGTTTCTTCTTTAAAATAACATAACATATAAGTAAGCTGTGGTGATCAAGACAAGTGTATTATTTGTACAATATGCAAGTAAACTAATGGAGCATAATAGCAGGCATAAAAACAGATTCTGGAATACATGACACTTGATTAATGTCAGAAGTGGCACTGAAAAGCAGTAAAGAATGGATGTTCTTTCTCAAATGGTGCTAAGAAAATTGCTGTTCATGAGGAAAGAAAGAAATCTGAACCTTCAGGTCACACCATATATGGAAATAATTCCAAGTGAATTTAAAACCTAACATTAGAAAAATTAAATCTATAATCTTTTAGAAGAGTATCCAGATTAACTTCCTGACCTAAGAGTAGGAAGTCTTATACCTTTTTAAATATTATTTTTGTTAAATTCTTACCTTGGTACTAGGTTTTCTAAAGAAGACTTCAAAAGACATTATTAAAAAATGAAAGTACCAATCCAAGGATAGAATAAGATATTCCAAATGCATGTAACTGAATCGAAGCATGTATCAGAATGTGTGAAGATCTCCTACCAAAAGCCTTATGGAGTAAAATAATTAAATTAAGTTGGAAATTTCCAATGAAAAATTTCAAAGTTTATGAAAAGATGCTTAGCCTCATTAGTAATCAGAAGGGTGTAAATTAAAGTCACAATAAAATATCACTTCAACCTCATAAGATTAGCAAAAAAAATTCTGAAAAATATCTATTAATGCCAAGTGATAGGAAGTGAAGCTGCAGGAACTGCTAGCAGAAATATACTTTTGCAGAGCCACTTTAGAAAACAGTTGGAAATGATCTACCCAGTTTGAAAATATTTATAATCTATAAGGCAGAGTGTTCAAATTTGAATATAAAACTTAAAGAATGTGAGTTTATGTGCAATGCAGCACACATGCAGAAAGATACTTTTCATGATTCTGAGACTGAGACAGATGCCTGCAGAAAGGGATGTAGAGAGGGAGAAAGGAGATACACACAACTAGAGACAGAATGAACAAGTGAATATGAGAATGAACTAGAAGAGCAAGCTGATAAGACATGGACAATTGAAGATTTGGGGAAAATGTTATAAGGAACTAGACAGGAAAAGGATTCAGAACTGAATGTTAAGCAGAGAAAACAGCAAGTACAAAGGACTTGGTAATTTCTGGTACATAAAAAGATGTGGGTACAGCTGAGTTGCTGTGTTTGATTGTGGTGTAAGACAAAATTAAATATTGGAATGATATAGGAACTTATAGGTGACAAAATACACTTAATTTTATTTTAGGTAGTGGGGAAACTGCATGATTTAAAGCAATACAGGAAAAGCAAATTATTTCATCTCTCCATAGTAATGATCTTCTCTGAAAAATATATGCAGTTAAAAGTCCTGGAAATCGTAAGAGCTATTAAATGCAAAAAATCTATATTATATGCAGTCAGATGTCAGATCAGTCTTTGTATAATTATTTTAGCCCTAACATTGATATTATGTGGTCAATAAATTCAGACTTACAAGAGCTAAACACTGAGTATAAACAGACACTGGAGACTCCTAAATGGGGGAAGGAAAGGATTGAAAAATGACCTTATTTGTGTGACAGGCTCGATATAAGCCTAAATTTCACCGTGATGCAATATACTCATGTAACGAATCTCAAGTATAAAATAAAATAAAGGTAAATGTACCTGTAAAGTCATCCCTAGTTATATAAATAAAAAGAAAAATCATATGAAGTTTAGCAGTTGTCTAATATTATCTAATTTGTGAATGATTTCTGATATTGACCTTTGATTTAAACATATTAAATTTGCCGGGCTCGGTGGCTCAGCCTGTAATCCCGCGCCTTGGGAGGCTGAGGTGAATGAATTGCCTGAGCCTGTAGGTTCGAGACCCACCTGGGCAATTTGGTGAGACCTCATCTCTACAATAAATCATAAACATATTAAAGTTTTACTTACTTTACTAACCAAATTAAATATAAAAATTGCTTTTAATTCCATTTAAAATACTTTAAAACGTTTTCCTCACAATGCTCAAAGCAAAAATGAAAGATAAACAACTCATAATATTTTACTATGTACATAATTTCTTTTACTTTGTTTTTCAAAAGTGAGTTGATTGTAATGAAACTGCACTGTCATTTTATAATTTCTAGGTTAATAATATTGCACTAAAGCATAGAAATATTAGCTTGAACCAGTATTACAATTATAGAATGATATTTAAATGCTTTTACCTAATAGTAGTTGGATAGGTATATATTGTTTCTTTAAAGGTAAGTATTAGGAAACAGGAAAAGAATAGCTATGGCCATAGAAGAAAATACTCAGCCAGGTGTGGTGGTTCATGCATGTAATCCCACCAAATTGGGAAGTGGAGGAGAGAGGATTGTCGAGTCCAGGGGTTCAAAACCTGCCTGAGCAACTTGGCGAGACCTTGTCTCTCTAAAAAAAAAAAAAAAAAAAAAAAAAATTAGCCGGGCATGCTGGTGTGCACCTGTAGTTCCAGCTACTTCGAAGGCTGAGGTGGAAGGATCACCTGAGCCCAGCAGATCGAGGCTGTGGTGGCTGGGAGTGTGCCACTGCACTCCAGCCTGGGTGACAGAGTGAGACTCCTACTCAAAAAAAAAAAAAAAAAGAGAGAGAGAGAGAGAGAGAGAGAGAGAAAGAAAATACCCACTAATTTTTATTTCACATTTTAAGATAGGTATTTTCTGAAAACATCACAGCATTTTTAATGGAAAGATCGTGAGTATTTGGCTGATTTTACTTCAAGATAATCTAATATTATGACTTTTGAATTTTACTTTTCTTTGACTGGATATCATATGTCCCTGCTCAATCTTCATATTTAAATCAAATATATGATTTATATTTATATACTGCTATTTGTGGCATTTCTCAGCTTTTAAAAAATTGGATCAGTATTCTATAATATAATTGGTTTTTTTTGTTGTTGTTTGAATATGTGATAATCTTACTCCAGGCTATAAAACACTAGGTTTTTGAAACCTCCATGGATTCAGCTATAAGTAAATATGACTGTTATTTTATTTTTGAGGCTTAATTATCATTTTTGGTATATCTTTACACTCAAAATATTCTAATCTTTACCAAGTTTACTGAAGAAGAACTCTTGGCTCAGTAGAGCACATAATTTTAGTTTTCCATTTTTCTACTTGTGCAGTAGTTCATAGCAGAGTGTGTAATAATTGATGAACAAATTGAGAATGAGGGTTTGGTGAAAACATTAAAGAGAAAAACATAGATTCATCTAAAGTTTACATTGATAACTTAGACCATGTCAATATCATGTTTCAACCAATACAAAATAATAAATGTTTAAAAAAATACATTCACTGTTCCCAATTTTTATTTTTGTAGTATGGTGATAAATTTTAAGTACTTTGCATGGATTGAAATGAAATCATTTCTTCTTGATCATTCATCTTATATCTTTGTTTTCCTAAAACCCAGAGTATCAATAAATTCCTATGTATACAATCATGCCAAATACATATACTAGATCATTAATAATCTAAGAAATTATAATTGACTCTATCAGATTACTATGAGTTCTCAAAATAATTTATATTCAATTTTATGGTATGTTCTGCTATATATTGACATATATGTTCCTAAAAATCATTCTGTAATATGCAAAACTGTGGAATAAAAGCCAAAAGGCCTACAGAAGGTGGGATTAATACTTTAAAAAATCTTTGTCAATGTCACATAAAAATATGTAAGGCTCTAATGAAACTGATATCATGGTTTTATACATGCTATTTTACATATAAAATAACAAATATATGTATAACAAATAAGGCATTTTATCTTGAAAAAGACTTGTTTACTTGTGAAGTGAACTTGAATGTGGTTTGCATTTGTTAATGTGAAGTGATGAAAAATGGGCTACCTGAAATCAGAAGTATGATTTTAATGCCAGATGTGGATGGGATGGGAGTGAACTGAGGTATATATTTGTGGAGTGTGAATTGGGAATGAACTGCTATATATTTGTGGAGTGTGCTTGTGCTATGTGTACTTCCACATTGTTCTATTTAGTGGGATGCAACTTTCTGAGTTCATGTAATGGTTCTTGCGGATGAAATTTCACAAATGCAACACATAATTTATGTTATTCTCAAATTGTTCCTAATGCAGCAATCATGTTGAAATGAATTTCACATTTAAAAAACAAGTTTTATAGCAGAATTGACTGTAAATTCTTCCCTCTTACCAGCATTGATAGATTGCAAATGGAATTCACTGAATGAGTATGCTTTACTCATATTTCTAGTGGGTTTTTAAAGTATATTTGTATCAAATTCCATATAGGCCAATGTAGTTTATTATGTTTACAGATAAATTCACTGTAACCAAATTTGACAACCTTCAAATAGAGCAGTAGAAGTTAATTTATGCTTTGAATTATATGTTCATTTTTTTAAAGTAGTATGGCTCTTATAGTGAAATATAGGGTATGTATGCTACATCCTACAAAGATAATATAAAATTCCTAAAATGCATTTACAGGGAATTACAGAGTCCATCTTTATATATAATTTTGCCCTTGCCTATATGAATACAGCTCTTAATGAAATCGAGTAACTGAGAATAGCACATGCTTCCAAGAGCAGAATGTAGTCATAATACTAGTAAGAGGTTTAATGGTCTTGAAATCAATAAGATACCTAAGTGCATTCTTAAGATGCTGGTTGTGCAGCATTTATTGCTTGTGATTGATTACTAAAATATGAAATACTGCATTTCCATAGCAGTTTTTGTTCTCATGCACAAAGTACAGAAATCAAAGGGAAAAGTTAAAGTGTCAAAGAAGACCCAAAACTTTTTCCCCTAGGAAATTTTTACAAAATTAGTAAAACACAGAATCAAAAACCTAAGTATAAACCTTAAGTTGGAAATATCAAAAGTCAACATGCTATCAGTGAGCCAACTACCATGTATACTGTACAATTACAGTAATACAAAAAGAGCTATTAGAAGTATTTAGCATAGTGTGTTTTCTAACATCTAAAACCAGAAGTTGGTAACAATGAGTACAATAATATTTACTTGGCTTTTAATTTGATTGGGATTTTTTTTGACATTTCAGTGTAAAAATATCATTCAATTTCAACACAGTTTTGAGAACTGGAACTATTGAAGAGAACAAGTTCCCTAGTTACTAGCACATATTACAAATGAGCTTATTTTATATATTAATATTAAACCTGAATTAATAAGTATGTTATGTCTATATAATATTTTATTTTGAAGTCTGTTTGCATTAATCTCATTTGAACTATCCAATAATCCTGGGAATTTGGTCCAGAATTTAAAAACTAGAAATAATTTTAGAATTACACTTATTTTACTGATAAGAAACCTGAGGACTACAGGATAAAAATACACTTTTGTCACAGTGGAATTTAGAAACCATTCTATAAGAAGTTTTTTTCTATGTTGCTTTTAATGAATTGCTATACTTTGTTACTGCTGGCATTAGAGAAAGAAGTAACAGGAATACATCTACATTCAGTGTGTTCTTTTTAAAAGTTGATGGTTCAATAATTTTATTAAACACTTTTTATGATCTTTAGGAAATAGCCTTTGGTTAATCAAAATCTAGTGAATTAGAGGTTACTCACAAAGAACACATTAAGAATAATAAGTCTAAATGGAAGGCACAAAGAGCAGATGTGGCCTCATTATATGTATTTAAAGAGCATAATTTGAGGGCCAAAAAGTTCTTGGTTCATGTCATAGCTCATCTACAGTAGTGATTTTTGAACTAGTGCTTGTAACATGAAAATAGTCATCCTCATATTTTACTACTTTAGAGAATGAATAAAATAATATATAGAAAGCACCTGTATCTAACTGTGATAGAGATTTTCAATAAACGGAAGTATTAGTAGTTTTCATCATTTGAACTAAGAAAAGATAATTAATTTTGGCACAGTTGGAAGACATATGACTTGCTCTAGTTATAATAGAGTAGGTAAGAGGTAGATTGGAAATTAGTGGTGGATAGAGCATTCAGAATCAAAGAGATAGAATAAACACATTGTGAAAATACAAGAAATAAAATGACATTTTGATGATGAATAGGAGATTCAAACTAGTACATATACAGAAGTTGTAGTTTTTACAGTGATTTATCACAGATACAAAGATCTGAGTACCACATGTTCTCACTCATAAGCAGACCCCGAACATTTACAATAATACAATAAGAAAGGGGTTGGTAGTAGGAGGACACTTCTGGGGGAAGGGGAGGCACAAAACATCAATATGGGTACCTGATTTCAAACCATATGAAGTGGGGACCAAAAGGAGGCCTGAACTCTACCTGTACAATGACTATTTGTATACCTAAATCTGAATTGTACCCCACATCTTTAAAAAAAATTGGCAACCTCCTTGGATCACCTCCCACTGTGGGAGCTTTTCTGTCCTCTCAGTAAATTCTGCTTTCAAAAAGTAATAAATAAAATTAAAAATAAATAAATAAATATTTTTAAAGAAGACATAGTAGTGTTTAAAGTTGAAAGTAAACCAGGGTCAGATTATGGAAGACTAGTTCTCTCATAAAGCTAGGGCACATTATTTAGCAGTGAACCCCTGGGTAGTGGAAAACATAAAATTTATTGAATAACAGAAATGGATGGGGTAGGATTTTCAGAGAACAGAGATTAGAAATGAGGGGATAAATGAAATTTATCATTTAATCCTGTAATTTAGGTTTATTTATTTTAAAATCTTTTAATCAATTTTGTACTAAATTTTAAAAAGTTGAAATCATAGACAGCAGATTAAACTCTTACCTTAGTAAGACTTGTAAATGTATATAGTTTTCCAATTCAGATTTAGATTGGAGAATACAAATGAACATAAATCCAATTCTGTGACTCTAGAGTTAGTCAAAACATGCATCTAATATATAAAATTTTTATTTTAGGTCAAACATAGAGATAAAATATAAATGTTATAATTGACCTTTTTTCCTCCCCTCATGTATAAGTATATATCTTGAAGAAATCTTGAGGCAAGAGATGTAAACCTGCTGTTCTCTCAGAAGACTGAATTTTCATGTACCTCTCAGTATGAGAGTGATTCTCTTTCCTAAGTGTGAATCCTAACTCATCACTCCTAAGAGCAAACCGACTGACCAGTTCTGAGACCCTACTGAACCAACAGCTGTCTGTACTCATGCTGAAGGAAGAATTGTCTGAGTATCACTTAATGGGAGATGTTTGTCCCCCAAAATAATGGCTTAATTGAACAATAGTGGTTCCCAGTAAAACATATTCCTAAGGGATTTTGAATGATAATTTTACATCTATGTACTTTTTATTTTACTTAATTTCAGAACTTAATGCCAGTGTTTAGATTTAGTGCTACTTTCCTGGTAAAAATAATTCTGGCAGAGTAGCATATACATTTCCTCATAGATATATCTAGTATAATGTGGGTTGTAGCTGCAAAGTGGGTTTGATAATCAGCTTGGTTTCCTTTAACCCAATTACCTTGTTCACTCATTTCCAAATGGCATTATGTACTTTTTGGATTATATCAAGGATGGTTTTTCTGTAGTTAGGCAGTATACTCAACTCAAAAATGACAAAGTGCTCAAGAGATAAATATTAAAGCATTAAAGCTTGGTAGAACAGAAAAAAATAACTTCTGTTATCTGTCTTCTTTCCTTAACTACTCTACCTAACTCACAGAGAATTTCAGTGGGTCCTTTAGTTTCAGGAAATCATACTTTTAAAGGTGAGTTCCAGTGTATGTAATTACATAAGGGGTTTCCATGTTGTTTTCTAAAACCCTATAAACAACTTTTATAAAAACTGTGTCTTGTCTGAAGTGATAATCCTGTTCTGAATACCAAGAAAGTCTAAGAACAGATGAATTATGTACATATGTACAAGACATGAGAGAATAGTTTGAGTAAATGTATTTAAGTAAATCACAATGTTTATATCCATGATTAACTTAATTATAGTGCATCCAAGTACACAACTCCAGAACACTAGGTACTGTGTGGTAAATGAAAGATAGACTGCTAACATTGTTCTATCATAACAAAATCTTTTGATTTAAGCCATTTGAATTTTCATATTTTTAGGGACATTAACTGATCTTCTATTTTGAAGTAAAACACCAGAAGATATAAAGGCATAATTCCCTTGAGGTATAATGTCAATCTTTTGTTCAATTGTTAAATGTTTAAAAACATTAAACACAGGCAAGACCAGTTACTAATTTTAGTAGCCCAACTTAATCTCTGTATTCAGTCATGTAGAAAATAAGTTTCAGTGTATTACTTTAAAATCAGATTGAACTAAGCAATATACATGAGGTAAGTGCAATATTTTACCTTTATCAACCTGAACACCTCTATATCTCCTCTTTTAAGTAGTGGTAGATTAATTTGAAGGACAAAACTTTGTTAAATAGTAGATTTTTAATATATTTTTACATTACAATATTCGAAATCCCTTGCCTCTAAAAAATGCTTAAGGCAAAGTTACATTAACTGTGTAGAAATTTCTATACAAAAGAAAATGTTTTGGTGTGGAAAGGATATCCACAAATAAGGATATTTCTCTTAACTCTTGAAAGCTTTTAAAATAATTTTTAGATTTGTTTTTCATGGCTCTCATATTTTTATATCTTTTCAGATTCTATAGAAATAACTTCCTACCTCAAAATTTTTCATTTAAAAATATTTATTAAGTACCTACTAAACTCCAGCATTATGTTAGGCATAGGGGTAAAATAGAGAGCAAAAGCATAGATCTCTGCATTCATAGAGTTAATGATTTGGTACCTACATCTTAGTCCTATAGACACTGGTATGTCTGAAAACACTTATGGAGGGTGGACCGTATGGGACTAAAATCTAGTGGTCAGAGGTCAGGGGTACTGCTAAAGATCTTACAATGCACCACCCAACATGCTAATGATATCAGAGTTGAGAAGCTTGGCTGGTGTCTGCAATGGGCATCAATTAAACAGTTCCACTGTTGAATACATGAATAATATCCAAGATAAAAACTTAGAAAGAAATGAAGCATGGGTTTATGAGTGCCCTTAACAACAACAAAAATTTGACTTAAACTAGGGTCAGTGTAATCCCGCTTGAGGAAATTTTATGAAGAATAAAGTATTTTTGTGTATAATAGGGAAGGGGAAGAGTGTTGTGGGTGAAGGGTTCCAAAATGGGGCTAATGATTATAGGGCAGAGGAACTAATAGCAATATGGCAGGAGCAGAGAGTGAGATATGAGATGAGACTAGAGGGGTAGGGCAAACCAGATATGGTTGTGTGGGTTCTTTGAGGAGTGCAAAGGTATTAAAATATTTTAAGAAAGCAGGGACTTCAGTTGATTCGATCTTTAAGTTTGAAAATATTATTCTGGATGCAGTACAGAGGGAGATCGATTAGAAGAGGACAGAGTTGCCGAAAAATAACTAAGAGATGATCTGGCAGGTACTATAGCTATAAATTACAATCTGAATCAACAGGAAGAATAACCATGACAGTATTTATGTTTGTTTAACTTTAAAATGACAAAAGAAGGTCTTGAAACCATGTATGACTGATAAAGTAAATTATGTGATTTTTAGTTTTTAATCCAAACTGGGGGAGGGGGGACCTATTTTGCCAGAAGTATATGTAAGTGAAGACATGCTCCTCTTTTTAACATCTATTGTTGTTCTGTTGTTCTTATCAAGGACATTGAAATTCCGAGTACACTGAATTACCAAAGAAAAACAATGTAAATAACAAAGACAAAATGATCTGTTTAGTGCACAGTTCAGGGAGTACAGTACTCAAGAATTTGATCCACAATTAAAGCCAAGAAAAGCTACTAGCTGGTAAATGTTTTGATAAAGGAGTGCTGTAACTTGACTTTTTTCAGAGTCCATGATGGTTGAGTAAGCCAGTTCTGCCTTACTGCAGAAGGAACAGATTAAAAATTATATATTTTGAGCATTCTGTTTTGTTCACAGGTACTGATAATACATTAAAATTGCTGGTAAAGCATATGACTAGGGTCAAAAGCTCTTCTTTTTATATTATAACCTATTATTTTTCTACCTTCTCCAGTAAAAAGAGAGAATTACAAAATCTTGATTTAGGGACTGTGGGCTGATCTAACATGTTGATAAGGGAAGGTGGAGATGGTAGTAAAGAAACTTAAGTATCACAAATTGTAGCCAATGTTTACTCCAAATAAAATTAATTTCTAACCTCAAAAAATGTTTTAAAAACTTTGCTAGTAAATGTTCACTTGTTATGCATATTTTCTTTAAAGTTGATAAGAAGTAGAAGAGTAACATTATATTGATCCATATGTAGAGTTAAAATTTAATCTTTGTTTTTGCGATAATATTAAAGTCATTTGCTCAGTCTTATCCAGGGCAAGACATACTCATCCACGGTGAGCTATGCATATGTTGTCTTGCTTGTGTTGGAGCAACCTCAGAGAGACAGAACGTGGGAGATTAGAAGGTGGGCCATGGCATTGTGGAAGGCAATACTCTATTTTAAAAAATATAAATTATAATCCACTCCTGCCCTAAGGTTTGCCATTATCCTTTTTTTACATTCAGCGTTGACATATAACTATCCTTATAATATCTGAGATTTTTTTCTGTCCATCTTTTAATATTCACCTATTCAACTGCTTACGTAATATTCCTAATCTATTCATCATTCTAACTACACTTTTAAAATGACTGACAATACAAAACTAGAAGTATTTCTTTAGATAAGAACTGATTGGTTCTGGGAACAAGAAAACTATAGTTTCTTATGATTTAGGCAGTATATTTATTAAAATTAAGAAATTACAACTTTATTAATGGTTAGGATCTAAAATGGTCTTACTAATAAAAGTTATCATTTAACTAACTGACTTTCCTTTTGATAGATTTCCTAATCAGTCGATTGAGAAATGACATAGGCATAACACTGGGAACATTAATTTCTGCAAATTTTTGCCAAAGCTTGCCATATCATTTAATAACTAGAACACATTATTTTTCAATGATCTTATAACTCCTAAAATATTTGTACCTAAACAGTGCTCAGGAAGAATGAATTCAATTTTGGACATGTTGATTTCTGTATTCTCATGCTTCCTTCAAATGGAGATGTCATTTTGAGCAGTTGGCTATATATGTCTAAAGTTCAGGAATACATGAGGGTTATTGATGTATTTGGTGCATAGTAAGCATAAAGGTAATTGCTGCAGCCATCGATATGAATTAAAATAAAAAGAATATATAGGTTGGGTATAGATTAGATCTGATGAAAGAATGTTCAGCAACACTGACTTATAAGGAACAATGTTAATGAATGAAAACAAGAAAATGCAGTCAGAAGGAAAGGAGGGGAATTAGAAGAGGATGTCTCAGAAACTCAGATGGGATTGTGGGAATAGCTACAGGTTAAAAACCCAAGTTGCAGATGTAGATGGACTAACATGCATCTCTAAAAATAAAACTAAGGAGAATTAGCAAACAAGAGTAATGCTACATGGTGTGATCAGGCTCACAAAGATATAATGTATGAGGGTAAAATAATAATAATCTAGAGTTGACATTGGAGAATACAGCCCAACAGAGCCATAACCCAATGAGGGGTGAGGAATAAGAAAAGCAGCCTCTATCTTTGAGGGATGCTAAGAAAAGTGGTATCTTTCAGGAAAATCACAAATCAGTTAAAACAGCAAGGAAAAGTTCATTCTAGTAAATAGAGTACATAAGAATCTTTTGAACAGTGGCATAAACATTTAAGAACTCTGAATAGAGGGCACAGATGGTAAATGTAAAAATTTGTGGAGACAATAGCATTGAGAAGATGGAGAACAGAAAACATTGTTTTTTGTTTAAAAAAATAACAAGGATATAAAGCAAGTAAGAAACTAAAATCTGTAAGGAACTTGATTCTGTGTCCTTGTATGTTGTCTTCTGGAGGCCTATGTTAGTGTCCTGCTTTGCTCAGACTATTAAGTAGAACACCGGTGAAAAGTTCTGACAAGAATGGAAAGACAGTGTGACTAGCAGCAAAGAGACTGTTATAATTAATTCAAAATAATATATTTCAAATATCCATCTCTGACTCATAGATTCCTACAGCTTGTTTTGTAATTTTAAAATCAGTCTGCCACCCACTATTTCCTTACCACACTGCCTCCTTTTGAAATCCTAAATCTCTTCTAACTTTAGTATTACTTCTATGGGTTCACAGAATCTTTGATGAATTTCATATAGAAAACTGTTTCCTGACTCTTCTAGCACACTGTGGTCCTGTTGCTTTTGGCAGAAGTGCCTAAAAGAAAGAGTTGAGTGGAATAAAGAACTTAAATATTTTTCTCAATTTAATGAGTTGATGAAAGTAAGAACATTTTTTGGGTAAGTGGATGGAAATAGTTTTTGTGATTAAATTATGTCTTTCATCATTGAAATCTTCTTATTATAATAGGGAGGCCAAATAGCTCAGAAGAAAGTCCTTCCTCACATTGGCCTGATGTCATTACTGCAGACAAACTAATTTATTATTGATGACTTGTGATGCTCTTTTATTTGTCTCTGTTTCAGCACTTCTGATATGTTGGGTAAAGCCTATTGATTCACCCAGGTTTGGCTTTTATGGTAATTTACTGAAAGGGAGCCCTGAAGAAAGCTTGCAGAAGAGATGAACATTTTTCAGATCTTACCCAAGTGGAATAAAAGAATCATAAAAGGTCTGTTTTTTCCAGTTAAATTTATGATTCTGCTAGGGTTTAACTTGTGGGTGGGTGAGGGTTGATGGAGAAAGGGATATTGTTAGATTTGGAACGCTACTCATCGTTATTTAATATTGAATGTTAATAATGGACTGTGCACTCTAAAGAACATAGGAGTTCAACATGAAAGACATGATTCAATTTAGTTCTTCAGAACCTGCAAAATTTCCCCTTTGTGAGGCCTCAGTGTGTTACTGTAAGGGTTTGTTAAATGAATTATATTTTGAAATATATTGTGACGAATATCCCCATTATCCCTGCATAAGAAGCATCTGAAAAGTAAAAGTAAATAACCTATCTTATTACCATGTCTTTTCATGTAAATGTGCAATTTGTCTTGATTGGATCTAAATTGTTGAGCAGAGAGAATGCATGCATCTACTTTCCATGACTCTCATGAGACATAAAATTGAATTCTCCTGCGTATTGTCCTGGCTTGACTACATTTGTCTGTTTTTATCTCTGCTATGCAAAAAGATTGCTGAATTTTATCTTCCCAGTGGGAAACTGAAAAAACAATATTTTCCCCTTTATTGATATGCTTCTTCCAGAAAAAAATGCAACTAAATAAGTTAGTTTTAAGCAGCAGATAAGAGAATTCCGAACACTGAATAAAACTGACACTCAGTGAAGAGCATTTGAAACCTGGATAGACTACCAAGGTGCAGCAGATCCGGGATTAGAGAAAAAATATTGTCGTCTGATGAGAAACAATTGAACAAAGAGTGAGCACAAAGCTTTCAATTTTATCAGTCAGTACAAGTTCTATCAATCTTATTACTATAAAGCTAGGTTTTAGTTCTCTGCTGAAAAAGAGCAAATCATTGGCGTTACAAAGGTAGTTCTACTTAGATAATTTATTGAAACAAATTAGGATAATGCTTTAGCCATCTTATTATTATAGTTTTGAACATTCAAATTTGTCTTTGGTTATAAAAAGATGAGAAGAAATGGAATATAATGCAGAGGTAAAGAAAAGGGAAAGGGTGTAAAATAATGTTATAATGTTAAAAGTATGTAATTGCTATTCAGTGGATATTAAAAATAGTGAACTTTGTGTGTGTGTGTGTGTGTGTGTGTGTGTGTGTGTGCAGAGAAACACTAGGTGCACGTTATTTTGTTATCATAGGGGATATGAAATATGAAAATATAATTCATGTTCTCACATTCTCATATTTAATTGTTGAGAGAGTTCATATATTAAATTTTGCTTATTTTTATGTACACAGTATAAGCATAATGGTTCATTCATGGAAAAAAATTATGGACAGTTCATTGCAATTTGGATGGAGAGTAAATGGGCAGGCTAGAGGTATTTGTTAGAAGAGAAGCCTTTCAAGAGGAGAAGAGATTTGAGTTGAACCTTGAAATTTCCCAAAAACTGAAGAGTATTTCTTTATAAATAGTGTAGTCAGAAATTGAGTGTGATAATTAGCTAGGTGTTATTGTAGTAGCATATAACAATTGTGAAGCAGCTGAAATTTGAAAACTTGTTTGATTTGACATTGTAGAAATATGTACTTTCCATTCTAAGAAATTTAGATTTTATCTGCGGTTTCCTCTCTAATATATGGCAACAATTATATATATAATTATTACAGAATGAAAGCATAATTTTTTTCACACAATGTAGGAACAATACCCTCAAAACAAGTGGAACAGTATATTAAGTGTATTTTAGGTTTGCTGTCTGATTGTTGGAGTTCCATCTATAGGCATTAAAGTACTGGATACAATAAATATTTCTTGGCATAAACAGTTTAAAGAAAATTGAGACTTGGAAAATAGAAGAGACAATTGTTATATGCTTGTGAAGTTGTTAAATTTGGACAAGGGAACAACATATTAAAAACAATAAAGATAGAAAATTACCTAATAAATTGTATGACTGGTAATAAACAACTAATTAACAAGAAAGAAATACAATTTAATAAAACAATAACTACTATATAAAAATGTTAAGCCGGGCTTGGTGGCTCAGCCTGCAATCCCGCGCCTTTGGGAGGCTGAGGTGAGTGGATTGCCTGATCCCGCAGGTTCGAGACCAGCCTGGGCAGCAAGACCTCATCTCTACAATAAATCAAAAAATTAGCCGGGCATGGTAGCGCGCGCCTGTAATTCCAGCTACTCGGAAGGCTGAGGCGGAAGGATCGCCAGAGCCCAGCAGGTCGAGGCTGCGGTGGCCGGGAGTGGCCACTGAACTCCAGTCTGGGCGACAGAATGAGACTCCAACTAAAAAAAAAAAAAAATGTTAGACGATATATAGGTATTAGTGAACACACAACTGAGTCAGATCTATGACGACAACAAAATTGAACCTGATGGGAAACTTGTATCAGAGTAGAAAACAGGAATGTAAAATAAGTGTACCAACCTTCTTTTATCACTACTTAGAGGTTTAAGATTCCCTCTGGGTAAAAATTCATAGTAATATCCTCATAAAACCAAGATTCAAGTGAGGGTATCATAAACACTTTTGTAAATACTGATATTCTGATCTTGATTGTGGAACATATTTTCCTACTACCATTTATGCCTAGAAAAAAATAATTGTGTAATGGACATTGTTTAGAGGCATCCTTTCTAAAATGCATTAAATTTTGTTCAATTAGTTAAATTTTTGGTGGTTCCTTTTGCATATATTAAATATGGTTTTATATTTTTTAATTGAATGTTATTTTGTTCATGAACTTTGCTCTAGGTCATGATCCTTTTTCTAGGACATGGAACATATTGCTAAGGCTAGGATTCTCTTGGGGATTCTAAGACTTTTAGTAAGAATTCTCTACTCTACTTGTAAAGCTAGATCGCTAGCATCCCTTTAAATGACCTCTCAGACCACTGTTTGGCCTCAACAAAACAACAGATAATTTTTACTAAAGCGGCCAGAGTTTCACACATGTAGAACTCTAATCTTGGCCATGGAGGGATGGTGAATTCCATGCTGATTTCTGGGCCCTCCCTTTGCACACATCTCCTGTTACCTTGCAGCACAGATTCTAACATCTTCAACAGCATGAAGTTTGGACCTTTGCCTCCCTTCTGCTCAGCAACATCCACCATTACTTGGGTGACTTATTCTGACCTATAGTAAAAATTTGCTTCTAAGCAGAACCATAGGGAGATACTATTGCTCACTTTGTGTTTTCTTTTTTCTAAAAAATCATAGTCCTGCAGTTGTTACTGTCCAGTTCCTGAAAACACTTTCCTCATATATTTTGTTGAGTTACATTCTTGCTTTCAGTGACAAGGTAAGTCTGTTCCCAGTACATTTTCCCCTACGTACTCTAAAATTCCTCCTCCTCCTCCTCCTCCTCCTCTTATTCCTCCTCCTTCTCTTCCTTCTTCTTCTTCTTCCTTATTCTTCTGTCAAACACATGCAAGGGGCATTTAATGTGTTGTCCTTAAGTCAACTTAAATCACCTTGAAGGTGTTTTTCTTTTTCTTACCAGATCTGATGTTTGTATATCATAAAATCAGTTTCATAAATAATGTTAAGTGGAGAATCTTTTAAAAAGCCAGCAGGTTAAAATGGTAGCTATGTTTACCTCTTTTTAAAATGACTGTTAAATATTATTTATATAAAGATCAGGCAGATCTCTCAGAATAATTTATAAAACAGAAAAAAGCAAATAAACTAACCAAATAAATGTTTTCTCTCTTTGTCCATAAAGCTGTTCAGTTTAGCAAATAAATCTGTTTCTGAGTCTTATGTCAATTATTTCTACATTTTATTCACCAGCTTCGAATACCAATCATGGCAATAGTGAGAAGGAAACTTCTGACTTGCCAGAAAGGCTGGCAGACTAACTGTGCATAATTTTCTTTTTGTTATTATCTGACTCCTAAATGCAAATACATATATGGAACAGTCAAGCCATTTACCTGCAGTAACTCAAAACTCCATTTCATATTCAGGGAGATGATTTTGTAGGAATGGATAAAAGCTTTACTGGAGAAGCTAAAACTTCAAACTACATATTTTTCTTTATATTAATTGAAATTTTTATGGATTTTTATACCCTGACTGTTTAATCTTTTATAACTGCCTTATTGAAAAGTTGGGCAAGATGGTGGACTGGAACTCTCAAGGGATCATTCCCTCCATAGAAACATCAATTTGAACAACTATCTGAACACAAGAAAACCTTCATAAAAATTCAGGAAAGCAAGGAAGCGATTACATTACATAAGTTCTTGCTTAACATTGTCAATAGGTTCTTGGAAACTGACTTTAGGAAATAGGACACAACAAAATTAATAATTTTTTCTCGTAAATGTAATAATGCAACAATGTTATTTCAGGACCTGCTGTATGTCATTTAGCTTAGAGCTGTAGTTTCCAAGAACTTACTAATGACATTGAGAATTCATTGTTCTTGACATAAAAAGAAGAAAATTTGAGCATAAGAAGAAAAAAAAGTATTGAAGAAGGTAAGAAGGGCATTTTTACATGCCTGTATCACTTCTTCCCTAACCCAGTGCAGCAGAGTGAGAGAGATCCAAGATCTGCTTGAAGAAAGGAGTAGAAAATAAATGTAATACCTTGACTTGGCACAAAGTACAGGGCCCTACAGTGTAAAACCCAGCACTGAATAGAACCCTGTTGGCTCTTGACAGCAGACCAGTACCTGCAGATGGAGCCAATAGACACTCCCCTTCATTAGAAAGGATTCCACAAACCTGGTGTTAAGGATTTTTTTTAGCCTTCATCACCGCTGGCCAACTACAGTGACCTCAGACCCCAAATAAATCTCAGTGACAGGGAGGGCATAGTGCCTGCATACCCTAGAAATGATTCAATTCTCCACAGGTTTTGGTAACAGTGAGTTTTGAGTGTGACCTAGCTTTATGTCTACCTTGGTGACCACAATATTAATTATGTCACCCTTTCACAAGCCCCTGGCCAAACAGAAATAGATTCCTTGCATTTGGGAGAAGGAGAGAGAAATAAAGAGCTTTGCCTATAACACAGCACTGAGGCTCATCTCAGTAAAACTCAGTACTTTGCAAGATCCCTTGCCCCTGACACAATTCTGATACCCATGGATAGAGGCTTTAGACCCTTCAGGTACCATACAGGCACCATTGACCCTGAAAAGTAGGACTCAAGCTACAGCTCACATTACCAAGAGCCCATTACAGCAGCCTCAGGCTCTAAATAAGCCTCAGTGGCAAAGAGGCCATAGGAGTGGTGGGCCTTGAGCATGCCCCAGTGCTGACTACAGTGGGGAGACTTAGAACACCCATGAGAGCCATCACAGCTGAAGCAGTAATGGACTTAGGATCTTCACCAATCAACTTGCCCTGATTTTTTGGACAGGCTTTATTGTTGAAGGAAGTTTTTAAGCAAAGACAGACTTTGCTTAAAGATTGGATTAAGTACTTATGTCAGTGCACATACATTGATGTACAACCACCATAATCAAGATTAATCTGAGAAACATGACATCATCAAAAGGACAAACTTATGCATTGTGACTAACACTAAAGTGATGAAGATGGAAGAACTGCCTGATAAAGAATTCAAAGTAGCTGTTTTAAGAAAGCTTAGCAAATGTAAAAAAAAAAAAAAAATACAAAGAAACCATTAAAAAATATATTAGAAAAACATAACAGAGAGGTAGAATAATTTTAAAAAAGCAAATTATGGATCTAAAAAACAATTAATGAAATGAAAAATACAGTATAGTGCATCAATGGCAGAATTAATCAGAGGAAAGTATCTGTGAACACAAAGACAAGTTAATTGAAAATACACTCATACGAACAAAAAATAAAAAGAAATGAAGAAAGTTTGAAGAATATATGGAAAACATCAGAAGAGTATCATTGGTGTTTAAGAGAAACATTGTTCATATTATAGAAGAACTAGAAAAAAAAAGAGGTAGGAAGAAGGACTATTAAAATAAATACTAGTAGAAAACTTTCTAAGCCTGGAGAAAGATATAAATATTCAGGTACTGGAAGATCAAATTTTTTTCAGTTTCAATCCAAATGTGACTACCTTATAATAAAATCAAACTGTCAAACATCAAAGACAAAGAATTCCAAAAGCAGCAAGAGGGGGAAAACACGGCAAATAATGTATAAGGGAATACCAATACATCCGAGACCAAGCTTCTCAGCAGAACCCTTACAGACCAGAACAGAGTGGGTTAACATAGTCAAAGTGCCCGGGAAAAAAAAAGATGACAACTAATAGTACTGTATTCAGCAAAGCTGTTCTTCATAAATGAAGGAGAAAGACTTTTCCAGACAAATAAAAGCTGAGGAAATTTATAACCATAACATCTATTTTATAGGGAAGGCTAAAATGAATTCTTCAAGATCAAATAAAAGGATAGCAATAAGTAACATACATCCAAAAGTATAGAACTCATTGATAAAAGTGAGAACACAATCAAATTCATAATACTCTAATAGTGTAATAGTAGTGTCAAAATCAGTTATAGCTTTGGTATGAATGTTAAAAGAGACCACTATTGAGAACAATAACTATAATAATTTCTTAAGGAATATGTAATATGAAAATGTAAACTGTGACATAAAACATTCAAAATTGGGGAGAGAGGAGGTAAAATTTAGAACTTTTTTCATTTTAACTTTTGCAAGCAAAATTGACTTATCAAATTAAAATAACCTGTGTAATTATAAGATGTTTATTGTTAGCCTCAGAGTAAACACAAAGCAAAAACCTTTGATAAACACACTAAAAAGAAAAAGCAAGGAATTAAAAAAACAATAATAGTAGAGAAAAATCACTTACCTGCAAAAGAAGATTATAAGAGAGGGAAATAAATGAGAAAACTCTGCAAAACAACTAAAAAGAAACTCACATAATGGCAGTAATATGTCCTTGCATATGAAATATTACTGTGAATGTACATGGATCAATCCTCCAATTAAAAGACACAGAGTGTTTGAATGGATTTTTTTTTAAAGACCCAAGTATATGCTACTTGCAGTCCAATACATCTGTAAGGACACACATAGACTAAAATTAAAGGGATATAAAAAAATACTTTATACAAATGAATACCAAGGGAGCAGGAGTCTGTCTATCTCTATCTATCTAACCTCAGATAAAAATACTTTCTCACAACTTATACAAAGAGACAAAAGGTCATTATATAATGATAAAGGAATCAATTCATCAAGAGGATATAACAATAGTAAATATAGATGCACCCAATGTTGGTGTACCTTAATCTACAAAGAAAATATTAATAAATCAAAAGGCAAAGATAGGCTGCAATACAATAAATAGTAGGGGACTTCAACATCTCACCTTCAGAAACTGACAGATCATCCAGACATAAAATCAACAAATAAACATCAAATTTAAATTGTATTCTAGACCAAGTGCACCTTACATATATTTTCAGAACTTTGTATCCCTAAGCTACAAAATACACATTCTTCTCAATGGCACATGAGACAGTCTTCAAAATAGATCATATGTTAGGCCACGCTGTAAGTCTTCACAAAGTTAGGAAGATCAAAATTACATCATGTCTTTTCTGATCTTAATGCTCTAAAACTAGAATCAATAACAGAAGATATTTAGGAATCTAAAAAATACATGGAAAAGAATGTGTTCCTGAACAACTAATGGGTCACTGAAGAAATTAAAAATAATTCAAAAAGTTTCTTGAAACAAATGAAAATAGAAATACAACAATCCTATGGGATATAGCAAAATCAGTTCTAAGAGGGAAGCTTATAGTACTATACAACAGTATCCAAAAAAGATCACAAATAAACAACCTAATATTGCAACTCAAGGAATTAGAAAAACAACAACTAAACTCAACATTAGCAAAAGGAAGGAATGAATAAAGATCAAAACAGGACTTAAAAGGCAATGCAAAATGTCAAGGAGACAAAGCGTTGGTTTTTTGAAAAGATAAACAAAATCAACAAACATTTATCTAGACTCAGGAAAAAGAGAGAAACCCAAATAAAAACAGTGATGAAAAAGGAGATATTACAACTGACACTACAGAAATACAAAACAGCCGGGCTCAGTGGCCCAGCCTGTAATCCCGTGCCTTTGGGAGGCTGAGGTGAGTGGATTGCCTGAACCCATGGGTTCGAGACCCGCCTGGGCAGCGAGACCTCATCTCTACAAAAAAAAAAAAAAAAAATCAGCCGGGCGTGGTAGCGCATGCCTGTAGTTCCAGCTACTTGGAAGGCTGAGGCGGAAGGATTGACGGAGCCCAGCAGGTCGAGGTTGTGGTGGCCGGGAGCGGCCACTGCACTCCAGCCTGGGCGACAGAGTGAGACTCCAACTCAAAAAAAAAAAAAGAAGAAAAAAGAAATACAAAACATCATAAAAGACTATGAATGACTATGCACCAAAAAATTAGAAAATCTAGAAGATAAGGGTACATTTCTGAACCCAGACAGTCCACCAAAATTGATTCATGAGGAAATAGAAAATGTGAACTGATCAATAATGAGTAACAATGTCGAAACAGTAAGAGACAGTGTTCCCTCAAAGAAAAGCTCAGGAGCTGATGTCTTCATTTCTGGATTCTAATGACCATTTATAAAAGAACTACTACCAGTTCTTTTCAAACTACAGTTAATATTTGAACAACATGGATTTGAACTTTGCAGCTCCACTTATATGTGAATTTATTTTCTCCAAATGCAGATCAACAATACAGTATTCATCGTATTGGGGATGAGAAACCCCTGTATATGAAGAACCAACTTTTTGTATATGCAAATTCAACAGGGCTGACTGCAGGAACTGAGTTCATTTATGAATTTTAGTATATGTGAGGGTCATGAAACCAATCTCCTGCATATACTGAGGGAAAACTATATTCTAATACATTGAAGATAAAGAATTGTTTCAAACTCATTCTATAAGGCCAGTATTGCCCTGATATCAAAACCAGAGAAGAGCACAGCAATATTAACAACAACACCTACGGCCACTATCTCTGATGAACAGAAGTGCAAAAAAAAAAATTAGCAAAATACTGCCATACTAAATCCAAAAGCACATTAAAAAGATAATTTACCATGATCAAATGAGATTCATCCCAGGGATGCAAGGATGTTTCAACATATCCAAGTCAATAAATGTGATGTCATATTAACATAATTAAGAACAAAAATTATATGATCATGTCAGTGGATGTAGAAAAAACATTTGATAAAATCCAACATTCCTTCATGATAAAATCTTTCAACAAATCAGGCATAGAAGGAACATATACCAACACAACAAAGGCCGCATATGACAAATTCACAGAACAAGAAAAAGACATGTCCCCTTTTACCACTTTTCTTCACCATAATACTGGCAGTCCTAGCCAGAACAATTATGAGAGATGAACAAATAAAGGGCATCCAAATTGAAAACGAGAAACTCAAATTATTACTCTTTGCAGTTAACATGATATTATATATAGAAAACTCTAAGCGATCCTACAAAAAAAATACCCCTGTAATCCAGTAAAGTTGCAGAATAATAACTCCGCATACAAAAATAAGTGGCACTTGTAAATGCCGATAGTGAATTTTCTGAAACAGAAAACAACCACAATTACAGTAATAAAAAATAAATATATTACTTAGGAAAAAATTTAACCAAGGAGATAAAATATCTCTACAATGAAAACTGTAAAGAATTGATGAGTAACATTGAATAGAGCACAAATGCATGGAAAGATATCCTGTTTTCATGAATTGGAAGAATTAATATTGTTAAAATGTCCATACTACCTAAAAGATCTCCAAATGCAATGCAATTCCTATCAAAATACCAATGGCATTCTTCATAGAAATAGAAAGAACAATACTAATATTTGTATGGAACCACAAAAGACCCCAAATAGCAATTTTGAGCAAAAAAGAATAATGCTGAAGACATTACACTACCTGATTTAAAAATATACTAAAAACTATAGGAACTGAAACAGCATGATACTGGCATAAAAATAGGCATCTATATCTATACAACAGAAAAGAGATCATAGAAATAAATCCACAAAATCCCAGACCACTGATTTTCAATAAAGATGCCAAGAACATACATTGATGAAAGAACATTTTTTTCAGTAAATGATTCTGCATAAGCTGTACATCAGCATGCAGAAGAATGAAGCCAGATCTCTGCCTCTTACCATATACAAAAATGAATTCAAAATGGGTTAACAACTTAACTATATAAGACCAAAACTAGGGAACTACAAGAATAAAATATGGAGAAAATACTCTTTGTCATTTATCTAGGCTGGATGTTTTTAAATAAAATTTCCAAAGCCCAGGCAACAAAAGCAAATATAGACAAATGAGATTACCTCAAATGACAAGCTTCTTCAAGACAAAGGCAGCAGTCGACAGGGCAAAGAAACAAACTATAGTACCAAGAAAATATTAGCAAACTATGTGCCAGACAAGGAATTAATTTCAACAATATATAAGCAACACAACAATACCCCAAAAACCAAATTATCCCATTTAAAAATAAACAATAGACCGGAATAGACATTTCTCAAAAGAAGACATACAAATGACCAACAGACACATGAAAAAATACTCAGCATCATTAATCAGAAGATAAATGGAGATCAAAACCACAATGAGATATTACATTATCCCAGTCAGAGTTACTATTATCAAAAAGACAAAAAAATAACAAATGCAGGTCTGGGTGTGGAGAAAGGGAAACATGTATACATTGTTGTTAGGAATGTAAATTAGTATAGCCATTATTGGAAACATGGAGATTCCACAATAAAATTAAAATAGAACTCTCATATGATACAGCCATTCTCCTATTGGGTATATATCCAGAGAAAATAAAATCAGTAAAGTAAGTTGCCTACATTTGAAAGAGTTCCATTCCAAGAGCATGTATGTTAAGTCCAATTTGTTTGTAAGTCCTACAAAGTTAGCCTTGGTACCCAACTAACATAATCGACTGTATAGTACTGTTTGTAATAGGCTTATAATACTTTTAGCACAAATAACACATACAAAGCAAACACAAAAAGTAAATAAAATAAAAGCACAAGCACTTGTAGAGGATGACAATGTATGCCAGGCACATGAACTAACTTACATTATTGGAATTGCAAACACATTTGCACCTTTGAAAGTTCACGACTTGAAGGTTTGCACATAGGGGAATTACTGTATGTCAAAGAGACATCAGCACCCCCATGTTTATTGCAATGCTAATTACAACAGTCAAGCAATAGAATCAACGAAAGTGTCCATTAATGGATGAATGAATAAAGGAAATATGGTATATTTGCAGAATGGAATACTCATCAACTGTAAAAAGAAAATCCTGTCAATTGTGGCAACATAATGGAATTTAGAGGAAATCATATTTTAAGTGAGACAAGCCAGCCGCAGAAAGACAAATATTGCATTTTCTCACTCATCTGTGAAATCTAAGAAGTTATTTCATAGATTAGAGGGTAGAATCGTGGTTACCAGAGTCTCAAGTTGGAAGGAGCGGGTATAGAAAGAAGTTGACCAATGGGTACAAAGTTACTGTTAGATATGAAAAAATTTCTGGTGTCCTGTTGCACTATAGGGTGTCTATGTTTAACAGTAAGGTATTGTATATACCAAAATAGCTAGTAGAAAGGATTTTGAATGTTCTCATCACAAATGATAAATGTATGAGTTGATGTATATGTTAAATACTCCAATTCTATTTTTAAATAATATGTACATGTAACTGAAGCATCACTGTATCCTATAAATATGGTCATTTATTATGTGTCAGTTAATGGGAATATAAATTTTTTAAAAAATTTCCATACCAATCTTTGTTGATACATAAAACCAGGATAAGCATGGAGGATTTAATGTAAATAATTCCGTGTAATTATAAATCTTACAGTTTTAATGTATTGAGTATTCGTCTACAGTATCATATGTTTTACAGAAAAGCCTTCATTCTCAAAATTACATACTAGCATCACTGGGTTTCTTGGGAATGTAGAGTGAGGAAAAGACAGTTCACAACCTAAGAAATATTGTAACCTAACCCTATGAAAAACAAATGTTAATCTTGTGTCGAAAATTTAGATCTGAAAATATTTCCAAAATATATTTTAGAAAACTATCAATGCAGTTGCATCTCTATGGGCATTTACACCTAATGTCATAGTCACTTCATCCTTCTCAGACTTAAACCCTGGGGTTCACCCTTCTTTCAAGATACAGATCATTAAATATATTTGATTTTAAAAGTGGCCAACTGCATCAAATTTAAAACTATGCTCCAGGAGTAGTAATCTTTGCCACTTTTTGAAAAAAAAACCCCAAAAAACAATAGGGAAATATGTTTGAAGCTGCTTCTTCAAATAATTTAACACAGTCACTAAATCAACGACTTTTTACACTGGAAGACACTTTTCCATGATTGTCAAGTGTGTTTTGATGAAGGTCTTCACATATACCTACAACTTTCTCTTTATTGTGAAAACCTTTTTAATGTCTTGATCACATCAAAATATTAACATGCTGGGAAAAGGGCTGGTGACTCAACATGGCTTTAACATTAAACTACTATTATACTAGTCTGTATTGTTAAAACATCCATTATAGCAGAACAGAATATAAAAGTTGTTCTTCTCAAGCCTCAACATATGGGCAGGGGATGTTTTATTATTTATCAAATCCTTAATCCAACACTTACTTGGGCAGGTTTTACATTTTTCTAAGTCTCATTTTTTATCTGAAAAAGGGCCATGATAATAATTTTCATTACAGAGTAATGTTGAGAACAAAATGAAAGAATGTCTATAAAGTGCTCAGCACAGTGTCTCACACAAAGAAACCTACAATAAATAAGAACTGTTATTAATTAAAAATTTTTCTCTCTACTAAATTAGATCATAGATGTGTTACTCACCAGATCTGTAACCTTGGTCAGTTAATTTTATTCTTCTGAATCTGAGTTTTGTTGTTTTTTTTTATCTACATGTGTTGTTGAAAACAGAAGATTTTAGATAATATTTGTAGCAACTCTGAATACGGATTCCTCCTTTTTTTGTTTTGTGACTTTGCTGAGTTAATTCAGTGAAGTTCATGTTTCCTATAGTGTTCAACCTCAGATTTTAAGTGGTGGAAGGCTTAGGATTGGCTTCTTTGCAGTCTTACTGATGACCAGTGATGATGATGTTTTCAGCTAGGTTTTCTTGTACTGCCCTTTTTCCTGATCTGACTGGTTTTCCTCTTGGAATCACACCCAGCTGTCAGCCTCCATTAATTACAAGTGAATTGCTCTGTTGTTTTTTAATCTCACCATAGGCACAAATTGCTCTAGAGCCTGATTAAAATAACATTGGTCCCATTGGCAGACTTAGAGTCTTTAAAGGTTTGCCCCAGTTCTTTCTTGGATATAACCTCTGCACTATAGAGGACTGGCGAACTCACTTTTCAAAAACAATCCCGTGTAGATTCACACCCCCCTCTGTATGAAGAGGTGTGTGTGTGTGTGTGTGTGTGTGTGTGTGTGTGTGTGTGTGTGTGTGTGTGTGTGTTGAAGGAACTTGTGCTGAGGTTTGGCTGCCATCATCACACAGTTAAAATCTTCCACAGCCCAGCGGCGAGGGCATGGAAATTGTCAATTTTCACTATCTGCCAAATATAGCCAGAATATTTTTTCTGCCCTGGGAGGCCAGATGGAGCTGTCATTCGGCTGCCAAGCCCACCAGAACAGCTACACAAGTTCTCCATATGGTGGTTGTTTAAGGTAGAAAAATGGACTCTATCATTCTGCTGCGGCCACCCTCACAATACGGAAGTGGGATTCTGTATCATGGAGAAACGGGATTTGCAGATATTCATTTGCTACCATATCCTCCTCAAAGAGCTCTAACATGCCAGGTAGCTGAGGGAGAAGGAATTTGCATTTGGCTGCTGAGCCTGCTACAGTTCTTCCAAAAGTCAGAACTTTGGGGGAATGGATACGCTTCAGGCTCAAATTCATGGACTCTAAATGAATTTCAATAAAGGCTGTTGAATACATGCGTCTTAATTTAGTGTAACCCTTGGTTCACTCACTCTCCAGAAACTTTAAATACGTTTAAAATATTATTTTACTAATTTATTATAGACTCCCAGGGGAGAACCAGAAGGAGAAGGGAGAGAGAAAAGAACAGAAAACTATTTAAAGATGCTAAGGTTTTTTGAAATTTTTCATATGCTGGTTGCCATTTGTATTTCTTCTTTTGAGAAATGTCTGTTCAGGTCTTTCCCCCATTTTTTAATCAAATTATGTGTTTTTTGTTTGTTTGTTTTTGTTGAGTTCTTTATATATTTTAGATATTAACCCTTTAGTATATGTATAGTTTGCAAATATATTCTCCCATTATGTAGGTTGTTTCTTTGCTCCATTGGCTGTTTCCGTTGCTGTGTAGAAACTTTTTAGTTTGTTTTAATCCCATTTGTCTATATTTGCTTTTGTTGCTTGTGCTTCTGAAGTTTTATCTTTAAAAATGCTTGCCTAAATCAATGCCATGGAGCTTTCCCCCATGTTTTAAGTAGTTCCATAGTTTAGGCCTTATATTTAAGTCTTTAATCCATTCTGAATTAATTTGTATGAACGGTGAGAGATAAATGTTTAATTTCATTCTTCTTATGTAAATATTCAGTTTTCTTAGCATCATTTATTGAAGACATGGTCATTTCTCTATTCTGTGTACTTGACGCTCTGCCAAAAATCAGCTGTTGGTGTGTAGATGTATTTCTGGTTTCTCTACTCTGTTTCATTGTTCTATGTGTCTGTTTTTATGTCAGTGTCATGCTGTTTTAGTTACAATAGCTTTGTAGTATGTTTTGAATTTAGGTAGTGTGATACTTCTAACTTTCTTCTTTTTCTGAAGATTGTTTAGTCTATTTAAGGTCTTTTGTGGTTCCATACACATTTTTAGATTTTTTTTCCGTAAATAATGTCATTGGTATTTTGACAAGAAAATGCAAAGTGAAATTACAGTGAGTTATCACCTCACTATAGTTAGAATTGCTGCTATGAGAAAATCAAAAGATAACAAGTTTTGGTGACAATGTGGAGAAAAAAGAACACTTACAGACTGCTGGTAGGAATATATATTAGTACAGCCAGTATGAAAAACACTATGAAGTTTTCTTTAAAAATTAAAATATAACTACCATATGATACAGTAATTTTGCTACTAGGTATTTATCTAAATGAAATGAAGTCAGTATGTCAATGAGATAGCTGCACTCCCATGTTTATTGTAGCCCTAGATACAGTAGCCAAAATATAGATTCAAACTTAGTGTCTATCAATGGATAAATAGGTAAAGAAAATACAGTATGTATACATAATAGAGTACTACTGAGCCATATAAGTGTATGAAATGCTTTCATTTGCAGCAGCATGAATGAACCTAGAAGACATCGTGTTAAGCCAGGCCCCAAAATACAAAAAGACCACTACTGCATGATTGCATTAATATGTGGAAATAAAAAGTTGTACTCATAGAAGCAGAATAATGATTAAGCAGCAGCTGCGGGGAGGGGGAAGGAGGACATGTGAAGAGACAGAGTGGTTAACAAGTACAAAGTCATAGTTAGGTAAAAAAGGAAATTCTGATGTTCTATTGCATAGTAGAATGACTAGAGATAAAAATGTATATTTCAAAATAGTGAGTAGATTTTTTTTATGTTCTCATCAGAAAGAATTTATAAACTTTAAGGTGATGGATATGTTCATTACCTTGATTTGCTTGTCATAAAATATATGCATGAATCGAGGTATCACATCTTACCCTGTAAATATGTATAATAATTATGCCTCAAACATGAGTGAATACAATGCAAAATATAACACAAAAATAAAAAATATTGAAAGATACCTGATGAAAACTTCCCAAAGTTGATTAAAAACATTATTCCAAACATCCACTAAGATCCATAAACTCCAAGTTAAATAAACAAAGGAGAACTACACCTAGCCACACTATAGTCAAAAGTGTTGAAAATCTTGAAAGAAAGAAGAAAAAAATATACAGCAGGTAAAATATTACTAACTTCTGGTTTCTCATTAATAAAAATTGAGACCAGAATTGCAGTGAGATGACATAGTCTAAAGAAAAAAGTATTAATAAATAATCTTATATCCAACAAAACCAACTTTCAAAAATGATCCCAAATAAAAGTAAATTTGCAGGCAGAAAAAGAGACAGAATTTGATGCTTGCACATCTGCCTTACAAGAAATACTAAGAAGATTCCTTCAGACTAAAGGCAATTTACACCAGAAAGCAATTAGAATCCACACAAAAGCAGTGTGAATAAAGTAATTTTAGAAGTAAATATAAAAGACAATATAATTACATATGTCGACTTTTTCTTTTAATTGACTTAAAAGCCATTGCATAACATGACATATCTTTATGTGTATTATTGGGTTTTGCCATATAGAAATATGATATAGTTGGCACTAAAAATACAAAGGAGGCAGTTTGGGAACATTGTTGGAGTAGAGAAATGCTAACAGATGGATGCCAGAATTTTTTTTTAAAAAGAAAAAAAAGAGAGAAGAGAACCAGAAATGGCATATAAGAGTATTAACATAGCAAACTTTATAAATATATACTTACTCTTCATTGTTGTCTCAGCTTTTAAAAAATACTTAACTTATGTAAAGTAATAATTGTAACATTTCCGTTTCCTTTTTTACATGTTTGGGTATAATATGTATAATGACATCACAACAGAGTTTAGAAAATAAAGCTAAATAAGTGTAAAATTTCCATACCTTGCCGGGCTCGGTGGCTCAGCCAGTAATCCCGCACCTTTGGGAGGCCGAAGTGAGTGGATTGCCTGAGCCCGCGGGTTCGAGACCCGCCTGGGCAGCGAGACCTCATCTCTACAATAAATCCAAAAATCAGCCGGTCGTGGTAGCGCACGCCTGTAATTCCGGCTACTCGGAAGGCTGAGGCGGAAGGATCGCCGGAGCCCAGCAGGCGAGGCTGCGGTGGCCGGGAGTGGCACTGCACTCCAGTCTGGGCAACTGAGTGAGACTCCAACTCAAAAAAAAAAAAAAAAAAAAATTTCCATACCTCACAGGAATTAAGTGAGCAAAATTTTAATTACATGTTTGTGTATGAATATGGTATTATCAGCTATAGGACAATCAGTAAGAAATAACTTAAAATACAGTTAAAAGTCTTTAAATGAATTAATATATTACACTAGAAAATATTCATGTAATCAAAAAGAAACAAAAAAGGGGAAACAAAGAATCAAACATTATGCATGCTGATTTAAAAATTTTCATTTAGCAATATTTTGTCATTTTAAGCATATAAGCCTTGAACTTCATTTGCTAACTCTATTCTTGAGTAATTTTATTCTTTTTGGTGCTATTGTAAATCAAATTCTTAGTTTCATTTTTAGGTTACTCTTTAAATTTGAAATAGAGTAAGTAAATAGAGAGACATCTATATAGCAGAATATTTAATGTTGTTAGTACAACATCCTACATATTGATCTATAGATCTGATATATTCCCTACCAAAATACCAATTGACTTTTATTGAAAAAACTGACAAACTGATCCTTCATATGGAAGCACAAAATGCCAAAATAACCAAAGTAATCATGAAAGAGAAAAATAGGGGCCTCAAAATTCTTGGATTTAAAACTCATAAGAAAACTACAGAAATAACAGAATGTGGTACTGGCAAAAAGGTAGACATATAGATTGATAGAATAGAATTGGTAGTCCGGAAATAAACCATTACATTTATGATTAATTATTTTTTATCAAGTCCTCTAAGACAATTCAATGGAGGAAATAATAATCTTTTCAACAAATGGTGCTGTGACAACTGGATATCCACATGAAAAAGTATGAAATTCGATCTCTATTTCACTCTGTGCATAAAACTAAACTCAGAATTGATAGTAGACCTAAAAGTAATAGTTAAAACTCTACAAAACTTTGAATTAAACATAAGAATGAATCTCTGTGATCTTGCTTAGGCACAACTTTCCTAGATAAAACAGCAAAAGTTTGAGGGACGAAATGAAAATAAATTAGACTTCATTAAAACATAAAACTTTTCTACTGCAAATGAGAACATAAAGAAAGTGAAAGACAGCCCACAAAATGGGAAAAATATTTGCAAACTATATATCTGATACACAGTTTTCATCCGTAATATATAAAAATCTCATGTCAATAATAAAAAAATAATCCAATTAAAAACAAGCAAAGGATTTGAAGATTGTTCCAAAAATTGCTTCAATAAATACTTTAAAAGATGCTCAAAATCATTTGCAATAAAAAATTGCAAATCAAAACCTTAGTGAAATACCACTTTATACTCACTAGGATAGCAATAAGAAAAGGCAGACAAAAACAAGTTTTGGGGAGATTGTGGAAAATATGACCCCTTATACATTATAAGTGGGAATGTAAAATGGTGCAATTGCTTTGGAGAACAGTTTGGTAGTCCCTCAAATGTTAGGCATTGATTTACTGTATGACTCAGAAATTCTACTCTGAATTATATAAGAAAGATAAATGAAAACACATATTTACATTAAACATTTGCAGGAATATTCATAGAAACATTGTTCATATTAGTGAAAATTTGAAAACAACCCTATTATTTGTCCTCTTACAGATTAGCAAATTATATTATATTATAATGGATTATTTGGCAATAAAATAATGAAATACTGATGCATGCTACTACATGACCGAACCTTGGAAACATTATGCTAAGAGAAAGGAGTCACAAAAGACTACACATTCTATGAGTCCATTAGAAATGTCCAAAATAGTCAAGTGTATAGAGACAAAAAGTGCATTAGTGGTTGCCTAGTGCTGGAAATGGAAGGAGCAGTGGAGAGTGAATGCTAATATACAGAGTTTCTTTTTGGGGTGATGAATTGTCTAAAATTAGATTGTGGTAATGGTTGCACAATTTGGTAAATCCACTAAAAGCTATTGAATTATGCGATTTAAATGAATGGATTTTATGGCTTGAAAATTATATTTTTAAAAGTCTATTAAAATACTTTGACAGTGTTTTTACTCTCCTTTACCCTAAAAGTAATTTGTGTTTTTTGGATTAAGGGTATTTAGAGTTAAGTTGAGGCTGGGTGTGGTGGCTCACTCCTGTAATCCCAGCATTTTGGGAGACTGAAGCAGAAGAATCACTTGAGGTCAGGAATTCAACACCAGCCTAAGCATAGCAAGACCACATCTATATATGTGTATATATATAGCGAAATTATCTTTGGGAGGATGGGCCCCTTGTAGTAAAGGCTTCTCCCACTATGTAAGTGTTGTAGGAACCCATCGGCATCATTGTACCAACTAGCATATTTGTGAGAGGCTACACTGGGCTTCAGTAGAATTTTTTTAGAGTCTTTTAGCACATTTGCCCATTTCATTATGGGTGATTTATGAGCACACCTGCCCACACCACGCTGACTGTTCAGCAGTTTTTTTTTTAGATTCAAGGGGGGTACACATGTGTATTTATTATGTGGACATATTGTGTACTAGTGGAAATTGGGTCTCAGGTGGCCCATTTCCAGTTAGTGAATATTGTGCCCCATAGGTAGTTTCTGAACCCTAGCTCCCCTCCATCCTCCCCCTAATTGGTGTCCCTAGTGTCCATTATTTCCATTTTTGTGGCTGTTCACTACCACATGAGAGTGAAAACATACAGTGTTTGATTTTCTCTCTCTGAATCAGTTCACTTAGGATGATGATCTACAGCTCCATCTATGTTGCTGCAAAGGACATGATTTCATTCTTTTTTTTATGGCTGTATAGTATTTCATGGTGTATATACACCACATTTTCATTATCCACTGATCAGTTAAGAGACATTTAGGTTGAACCCATATCTATGTAATTGTGAATTTGTACTGTGACTATCGTGCGAGTGTAGGTTATCTTTTTAATATAATGACCTCTGTTCCTTAGGGTAGATAGTAGTGGGATTGCTGGATCAAACGGTAGATCTACTTTCATTTCTTTCAGTAATCTCCATACCACTTTTCATAGAGATTGTACTAATTTATACTCCCATCAGCAGTGTATAAGTGTTCCATTTTAATCACCAGTTCCATTTTATTTCAGCACCAGCATCTGTTTTTGTTGTTGTTGTTGTTTTGATAATGCCCATTCTGACTGGTGTAAGGTGATATCTTATTGTGGTTTTAACTTGCGCTGCTTGATGATAAGTCATGTACATTTTTTCATACGTTTGTGGACCATTTGTATATCTTCTTTTGAGTGTTATTCATTCATGTCATTTACCCACTTTTTATTGGGGTCATTTGCATTTTTTCTTGCTAATTTGTTTGAGTTCTTTATAGTTTCTGGATATTAGTACTTTGTCAGACGTATTTTTTTGTGAATATCATCTCCCATTCTGTTGGTTGTCTGTTTGCTCTGTTGATTATTTCTTTTGCTGTGCAGAAGCTTTTTAGTTTAATTAACTAACATTTATTTATGTTTGTTTTCATTGCATTTGCTTTCAGGGTTTTAGCCATAAATTCCTTGCCTAGACCAATGTTTATAAGAGTTTTTCCTAGGTTTTCTTCTAGAATTTTTATGGTTCTTGACCAAAATCAGCATGCACTCCATGCCCCACCCTCCCTGTTCACACAATCTCCCCCACAGCAACTATTTTTTGTTTGTTTGTTTTCCTGAATAAAAAAGTTCTCAAAGGGAAACGTTTTTCCAGTGTGGAAGAGTTGAAACAATAAATGGCAGAATCTCTAAAAGGCATCAAAACTGATGAGTTCAGAAACAGTTTTGAGCAGTGGGAAAAGCATCTTGTTAGGTGTATTATATCAAACAGAGTGTACTTTGAAGGTGACTGAGGTTTAAACATGTAAGAATAAACACAAATTTTTTAATAAATAAATTCTGAGTTTTTTTGAGTCCCATCCAGTGTGTGTATAATATATATATATATGTATATTAGCCTAGTGTGGTGGCCCGTGCTTGTAGTCCTAGCTACTTGAACAGAAGGTCAAAGCTGAAGGGAACCATGATCATATAACTGCACTCCAGCCTGGGCAACAGAGTAATATACAGCCTTAAGAAAAAGGATCTTTGTTTCTATGAGAGATCACTCGGTATTATAAACTCTAATTCCATCCAGGTTGCTGCAAAATTCATGATTTTGTTCTTTTTTTATGACTGCATAATATTCCATTGTGTATATGTACCACATTTTTGAAATTCAGTCCTCTTTTGATGGACAGCATGGTTGGTTCCATGATCTTGCTATTGTGAACACTGCTGCGATAAATATATATGTGCAGGTATCTTTTTTATAGAGTGATTTGAGTTCTTCAGGGTATATTCCCAGTAGGGGTATTGTGGGGTCATATGGAAGATCTGAGTATCACATGTTCTCACTCATAAGTGGACTTTGAATGGTATTACTATCGTAATACTATAAGAAAAGGATTGACAGTGGCGGAAAACTGTGGGGGGAGGAGGGAGGGAAAGGGAGGTGGGATTAACGGTAATATCTGTCTGGGGCCGGGGCGGGGCACACCTCATCAACAAGGGTACCTGCACAATGCATATTTGTATACCTAACTCTTAACTGTACCCCACAATTTGAAATAAAAAAAATAAAAATAAAGAATAAAAAAGGAAAATTAAAAATAAAATGTCAGGTTGAACACTTTGGATATGCTAGTCACACGTAGCAATTTAAGTTTAAATTAATTAAAATTATATAATTCTAAAAATTCAAATTCTCAGTGTGCTAATGAAATTTTAGTTACTCAGTAGCCTCATGGGTCTAACAGAATACCTTATCGGACAGAAAAGTTATGAAATATCCTCATAACAAATACTCATGGACAGAGCTGCTTTGAGTGATTTTATTCAATGGAGATAGAACTTTGCTGCAAGTGTTCCACAATTTAATGGTGAGTGCTAGGCCAGTTTTAGGAAGCTACTAAGACTTCATATCCCACTTCACACATTAAAAGAGGCCTTTCTGCAGTTTTTCTCCTTTTTCTTCTGTTTTTTTTTTTTCCAAAATGTTGCTTTTGCTTTTTCTTGAAGTGTAAGAAAGCTTTCTTGCTGGTCTGAGTAGAGACAGCAATTTATCAGCAATAAATCCAAAGTTGGGAACAACATCTTTTATTTTGAGGAGGAGGAGTTAAGGTGGACATAGAAGAGGAATTAGGTTTGTTGTTTTTTAACTTGTCATATTTGTGTTTCTTTTTTTTAAAGGAAAGGCAATGATATTGTCCCTACAGAAATGTCAACACAAAATGGAAAACCCATCTAATACTGATTGCTCTCTCATTTCTTCTGATAATTTCGGTAAAATTCCATTCAGAGAAAGAGGATATAATTTGGCAGTTAAAGGGATATTTTGTATTCTTCTTGTTACCGAAGTAATATGAGCTTGCTGTGGAAATTTTAGCAAACAGAGATAAATAAAATAAAGACTACCTATAATTTCACCATCATATGGAAATTCTGTTTACATTTTAATGTTGTCTACTGTGTTACATATTCTCTTTAGATATGCTTTTAAAAATGCCATACCTTTATGTTTCTTTATGATATTGTTACATTTAAATAAGACTATGCCATTAACTAGTATTTTTGTTAAACTTTCAAAGATAAACGTATTAATTACTTTATAGCTAAAATAAAATATAGCCAGAAAAAATATGTGAATATGTTTATAATTCATGGTTTTTAAATAAACAGTACTCATATTTTTAATACAACTGTTGTTTGGGGAAATTTTCACCTATAGAATCTTTATAGTCTGTAGTGATAAATAACAACCTGCCAAAAATGAACTTTTTAGAAATGGTCCTTTAGTTATGTGGTGTAATATATTGTTTATTCACAGTTATTTTATTTTAACAACACTTTATTAAATGCATCAACTCTCAAAAGTCAAAATGTATTCTAAATCTTTTCCTTCCTATATTCATTTCAAAGGGTTGAAAGGACCTTTCAGTTCTAGGTTGTAAATTCAAATATGATTCTGGTTGATATTTGACAGCTGTATCACAACCTGCACTCTAAAACTGTTGCACTCAATCTAATATCCAGTGTTAACATGACACAAAATATAATCACATTTGACATTACTAAAAGAAGCCACTCCATAAAATAAATGAGAAACTGAGTTATTATGTGATTTTTTTGTCAGAAGATATATCTTATAGGCTATATATGTATATTTGTATATACTTACACACACACAATTAATAGTAACATTTTATGGCCTATGTTGTTTTCCTGGGAGTGTCATTCATGGGAATTTAGTATGTATACATATTTAAGTTAGGGCTTATAAATTCTTCACTTTTTTATAGTAAAAAAAAGAATTAGTATTCTTAGATATAGGATGTGTAAGTCACTTTCGTGTTTTGGTAGTTTTAATGCATATTTTTTAAGTCAAATGACTTTTAAAATACCTACATCAAATTTAAATTAGTATTGTGGGTAAGTCTCATGTATTCTTATTGCAAAATATTTATCTAGAGAATATATTCTACTTTTATATTGTATTAAAATATGTCTCAAGTATTAATTTGTGTAATATTGAGCATAAAACAAAAGCTTGTTTCCCCCTTTATCCAAAACATTAACTGGGTAGAAAAGCACCTGCATTGTATTTGTGATTTCTTTCTCTTGCCATTATAACTAGGAAAGAATACAGACCAAATATACCACTAGATTTTTGTACTTTAAAACATTTGCAAAAACCTTGACATAATTTTTTAACTTTTACTTTTTAAAAATTATATTTAATTTACATACAGAGAACAGTTTTTACTAGTCACACCTGAATTAATTCAGAGAGGTATATTGTACCTTATTTTTTAAAAGATTCCTCTTCCATTTCTATTAGTTTTGTTTGTGATTTTAGTTGCTAAGTATGGAAACAGACATTTGTAATATTGTCTTTCACAATTTACTCCCTTAATTTTTTGTTTTTATATTGATATATACTATTTATACATGTTTATAGGGTACATGTGAAATTTTGTTACATTCATAGAATGTGTAATGATCAAGTCAGGGTATTTAGGGTGTCCATTATCTCAAGTATTTATCATTTCTATGTGTCAGGAACATTTCTTGTACTGTCATCTAGCTATTTTAAAATATACATGTTGTTAACTATAGTCATCCTATTGTGCTACCAAACACCATAATGTATTCTTTCTAAATGTATGTTTGTACAGAGTCTCGGGGTATAAAATAAATATGCAAAAGACAGCTGCATTTTTATACACCAACAATAAACAGGCAGAGAACCACATAAAAAGCACAACCCATTCACAATAACCAGAAAAAAATGAAATACTTCAGCATCTTCCTAATCAGGAGAGTGAAAGACCTTTATAATGAAAACTACAAAACAGTGCTTAAATAATGCTTTGACTAGTCGGCTCTTTTTTGGTTCAATACAAAACTTTAGAATTTGTTTTTTCTATTTCTCTTAAGAATAACTTTGGTATTTTGATAAAGATTGCATTGAATCTGTATATTGCTTAGTGTAGTATGGTCATTTTAACAATGTTAATTCTTGCAATTCATGAGCATGATATGTCTTTCCATTTCTTTGTGTCTTCTCTGATTTTTTTATTCCGTGTTTTGTTGTTTTTCTTATAGAGGTCTTTCATCTATTTGGTTAAATTTATTTCTAGATATTTTATATTTTTGTAGCTATTATAAATGGTATTGCATTTAATTTTTTTTGGTTATTCATTATGGTTGTATAGGAATACTGCTGATTTTTGTATGTTGCTTTTATATTTTTCAATGTTACTTAGCTTGTTCATCAGACATAAGATTCTTTTTGGTGTACTATTGGTTTTTCTACGTTTTAGACAAATCTGCAAAGCGTGACAATTTGACTTTCTCTGTTCCTATTTGAATGCCTTTTTATATATTTTTCATGCTAGATTTCTCTGACTAGGACTTTTAGTACCATGTTGAACAGGAGGAATGAAAATGGATATCCTTCTTTGTTTTAGTTCTTAGAGGAAACACTTTCATTATTTCCCTATGCGATATGAGTCAGCTGTAGGTCTGTCATCTGTTACCTCTCTTTTATCGAGGTATGGTTTTTCATGCATAATTTGTAGAGTTTGTGTGTGTGTGTGTGTGTGTGTATGTGTGTGTGTGTGTGTGTGTGTGAAGGGATGTTTGATTTTATCAATAGATGCAGGAAAAGCGTTTGATTTTGTCTTTTATTCTGATGAGGAGACCTATCATGTTTATTAATTTGTATATGCTGAAACTTTTTTTTAATCCTGGAACAAATCCCACTTGATCATAGTATATTATATTTTTGATATTTTTTCAGAATTGAATTGCTGGCATTTTGCTGAAGACTTTCAGTCATTCTGACTGGAGTTAGGTGATATCTCAGTGTAGTTTTAATTTGCATCTCCTTGATGATTATTGAGGTTGAACATTTCTTCATGTGTCTGTTGGCCACAAGTATGTCTTCTTTTGAGAAGTGTCTGTTCATATCTTTTGCTCACTTTGTAATGGGATTGTTTGTTTTTTTCTTTTCAGCACATTTGAGTTCCTTGGAGATCCAAGATGTTAGGCCTTTGTCAGACATGGAGTTAGCATATACTTTTTCCCAGTCTGTGGGCTGTCTCCCTGCTCTCTTGATGGTTTCTTTGGCTTTGCAGAAGCTTGTCAGTTTAATGAGTTCCCACTCGTCTGTCTTATCTCTTATGGCCCATGTATTTTGGGTTTTGCTCAGGAATTGGATTCCAGTTCCAACTTCCATAAGGGTGTTTCCTGTATTTTCTAAAGTTCTTATGGTTTGAGGTTTTACATTTAGGTCTCTGATCCATTTGGAGTTAATTTTTGTGTATGGGGATAGACAGGGGTCTTGTTTGAATCTTCTGCCTGTGGTCAGCCAGTTTTCCCAGCACCATTTACTGAATAGGTTCTTCTCTCCCCAGTGGCTAGTGGTGGAGGCTTTGTCGAAGATGAGTTGGTTGAGAAATTGAGGTTTTGCTTCTGTAATCTCAATTCTATTCCATTGGTCTATATGCCTGTTCTTGTACCAATACCAAGCTGTTTTGATGATTGTAGCTTTATAGTAAAGTTTGAAGTCTGGTAATGTGATACCACCTGCTTTGTTTTTTTTTTTTTTGTTTTTTTGTTTTTTGCTGAGGATTGTTCTGGTCATTCTTGGTCTTTTGTGTTTCCATATTAATTCCTGTATTGTTTTTTCTAGCTCTGAGAAGAATGTTGCTGGTAATGTAATGGGTATTGCATTAAATCTGTAGATTACCTTAGGTAAGATGGATATCTTTACAATGTTGATTCTTCTAGCCCATGAACATGGGATATTTTTTCCACTTGTTTGTGTCATCTTTGATTTTTTTGAGCAGTATTTTGTACATTTCATTGTAAAGGTCGTTCACGTCTCTGATTAGGAAGATGCCAAGGTATTTCATTTTTTTTTTGTGGCTATTGTGAATGGGATCATGCTTTTTATTTGGGTTTCTGTTTATTATTGGTGTAAATCATACAATTGTCTTTTGCACATTTATTTTATACCGTGAGACTTTGCCAAAGTCCTTTATCAGCGTAAGGAGGTTTTTGACAGATCCCCTTGGATTTTCAAGGTATACAAGCATGTCTTCTTCAAAGAGAGATAACTTGACTTTCTCTTTTCCTATTTGGATACCCCTGTTCGCCTTCTCTTCTCTGATTGCTCTAACTAGGACTTCCGAAACTATATTTATTTTGTTTTTTAACGTCTTTTTAAAAGTACTGTTCTTTTTTTTTATTATTATTACTTTCCTTCTACTAATTTTGGGTTTCGTTTGTTCTTGAATTTGAAGGAATTTGTTGACTGCAGGACACAATGGCTCACAACTTTATTCTCCATGATTTGGGATGCTTAGGTGGTAAGGCCTGAGTCAAGGAGTTCAAGGTTTCTGTGATTGTGTAGTGTATGATTGTGCCACTACACACTAGTCTGATGACAAACTGAAACACTGTCTCTAAAAGTAAAATTTAAAATAATTGCTCTACCAAAAAGACAGCTGCACATATATGTCCATTGTAGTGCTATTCACAATAGTATAAATGTGGAACCAACCAAGATGCCCATTGAAAGTGAACTGGATAAAGAAAATATGGTTATATACATGATGGAATACTACATAGCCATAAAGAAGAACAACATCTTGTCCCTTGCAGCAACATGAATGCAGCTGGAGACCATCATTCTAAGTTAACCATCATAGAAACAAAAAAACTGGTTGCCACATGTTTTCCCTCATAAGCAGGCCCTAAACATTGGGCATGCAAGCACAAAGGTGAAAAAAAGTGATGCTGGGCACTAGTAGTGGGGATAGGAATGGAGGGAGGAGAAATAAGGGGCACACAACCACTCATTGGGTGCTATGTCCACTACCAGGGGAGAGAGGGCTCACTAGAAGCCCAAACCTCACCTAGCTTCAATTCACTTACATAGCAAATCCTCACATGTACCCCACAACTCTAAAATAAAAATATAATGAAAAAATACATTTTAAAAAATTGTTGTGATTTGTTTTATGACCTCACATATGAACTATCCTGGAGAATGTTCCATGGGCTAATGAGAATAATAATATGTATTCCACAGGGGTAGGGTGAGATTTCTGTGACTATTAGGTCAACCTGGTCTAAAGTGTAGGATAAATTCAATGTTCATTTGTTGATTTTCTGTCTAGATGATTTGTCTAATGCTGATAGTGGAGTATTGGAGTTCCTAACTATATTGAAATAGACTCTCTCTCTTCTTTTAGAGGTAATATTTGCTTTATATACCTGGGTGCGCTGGCTGAGTCTAAATATGTTTAGAATTCTTATGTCTTTTTGCTGAATTGATTCCTTTTTCTGTATATAATGACCTTCTTTGTCTCTTTTTACTGTTTTTTACTTACTTTGTTATCTAAAATATCTTCTCCTTTTTGCTTTTGGTTTCTATTTGTATAGAATATCTTTCTATCCCTTTACTTTTAGTCTATATATATCTTTAAAGTGAAGAGAGTTTCTTATAGGTAGCATATAGTTGGGTAATTTTAAAAATTTATTCAGCCAGTCTATATTCTTTAAGTGGAAATTTTAATCTATTTATATATAAGGTTACTATTGATATTTGAGGGATTCTTTCTGTAGTATCATTAATTCTTTTCTGTTTTTATACATGCTCTATAAAGAACAGAAATTCTTTCTGCTTTTTTTATAATTGTGGTTTGGTGGTTTTCCGTAAGGGTATCATTTGCATTTTTTTTCTGTTCCATATATGTGTGTTTTCTCTACGTATTAGTTTTAGTTTTTTATGTGATTTCATAATGATATATACTATCCTTTCTCTTCCAAATGTATGATTCCCTTAAGCATTTTTTGTAGGTTTGGTCTAGTGGTGAATTCTTCAGCTTCTCCTTATCTGGAAAATTCTTTATTTCTCCTTCATATAGTAAGGACAGTTTTGCTGAGTCTAGTATCCATGACTGGCATTGGTTTTTTTATTTGTTTGTTTCTGTCAACATTTTGAATATAGCATCTTATTTTCTCCTAGTTTGTAAAGTCTCTGCTGATAAATTTTCTGTTAGTCTTATGAGAGTTCTCTGATAAGAGTTCCCTTATAAGTGACTAGACAATTTTCTTTTGCTGTTTTTGGAGTTATCTCTTTGCTTTAAAATTTTGATAATTTCTATATAATGTGCAATGCAGAACACCTTTTTAGGTTGTATGTATATGAGATTCTCTGAGCTTTTTTTATCTGAATGTCCAAATCTCTTGCTACTTGTTGGAAGTTTTAAGCTGCTCTTTTATTAAGTAAGATTTATATCCCTTTGATTCACAATGCCTTTTGAAACAGTGACAATTTAAAAAGAAACATAATTGCTTTATTGCCTCCCATATGTCACGTAGGCTTTGTTCATTCTTTGTTTTTTTTTTTTTGTTTGTTTGTTTTCTTTTTTGCTTTTTTTCTGACTGTTTTCTTAAAAATCTGTCTTCATGCTCAGAAATTCTTTCTTCTCCTTGATTTAGTCTACTGTTGAAACTCTGGTTATATATTTTATCTCATTAAATGAATTATTCTGTTCCAGGATTTCTCACTCACTGGTAAATTTCTCATTCTTATCCTGATTAGCTTTTCTCATTTCTTTGTATGATTTGTGTTCTCCTGTATTTCCCTGAACTTAATTAATATCACTGTTTTAAAATATTTTCAGGCATTTTATTAATTTTTTTCTTTGAAATATTTTGCTGGAAAATTATTTTGTTTATTTGTAGGTGTCTTTTTTTTGCTTTTCAATGTTTCTTGCATTCTAACATTTATATCTGCACATCTGTTGTAACAGTTGCTTCTTCCAGTTTTTTGAATTTGCTTTCAAAGGGGAAGACCTTTTGCTGAAGATGTGTCTATGGTGTTCACTGGTAGGCACTTTGGCTTTGATTCTGGGTCTGTGAACTAGTGTGGTCTCCATATTATTTCTTTGACTATGAACAGTAATTTCTGTGAATTCCTCAGTGGCTTAATGTGTGGTTTTTAGTAGAGGTTGTGGTGAGGTTTTGCTGGGGCCTGGGACACCAGGTAGAATAGTCTTTGGGCCTTAGTAGTAGCAGTAGTGGGCCACGTGTGCCAGTCCTTGGACTCTAGAGCAACATACGCTAGCACCAGTGTTAGCAGGTTTAGGTGGACTTATTCTTAGGCCTGCAGAGACTTACTTGGGTATTTTAGTGGCATTTGTGGACTAAGTACATCCTTGGGACCTTGGGCAGTGGGCATAGTGTGGATGATGGCAATAGTGGTAGAACAACCCGCTAATTTTCAAGAAGTCTGCATTGGTGTTTGCGTGGCTACAACAGGTTCTAGAGGCTAGTTTCTAGGCCCTCTAATGTTGCACATTTGTGGCGTCAGCTGTGCTTTCAGTGGCAGGCTGGGTGGGCTCCTGGGAGGAGTGCTCAAGTGCTAGGGTGGTGGACAGAACAAGGTAATCCCCAGATTCCCAGATGGTGTTTTCTGACACTGGGTGGGGTAGAGCCAGACCAGGTGGGCATGTCTTCTAGCTCCCTAATGGTGTGTACACACCACTAGCTGTGATGGACAGGGGTGTGGTTTTCCTCAAACCCTTTGCAGAATGCTTAGATGAGGACAGCAGCAATGGCATTGTGCAGGGAAGCATCCCATCAGTGCACATGGAAGTGCACTGTGGCCCTGCTGCTGGCGGAGGGCATGATGCTGTCAGTGGCAGCAACTCTAGGCTGGTAGCTTCAACACCAGGGGGAGTTGTGTTAGGGGAGCCTCTACTCAGGGCATATGTATTTCCAGTGGCTCAGAAGTCAGCCCCAGCAGCAGCAGAAAGCACAGCAACAACTGCAGCTGCAGGTGGAGAATATCAGTGGGGCTGCAGGGACATAGAGATTTAGGGCCTGTTGCACCACAGGGCAAGATGCAGACTGGTAGGGGCTGGGCTCTAAAAACAGCACTGTGCTGTAACAGCTTAGAGCTCATAAGGTGTATGGACCTAGCATGAGCTTCCTCTTGGAGCAATGCCTTCAGGTAGCTCCCTATGGATCAGGACCCACAAGGGTCAAAGAACTCTTCAGTGGCTAGGATTGCAAGAGTTCTTGATGGATATGTGGACTGTTTGGAACCATTCACTTACCCTTTCCCAAACTGGGGAGACTGGACAGAAAGCAGATACTGGCCAAGCCTTGCTTCTTTCTTCTTTCTTGTCTTAGATGTTTCCTATCACTTTTCTGTTGAATTACAGTATTCTATCTTCGATGATGTATTTGAACTTTTCCTTGATATTTTTAGATAAAAGTAAATTGCTGAGACATTAGTATTTTGTGTATTGAATTATTTATTATGGAATAATTTTGTATTCCAAAGCTTACTTTGTAAAATGTAATGTAATATAAAATAAAATCATAGTCATTTAAATAAAGTTAATTTCAGATAACTGTAATATTTGCCTTTATCCTAGTATATTGAACCATGATCACGGAGAATGTGATCATAATTTAAGAAAATGTATAGCTGGTATTTAAGTTTAGCATATACTTGACTTACTATCCTAAAGCTGTTTGATATATAATTGCTCATAGTTGTTTATGACCACATTATTATTTTGGCATTGAAAGTTATTTAGGAACAAAGGGATAAATATTTCCACCTTCATTTTGTAGTAATATTCTCTAAAGGGATTGTTGTGGAGAGGTGTGGAATGGATAAAAGGATCTTAGGAAGTAAATCAAGGTGACTTGAAGGATCTACTACGTTTCTTGAATCATTTGTATTAATGCTCCATCTGGAGACTTAACGTAGGTACCTATAATCTCAGAAAAAAATTCTGCTTGTAGCTACAAGTATTATGACCATGAAAAGGTGGATTGTCAGACCTTAAATTTGTTTTTAGTCAAGTATATACCATTTTGGTTTTGTTTATGCATTGTTGAATTTTAAAGTATATAAATTAATATTTCAGGAAAGCCATTATTAATAAAAAATAATGTCTTATAGCTATAAATAACATGGTGTATTTGTTCTGCTTTGTTTTAATCACTTATTCCCACTGAGAGTTGTAGTTCCCCAAGAAGTATCTATGAAATTAAGGGGTATTTAAGAGGACAAGGCAAGCTATTCTAGACATCTTGTGATGCATAAATCAGTCCTGCACAGTAGAAACCTGTCATTCTGTTCTGCACAACTTTGCAATGGTCTGCAGCCAGATATTCAAGTAGAAAAGTAGTTTATTTATATATATCTGTTCATAGAAACTGTGTTTTATAAATCAACACAACGCGTTCTTGCACTATTTTAATTCCTAAATTTTCCTGTAATTCAATGATTATATATAGTCAGGGAAGCTCATGTTATGGTTTGTTTATCATAGTTTTCTCTTAGAAGTTTCTGCAGTTTCAGTTCTCATGTTTAAGTCTTTAATCCATTTTGAGTTAATTTTTTCTATATAATGTGACATAAAGGCCTGATTTCATTCTTCTGCAGGGGAATATCCAGTTTTCTTAACACCATTTATCAAAAAGTGTTTTAATATAATTTTTCCATTGTATAATCTTGTTGTCCTTGTTACAACCCATATTCATGTGTTAATTCCTAGGTGGTTTTGTTCCCTTAGTCTATGTGTCTGTTTTGTTTCCAGTACCATGCTATTTTGATTACTATAACTTTGCAGTTTGACTTGAAATCAGGAAATGTAATGCTTCCATATTTGTTCCTTTTAAAAATCACAGATGATGACAGCATAAATACTATAAGAATTTTTCTTTTTGACTAGTGCAGATGAGTATTATTTTTAAATTCACTCTCCTAATATTTTCTGTAATAGTACAGTCCAGGCTTTCTTTGTTCTAATTTTATGTGTAGGCAGTTATTTTATATATGAATTTTAAGATAGTATCTAAAACATTGCAAAATATGTTTCAAATGTGTGAGGAATGTCCTGTTTTTAGAAGATAAATCTTGAAGAATTTAGCGGTTAATGATCTTAATGTCTTAAAGCTCAAATGGTTCAGCAACATTAATTGTGTATGTGTGTATGTAAAAGTGTGTATTTAGTATGAAGAAAGAGATGAAGCAAATTTGGTATGAAGAAAGAGATGAAGCAAATGTAAAAAATAATTGATGAACTTAGGCTGAAGGGATATATGAATTCATTGTACTATTCTTAAAAATATAAATTAAATCCTCAATACTCAATATCTCCTGTACTCTTTTAGTTGCTAAATTCAGAAATCCATTTCTAGAGTTATGCTTGTTTGGTGGATTTAGTGCATTTTCTTTGAATCATCTGTGCTGATGAATTAGATGCCAGGCCCCTGCTGGAGACTATTCCCAAGTACCAAAATCTCTATTCTACTAAATGTCTGTGTGGGACTTCAGGGTTTACAAGGAAGCACTGTTCTGTCAGAAATGGAGATATGATTACTTTGGGGCTTATTTATAAAGTATTTCTCATTTATCATTATGTCAAATTACCCAAATGTTAGAAGTATTAGGGAGCAATGATGATGTAGCCCTGGCCTTTATTTCTTAGTAATACCTTAATTACACAAGGACAACTTTTAGCTTTGTGGCTGCTATTGTTAATGGAATTGAGTTCTTGTTTTGGGTCTCAGCTTGGTCACTATTGGTGTTTAGCAGTGCTCCTGATTTGTGTGTGTTGATTTTGTATCCTGAGACTTTACTTAATTCATTTAAAAAGTCCAGGAATCTTTAGGTAGGCATGCAGAGATAGTTTGATTTCTAATTCCCCACTTGGATACCCTTTATTTCATTATCCTGCCTGATTATTCTGGCTAGGACTTACAGTACTATGTTGAATGCAGTGATTGAAATGGGCATCCTCTTCTTTTTCTAGTTCTGAAGGTGAATAAATTTAACTATTTTCTATTCAGGATAACATTGGTTGTGAGTTTGTCATATATGGCTATATTATTTTGAGGAATATTCCTTCTATGCCTATTTTGCTGAGAGTTTTTATCATGAAGGGACGCTGGATTTTATCAAATGCTTTTTCTGCATCTATTGAAATGGTCATATTTTTATTTTTTATTCTTTTTATTTTGTGGATCATGATTATTGACTTTGTATGCTGAACCAGTCTTACATTTCTGCGATACAACACACTGGATTATGGAGGATTTATTTTTTTATATGCTGTTGATTTTGGTTTGCTAGTATTTTGTTGAGGATTTTTGCATCCATGTTCATCAGGGATATTGGTCTGTAGTTTTATTTTTTTGTTGCATCTTTTCCTGGCTTTGGTATTAGGGTGATACTGGCTTCATAGAATGAGCTAGAAAGGGTTTTTTCCTTTCCAATCTTATGAAACAGCTTCAATAAAATTGGTACAATTTCTCTTTTGAAAGTCTCATATAATTCGGCTGTAAGTCTTTCAGGTCCTCAAATGTTTTTTGTTTTCAGACTTTTAATTACTGATTGAATATCACTACTTGTTTCTTCCTGATTCAAGGTTGTAGGGATTGAATGTTGCCGAGAATTTATCCATTTCCTCCAGATTATTTAGTTTGTTTGCATAGAGGTGTTTCTAATAATCTAAGATGATTTTTTGTATTTCCATGGTACCAGTTATAATGTCTCCATTTTCATTTCTGATTTAGCTAATTTGAATCTTTTCTCTTTGTTTCTTAATCTAGCTAGTGGTGTATCAATTTTGTTTACCTTTACAAATAATTAACTTTTAAAATCTTGGATCCTTTGTCCTTTTTTGGAGATTCAATTATATTTAGTTTCACTGTGATCTTTATTATTTCTTTTCTACTGCTAGTTTTGGGTTTGGTTTGTTCCTGTTTCTCCAGTTCTTTGAGGTATTATATTAGGTTGTCAATAATATGTGATCTTTTGGTCTTTTTAATGTAGATCTTAAGCATGATAATTCTTCCTCTGAGAACAGTTTTGGCTGTGACCCAGAGGTTTTGATAACTTGTGTCATTGTCATTCATTTCAATAAAATTTTTGATTTCCATCTTAATTTCATTGGTGACCCAAAAATCATTCAGGAACAGATTTTTTAATGTTTATGCATTTGTTTGGTTTTGAGGATTCTTCTTGGAGTTAATTTCTAGTTTTCTTCCACTGTGTTCAGAGAAGATGCTTGATATGATTTCAGTTTTTAAAATTTACTGAGATTTGATTTGTTGCCTATCATATGGCGTCATTTGGAAAATCTTTCATGTACTGATGAGAAATATGTATGTTCTGTAGTTTTGGAGTATAATGTTCTGTAGATGTGTGTTACATCCATTTACTCTAGGTTCCAGTTTAACTCCAATATTTCTTTGACCCTCTGTCTTGATGATTTGTCTGTTGCCATCAGTACACTGTTGAAGTCTATTTTTGTATCGCTGTCTATCTCCTTTCCTAGGCCTAGTAATATTTGTTTTATAAAGCTTGCAGTTCTAGTGTTAGGTGCATGTGTATTTAAATTGCTATATCTTCTTGTTGAATGTATCTCTTTATCATATAATAACCTTCTTTGTCTTTTTTTTACTGTTGTTAATTTATCCAATATGATAATGGCTACTCCTGTTTGCTTTTTATTCACATGGAATATTTTTCCATCCCTATACCTTGATTCTGTGTGAGTCTTTGTCTGTAAAGTAGGTCTCCTGAAGAAAGATATTTGGATTTTTTTTCCCATTTTTCCAATCTGTATCTTTTAAGTGGTACATTGAAACTATTTGCATTCAGACTTAATAATGATATGTCAGATGTTCCATTTATCATGTTGTTACTTGACTGTTTTTCCCCTCTATTGCGTTGGTTTTATGTAAGCACTGTGAGCTTTATAATTTCTAGTGTTTTTCTACTGATGCATTTTGACCTTTTGTTTCAATATTTAGAATTCCTTTGCTTATTTATTGTAGAGCCAGTCTATTGTTGACAAATTCCCTTAGCATTTGCTTATTTGAGGAAGATTTTATTTTTCCTTAATTTATGGAAATTACATTTGCAGGATATAAAATCTTTGGCTGAGAGTTATTCTGTTTGAAGAGATTGAGGATATGGTCCCAATCCCTTCTGGCTTGTAGGATTTCTTCTGAGAAGTCTACTGTTATTCTGATAGGTTTATCTGTATAAGTTATTTGATGCTTTTGTCTCATTGTTCTTAGAATTCTTTCCTTCCCATTAACTTTGCATAATCTAATGACTGTATGACCTGGGGATGATATCTTTGCAATGATTCTTTCAGGAGTTCTTTGACCTTATTGTATCTGGATGTTTAAATCTCTGGCAAAGTGAAAGAAGTTTTCCACAATTACATAACCTGATAAATATTTGGTGATAAGCTTTTTGCAATGATTCTTTCAAGAGTTCTTTGGGCTTCTGATATCTGGATATTTAAATCTCTGCCAAGGCCAAGGATGTTTCCTCAATAATTCCCTCAAATAGGTTTTCCAATTCTGTTGGTTTCTTTTCTTCCTCAGGAACACCTATGAACCCTAGGTTTGGATGTTTTACATAATCCCACATTTCTTGGAGACTTTGCTCCTTATCTTATTTTCTCTTTATTGTTGCCTGATTGGGTTAATTTTAAAGCCTTGTATTGATGTTCTGAGAGCCTTTCTTCTACTTGCTTTGGTTTGCTGTTAATATTTTCCACTGCATTTTGCATTTTTACTTCCTTAAATGAGTCTTTCATTTCCAGAAGTTCAGCTTGTTTTTTATTTTTATTTATTTATTTATTTTTTGAGTTGGATTCTCACTCTGTTGCCCAGACTGGAGTGCAGTGGCACACTCCCAGTCATCGCACCCACGACCTGCTGGACTCCGGTGTTCCTTCCTCCTCAGCCTTCCAAGTAGCTGGAACTACAGGTGCATGCTACCACGCCCGGCTGAGTTTTTGATTTATTGTAGAGACGAGGTCTCGCCAAGGTGCCCGGGCAGGTCTCGAACCCTCAGACTCAGGCAATCCACTCACTTTGGCCTCCCAAAATGCGGGATTACAGGCTGAGCCACTGAGTCCAGCTATTTTTTATTTTTTAGCTGCCTGTCTCTTTGGATACTTTTTCATTCCTGTCCTGATTATTTTTATTTTTATTATTATTTCTTTATGTTGGTTTTCAACATTATCTTGGATGTCACTGAGAAATTTTATAAATAACCTTTTGAATTATATCTCTGCAATTTCAAGAATTTATTTTTGGTTAGGGTCCATTCCTTAAGAGTTAGTGTGGTCTTTTGGAGAGTTGAAAAACTCTGTTTATGCCATATTGCCAGTATTATTTTTCTGGTTCCTTCTCATGTGGGTAGACTATTTCATCTTTTTATTTTTAGATTTGTTTCTGATTCAGTTATCCCCCTTAAGGAAGCTACTTTAATGTGTATAGTTTGTACAAATGTAGCTTTGACTCTGGTGCTTTCAATGGCATAGGTTCTGTATAAGTTCCTTCATCATAGGGAAACTTTGTGCAGTGGCATTCTCAGATATTGCTTGTAATAGCAATTATTGTATGTGCACATGTAGGCTCACTGTCTCCTGTGGGTCTAGAATACCAGAGGGCTGGCTAAGCTTATCTTGTTCCCTAGTGGTGTGGTGTACTCTCTTTTTTCCATAGTATTTTTTCTCTGGGTTGAGCCATTCAGTCTAAGGCCATTAGAAGACACCTGTGAGTGAGAACTGGTTGCTGCTGAAGCAGGTAGTTATGTGCCATATCCCTATAGTGGGCTAAAGTCTCAACTGATGAAGGCAGTTGTGGGAGTACCCAGTGAAGTTCACTGAGATCTTCGCCAGGGATGGGGGAGGTACCTCAGCTCCAATACTAGGCTGGCAAGAAAGCAGTTCATTTTTTCGTTATGCCCCTCTCTTCTTCCAAATTTTCAGATCAGACTTTCGCCTCTGTCCATCTGTAGGGGCCTTGAGGTTTCTTGAAGGCGGGGAGTAGGATTCCACCCCTTGTGCTAGAGGAACCCAAAGGGTCACCTCTGGTAGAGCTACTATTATACTAAATGGTGTAGAAAATGTGTCGACTGAAGCAAGTGTATCGTGCTCCCTCCAGAGAAGCAAATGTGGAAGTTGGGTTGGAGAAGCCCCCTTCTCCATAACTCTTTTTTTTTGAGTTGGAGTCTCACTCTGTCGCCCAGGCTGGAGTGCAGTGGCAGGCTGGAGTGCAGTGGCCGCTCCCGGCCACTGCAGCCTCGACCTGCTGGGCTCCGGCGATCCTTCCGCCTCAGCCTTCCGAGTAGCCGGAATTACAGGCATGCGCTACCATGCCCGGCTGATTTTTTGATTTATTGTAGAGATGAGGTCTCCCTGCCCAGGCAGGTCTCGAACCCGCGGGCTCAGGCAATCCACTCACCTCAGTCTTCCAAAGGCGCGGGATTACAGGCTGAGCCACCGAGCCCGGCTTCCATAACTCTTCATGGACACCTAGGCTGCTCATCTACTGGGGCAGAACCACCACTTTCTCCAACTACCTCAGCACTATGTCTGCATCTCTGCTGAAGGAAACTTCCCCCAGGCCAGAGATCTGTGACACTGACAAGCCTATGCTCTGGCTTTAATGATTTGTCCCATGGGGTGCTCCCCTGATGTGGTGCACTCTCCCTAACTCTGGATCTAGCTGCTCGATGTGGCTGACACAATTTGGGCTAGTGCTGGGGGGTGCCTGCAAAGGGTCTGGTGGTGAGGTGATGCAGGGGTTTAGTTCTGAGAATTGGTCCCTTCTGTTTCTGGAGGACCCTATGGAGAAACTTTACAATGTCTCGGACTATAGTTTAGTCTGCAATATGTGTAGTGACATAAGATTTGCTGTTACATCTTTGGGGGGAGGATGATGTTAGGCAGAGCCAGACAGGGATGATCTGTCCTCTGATTTCATGGCAGCAGGTGCAAGTGCCAGCTCTGAAGTTGGCAGAGGAATGGGGTATCCTCGGTAGGGTTTCCTAGTTTGTATATAGGCTTGATGTGGTGGGTTTCTCAATTGCCAACTGTGGCAGTGCTGTGCCGGGTACCTGTACAGGCTCAAGGTATTATTAGCTAGGGTGGTTTGGATAGTGGTGTTCGCTGGGATCTGGGATCAGACCTTCCCAAAAGCTGAGGTATTATGTTAGATATAATGGGCTGTGCCACTTGACCTCTGGCCAGGAGGTGGTGCTTGAGGAAAGAGCTAGCTTCCGTGGTGGCTGTGGGCTTTATAGCCTGGGCTGTGTTTTCCCAAGGAAGTAAACAGCTGACCTAGATGATGAGTGGGGCTGAGGAGCCTAGCCAAGTTCCCTATCCATTGGAGATGGAAGGGGAAAGCACTCCAGTTCCCCACCTGTGTGCAAGATTGGATAATCCGTGGGAGTAGGGAAGGAATCCCTGGCCCACTGAGCTAATGCTGTTGCATTGCACAGAGGCTGCATAAAAGAGTTTACAGGGAACTGCAGGGTTACTGGGGCAGCAAGTTCCGCCCATCTCCCCTGCCATAGTCTCAGGCAGTCTGCATTCGGAACATAAAGGTGCAGCTGGCCTCATATATTCTCACAGCACCCCACCCCAGACTGAAACTCTTTGGGGAGTTTGCCCCTTGGGGCAAATGAAAGCATCAGGTCTTTCCCTTTCTTCCAAGCCAGCTAGAAAGCAGCAGCCAGCAAGGGTTGAGTTCCCAGGAAATGTCAGCTGGAGCCACTCAGAGCTCTTTTGCCTACACCACTCCATGTGGATTTTCGCGGCACACAGCTGTGGACAAGGCAGTTTTCTGTAAAGGACTGGAGTCCTATGGTGCTCAGGGGAACTTCTAAGTCTGTGACAGGTGCATGGAACTCCTGAATTCCCCTCAGTCTCCTCCCCCACTGCATCCAGAGGTTGCTCATGGTTTTTGCCAGTAATCCAGGTGAGTCTGCATAGTTTCAAACCAATTTCTCTCTTCTTTCTACTCTGTGCACCTTTCGCTTCCCTGGTGTATTGTGGGATGTGCTGCTGATTTTTTTCCTCTGAGTGTTGAGGCACTCTCTATTTTGGCTCACTCCATGCAAGCAACTCACACTAGCTGCTTCCCGACAGCTATCTTGTTCCTAATCAATAGGCACTATTAATATAATTTTTTATATACTAAAATGCCACAGAGGCAGATACTGAGATAAGGATTTGAGTATATATGTTGTATTATTTGTATGTGTTTGTGTGCATATGTGAGGTGATACTAGAAACTACCAAAAAGAGAGTTGGAGAGGTTAGGTTAGGAAGGATTGAAGGAGAATACAAGATATTTTAATAAGCTGGTTGCTGCTCTGGGCATCCTGGAATTGATCCTGCTGATAGTCTCTGGTAGATTGTGTAGAGTCATGATTCTCACACTTTGGTGTGTTTGGTGTTTCAGAATCACCTGGAGAGTTAAACTCTGGTGCTGGGTCTCACTTTCAGAATTCAAATCAATGTCTCAGGTTGGTTCTGATAATTTTTATTCGTTCTAACAAGTTTTCAGGCAATGGTGTTACAGCTGGTCTGGGGACCACACCTTGAGAACCACTGGAAAGAACACGCCTAAGAATTGTCCCACCTGAGGCATAGGAGGTGGTAGTATTATTTTCTAGCTTTTCTCCTTCCTTGACTGAGGTGTGCTCCTTAGATATTAGCATGCTAGCACTTTGGGCCAACCCTGTCGATGTGCATAACATAGGCCTTGGGTGGAGAATGGCAGGGTTTTGCCATAGAACTTCAGGAGCATGAATTGGAATGGTGAATGCTGAAGGGGTATAGGTGGAGCCTTGACACTACACTGTATCTTTAGTCCACAGATGAGAAAATGGTTAACTTCCTCAAAGACTAATAACTGTTAAGTGATAGAGGCAAGAATCCAATTTAGGATTGCAATCCTAGCAGCATCAACACTTCCTGGGAAATATTTTAAAATGCATATTTTTGAGTTTCACTCTAGACCTACCAGAATACAAACTCCAGGGGTGAGACCCAGAGTCTGTGTTTTAACAAGCTCTCCAGGGGATTCTGATGCTCTTTCAAATTTTAGAACCATTAGTCTAATTCATGGGCTCTTATCCTTTACATCATACAATGTTAACACTTTAACATGAACCACATCAGGTATCATCTGTTTTCCTTTTTTAAACATCAAAAATAAAAATGCATGTTAACCAATTGCCATTTGTGTATATAAATCTGTTTGTCTGTTACACATGTCAGTATACATTTCCTTATCTGTAATTTTTCTTTGTCTAGAAGATTTACTCCTGAAAATATTATTGGCAGTATGTTTTCTCTTGGTAACAGGGTCAGTCCTGTCAAGGGCTGAAAGTGTCTTTCTATTCAGGCATTGTTTTTTCTGTTTTTGTTTTTGTTTTTTTTCCTTTCGTCACCTGATACTGGCCATCATTGGTTTCACCACAAAATGTTTGTATCTTTTCATGTCCATGACCACAGAGAGGATTCAGATAAACAGGTCTTCTGTGCTACAAAGCTGTCAGTGTTCCAGAATCTCATGGCTAAAGATTCTTTTATACTATTTAATGAAAAATGGCAGTGTTGGTACAATTGCTTCATGCTATATATTTAAACTCTAGACTTAGTCATCCTATATAATTGTAAGTTTGTACCTTATGACCTTTATCTCCCCAATTCTTTCCCCTTTCTGCCTCTGGTAATGACTGTTATACTCTATTTTTCTGCATTCAACTCTTTTAGATTCCACATATGAGATCAAGCAAGTATTTTTTCTTTCTGTGTCTGACTTATTTCACTTACCATAATGTCTCCCACTTATATCCATGTTACCGCAAATGACAGTATCTCCTTCCCTTTTGAAGGCTAAATAGTATTTCACTTGACCACATCACAAGTTCTTTTTTTTTTTTTTGAGTTGGAGTCTCACTCGGTCACCCAGACTGGAGTGCAGTGGCCGCTCCCGGCCACCACAGCCTCGCCTGCTGGGCTCCGGCGATCCTTCCGCCTCAGCCTTCCGAGTAGCCGGAATTACAGGCATGCACTACCACGCCTGGCTGATTTTTTTATTTATTGTAGAGATGAGGTCTCGCTGCCCAGGCGGGTCTCGAACCCGCGGGCTCAGGCAACCCACTCACCTCAGCCTCCCAAAGGTGCGGGATTACAGGCCGAGCCACCGAGCCTGGCTCACAAGTTCTTTATTCAACATCCATTGAAGGAAACTTAGGTTATTTCCATATCTTGACTATTATTAATAATTCTGCAATGATCATGAGGGTATAGATTTCTCTATGAGGTGCTGACTCCATTTCCTTTGGTCATATACCCAGAAAAGGGATTTCTGGTTCATTTTGGTTTCTATGTGTAATTTTTGAAGAACCTACATACTGTTTCCAATTTACATTCCCACAAACAATATACAAGGGTTCTTTTTTCTCCATACACCCACCAACCCTCATCTTTTCTCTTTTTGAGCATAGTCATTCTAACAAGTGTGAAGTAATACCTCATTGTGATTTTAATTTGCATTTCCTTTATGATTAGTGATGCTAAACACTTTCTCATATACCAGTTGGTCATTTCATGAGAAATTTATTGTATACTGAAATTTTACCAAGAGAAGAATTTTTAGGTGCTCTTACCACACAAAGAAAGGTAACTATATGAGGAGATGAGTTGTTAATTTGCCTGATTGTAGTAATCATTTAATTATGTATATCAAAGCATCATGTTGTACACCTTAAATATATATAATCAAATATTGAAATGTGCAAGATAAACTAGTGGATGTTAATAACCATTAAAATTATAATTATTATACAAGTCAGTGATATGGTTTCTGATTTGACATTGCAACTAGACTTAAGAAACTACCACTTCCTTAGTTTTAGTGCAATGTCAAAGAATGGCCCAAACCATCTGAAAACATTATTAAAATATATTCTTGTATTGAAGATCCCGTGTGAGAATATGTATTCAACCAAAGCAGATCATTTCAATAAATTAGGTGCAGAAGCAAAGACGAAAATTTAGCTGTCTTCAATTAAGCCAGATGATTATACTTCTACAACTCTAAAATTTAAAAATATGCAAAACAGTGCAACTTTTCTCACTAAACCTGTTTTCTTTTGAAAAATATACCTGTTTTTCAAGGATCTATGTTAATTATGTTCATTTGTAGTGATTTATTCTTGTAATTTTTAGGAAATGTATACATAAATAAAAATGAAATAAAATTCCTTTATGTAATATGGTTATCAAATAAATCCAGATGCTGCCTGTATCATGTGTTTGCTGTTCCATGAAGTGTTCATTACCTTTTTCTACCTGGCAGATCCTGTTCATTCTTCAAGGGTCACATAAAATGTCTTCCTTTTTGGGCCTCTTCTAAAACTCCAGAGTTTTCTGTCTGTTTCCTATAGGACTGTTCGTTACTATGTTATAATGCTTATCACATTCTCTTGGAATTTTCCGATTTCATGTTCTTCTTTAACTATATTCCCTGGAGGCAGGAGACTAGGTCTTATGAAACCTTGACTCTATACAACCTGGAGTGTATCCATAAAATTTAACTCATGAAAGTATAAAAAAATTAATCTCTAAGAAGATTAAGGCCGTTAAATCCACTCTTTGGTTTTAGTTTAGAGTGGAGTTTAAACAATTCAATTAAAGAGTTTATGTATTTCCTTGAAGATATCTAGAAATCATTCCATCTTATCAAGCTATGGAGGAGGTTTATAACTGCCTTACTCTACAATTCTCTGTAACATAACATGACATAGCTGTAAAATGATTATGTTTACATTTTCTTTTGGGAAACCAAGAGTCATCAGCCACAACTTTCTCAATGCATCTGGCCAGACTGCAAATCAAACCGCAAAGTCAAGACCAATAGTTTCCAGTGCTATATCACATATTGTCAACCTCAAGCACTTTTTGTGAAAGGTAATATGAAACAGAAAGACTTGAAATTCCAAACAATCAAGAAGTAAAACAGCTTAAGCTCTAATTTGTCAATTTGGCATGACATTTAGGGAATAGAACATATTTTTCAGGTAGATACTACTTTACCTTATCATCCTTAGATTTTCCTCAATCTGTGGTGCTTATATCAGATTGTATGTTTTAGTACTTTGACACTCATTTATTGAGACATGTTGTTTATATCACCGTTTCTTGAATTTGTAGGGATTTTGGTGCCTATCTCAACCAGAACTATTGCAGAAGTGAAACTATGTGAGCTTTTAGGCTAGTTTATAAAAGATTATAAAAAGCACATGATGTTAAAAGGTTTTAACCAACCTGGCTCTTTGTCTTGATACTCTTAGATGTAGAGCCTAGCTATCATGCTGTGAGGAAACCTAGGGCATGTTGAAAGACCCATGTGATGAGAAACTAAAAAATTTATCGCAGGCTGAAAACAGTACCAACAGTCAGCACAACTTGATTGAAATGTGAGTAAGCCATCTTTAACTGATTATTCTCCTCTCCCACTCCTTGGGCAAGCCCCCTCAACTCATGCCATACAGAAGAGATTGGCCTTCTCCATCAAACTCTGCTTAAATTGGAGAGTCCTCAGTTAATTAATGATTATTGCTTTAAGTCACTAGGTTTTGGGAATTTTTACACATTAATATATAACCAGAACAGTGTTCAAATGTAGCACCATACTCAAAATAAGACTAACATATCATTGAAGAGTTGATTTTGTTGGTTGGCATAAGAGAGAATTCTGTTCCACTGAATGTTCTTTTCCTTTTTTCTGCCTGGCAAAGTCTGTTCATTTTTAAAGGATCACATTAACTATCTTTTACTTTCCAGAGCCTTTTCTATACCATAAAGTTCACCATCATTTTCTGTACTCCCTCTATGTTCACCTCTGTTCAATTCTATGTTATTGTACTTATTGTCCCTTCTTGTAATTTCCTGGATTTTTAACCCTGGCTGTCTGTCCCTAAGTCTGGGAATAAAAAATATGGTCTTTGCTAGAATTAAGTAGTAAATATAATATTCATCCTGGCTTTGTGTAGTCTGTGATGGAGTTCCTAAGCTTGTATCTCATAATGCTGCCTTCTTCAACATGACCTCCGCAGGTGTTGCTGAAGATGGAGTGTCAAGAAACCTCCAACTTCCCTTTGCTCAGGAGGGGTACATGTCACCTCATTAACACTTAGAAAGGCAGAACAAGACACATAGCCCCACCCAGTAAGAGTGGTACAAATTCTAACCCCCCTTTTAGCAGCCTTCTCCCAGCAACAATCTCATCTGTGGAAAAAGAGCATGAATTATGAGTGATCAGCTGACTGTCTCTGCTGGAAGAGTGAAAACCAGAAAGGCAGAATAGAATAAGGATGAGCTAGAACAGCTCAAATTTTTCTAACATTTGTTAACTATAAGATTATGGACAAGTCTTGACATTTATAAGGCTGTCTCTTCATTTGGGAAGTGGTCATAGTAAAATTTATTTCATGTTGGGAATAAGCATCAAAATAAATCTACTTTGCAAAAACAAAACATGTAAAGTTTTAGTTTATTGCGAGTAGGGACTTTTATGTATCATATTATCCTTAGTATGCTGCACATAGAATGTGGCTAATAAATTCAGGGTGGATAAATGCTGTTTTTGTCATTTCTACAGAAAAATTGAGATACTTGAAAAGTATATATTTGGATTATTTATGTATTAAGGCAACACATTTTTAAAGTATATAATCTTAGCGTTTTCTGAGGAAAATCATATTAGACACAAAAATGGAGTCTGAGAAAATATAACCATAAAAATAGGTATTAATAATAAAATAGCTACTATTGTTTGGGATTTACTAGATAATAAATACTTTCACGAATTTTTAATGTAAAATTTTGTCCTCATAGATAATATTATGATCTAAATTTTAAAGTCGAGTGACTATAGTACAAATAATTTAGAAATTGTATCTGTTTTTACACAGCAAATAAGAGTCAAATATTGGATTTGAACTTGTTCTGACACCAGAACTTAAGAATGTAATTTTAAGAGGTACAGTTCACCAACCTTCTTATTCATCTAGGGAGCATTTTAAAATAGTAACATCCTGTTCCTTGTTTCTACTGAGTGATTAGAAGAATTCAATAATCTTTGCAAAAATTATCAGGTGTTTTAGAATGGTGTTAAGAATATTTGACATTATTCTAATTCTATAAATATCAATTTATGTTTTTAAAATCAAATAATTGACAATGGGGACATCAATAATGGAGGAGGTAGGAAGGGAGCTATGGATCAGAAATAACCTATTGCATGCAATGTTTGCTATCTTGGTAATGGGACACCTGAGATCCAGTCACCACCAGTACCCACAATATATCCATGTAACAAACATGCACATGTACCCTCGTATCTAAATATAAATGGGAAGAAATCAATTGTATTAGCTGTGTCTGAATTTCTCAAAATAGTTAAAGAAGATACTTTTCAAAATTCTGAATTTGAGCCACAGTTCACTTTCATTGAAGCCAGATACCTTGACAAGATTATTTGGGACATTTTGGAGGCAGATAAGAGTTCAGATTTGCCTGCATAATTTTTATGTAGGTAATTGCTATTCAGCAGTATATGTGTTTAAATATACGGCTATCTTCACAGCAGAGGGAAACTCTTTGAAAGAGAATTTATGTTATATGAAATCTCATAACCAGAGAAGGTTTTTGCTGTTCTGGTTAACTTCCCTTAGGAGTGCATGAGCCTTCATCTAAAATCATAAATCTATACCATAAGTTTTTATGATCTTCAGGAACTTTTTATTCTATCATTGAGTTATTCTTGCACATATTGGAGTATTCTTGCACATATTGGAATTGTTAAGGAACTTTTTCCCTCTCTTTTAGTGTGGACTGTAATAAAGGAAAAGAACAGAAGGAATTTAGTATTCCATATGATGTAGTAGATGGGGACCATTTGTATATGCCATATTGAGGACGCCATGGCAGGTCTCCCTACTCAGGAAGACTAAGCTTTATGTAGTGTCGGAGCTCACAGTGTTCTACAAACTTATCATCGACTTTGCAGTTCATGAATGAAATATTTTAAACTCAGAGTCACCCCCTCTCCTTCTCTCCCTCCCTCCCTCCCTCTCTCTCTCTGCCACTTGATGATGTTTCATGGTGACTTGTTCTGGCACTAGGTGTTTCCAAGATGCACATGTTCATATTGAGTGTAAAAATGACACTGGAAAGATACATCTAATCTATACATAAAAGATGTGGTTTTAAAAGTTTATCTCCTCTTTTGAAATAGCTGGAGCACTTTGTTATTTTGGATGTTGATGTTAACTTTCCTGATTTCAAAGTGCTTTTACACAGAGGCAATAGTTTTTAATACACGGTATTAAACTTAAAAATTGAACATAGCACATTTGGCAACAATGTTGACACTGGTGACAAAGTGGTTATTAATTGTTTTTATCTTTGGTAGAATAGAGAATTCTAAATAAATATGAATGGTTGAGAGAACATGGTACATTGGAGAGAACAATAGTGGAGAGAGAGAGAGAGAGAGAGAGAGAGAGAGAGAGAGAGAGAGAGTGTGTGTGTGTGTGTGTGTGTGTGTGTGTGTGTGTGTGTGTAGACCAGTAGGGCTTAGGTGGGTGGCTGTTGCAGTAATTGAGATTGGAAAAATAGAAGATGGCCCACTGATGAATGGTGTATGTGGAGATTGAATTTTATGTAGAAAGCACTAGAAAATTGTGATGGATTAAAGCTTGCCACTTATTATTTGTATTTTCTCCCATCAAGATTTGAGATCTGTATCAGCTCCTCCTTAAATGTCTTATAGAATTCTGCTGGAAAGCCATCTGGTCCAGGGCTTTTTTTTTGTAGGTAGTTTTCTTATTACATAGTCAGTTTCCTTGATTGTTACTGGTCGATTTAGGGTCTCTATTTCTTCTTGTTTCAACCTAGGCAGGTTGTGTGATGTCAGAAAGTCTTACATTTCCTTAAGGTTTTCAAGTTTGTTTCCATACAAGTGTACATAGTAGTCTCTAATGATCTTTTGTATTTCTTCAGGGTCAGATGTGACTTCATCTTTTGTGTTTCTGATTGTATTTATTTGGGCTTTTTTTTTGGTCAGTCTAGCTAGGGGACCATCGGTCTTGTTTATCCTTTCAAAGAACCAGCTTTTGGTTTCATTGATTTTTTGTATTATCTTTTTGTCTTCTATGTCCTGGATTTGGGCTTTTATTTTGGTGATCTGGATTCTTCTGCTGCAGTTAGGGTTTTGGTGGTCTTGCTTTTCCAGCTTCCTAAGGTGACTTGTTAGGCTGTTAATTTGTGATTCTTCCATTTTTTTAATGTGCGTTTGTAGAAATATGAATTTTCCCTCTTACTACAGCTTTCATGGCATCCCAGAGATTTTGGTAAGATGTTTCTTTTTTTTTTGAGTTGGAGTCTGTCACCCAGACTGGAGTGCAGTGGCCGCTCCTGGCCACCGCAGCCTCAACCTGCTGAGCTCCAGCGATACTTCCCCCTTAGCCTTCCAAGTAGCTGGAACTACAGGTGCGTGCTACCACACCCAGCTAATTTTTTGATTTATTGTAGAGATGAAGTCTCACCAAGTTGCCCAGGTGGAAGATGTTTCTTCATTGTAATTTGTTTCCAGGTATCTTTTAATCTCTGATTTGATTTCATCATTGACCCAGGAGTTGTTTAGCATCATGCTATTTAGTGTCCATGTCTTTGTGGGTTTGGGGGAAACCTTGTTGGTGTTGATGTTTATTTTTATTCCACTGTGGTCCAAGAAGGTGCATGACAAAATTTCGGTCTTTTGAAATTTGTTTATGCTTGATTTATGGTCAAGCATTCCCTTGAATTAATGAATGCACAGTGCTGTTTTTAGCAATGATACTGTTTCCATTTCTTGGCCCAAGCTCATTATGATCCTAGAAGCTTAAAATTCCTGTCTTCTAGACCTGTAACTCTTGGAATCCAGCTGATATGTGACAACTATGACTACCATGAGACCAGCATGCTATAAAAAGCCCAAGACATGTAGAGAGAATTGAAGGATGAAATGCCTTGGAGAGAGAGAGATAGAGATAGAGAAACAGAGAGACCAATAAGCAGAACAAGGTACACTAAATAACCAAGCATTATTTTAAAAGACATCTTGGAAATGGACCCTGCAGCCCCAGGTACCTCAGCTGATGCAGCATACCATTGTAGATGAGCCACTCAACTGAACTTTTCCTAAATTTATTACCCACAAAACTGTAAGTAAATACAATGGATTTAAGTTGAAAATATTGCAGTATTTTAATATGCAGTAGTAGATAACCAGAACAAGCATCTTCAAATGATTTGTGGAAGAAAGTGAGACCACTGAATTTCTCACAAAAAACACTTATTAAAAGGATTGATTTGGGTGGGCTAACACTAGAGACAAGAGCTATGAAGACTATTTCAGTATCACCAGACAAGAAGTATTGAAAGTTTAGCTGTGGAAGGAGCAATGATAAAGGCAGTGGTAAAGGACTTGGGCTAGATTTGGAAGACATTTAAGAGACCAAATTCACAGGTGACTGGACGAATGTAAAAGTGAGGAAATTAGAGTCAAAGGATTAATTCTGGATCATTTAGAGCTAAGTTCTAGTAATTATGTGTATTGATGACCTTGTTTTAAGATAAGCAACCAGACGTTAAAAGACAAAAATGGAATTTTAATGAAATCCTGATTGCCTGGATTCCAAGTCTGAAGACATATTCTCATAAGACTTGCCACCTATAGCTTTTCCCTTTGTTTTGAATTAGTTTTGGTATAAATTTATGGGCACAATTATTTATTTGTTATTATAATTTATCCACATCAATATTCTTCTGTCATAAATTAAGGGTAGCTTTCAAAAATGCTTAACTTGCTTTAGTGAGAGTTTTGAACTATGTATATGATGACCAAATTAATGTGGTAACACATAATCCTAAAAGATAAAACAGCATAAAATTTGGGGATATTTTTTGCACAATTAAAAGAAGTCTTGATATATATTCTAATAAATATAATAAATATGGTATTAGCTTGTAAGTTCAAAAATATTTTTGTTTATGAACATGTTTTCTATACTCATTTTTTATGATATTATAATATTCTAATGATTATTTCCCTTCACCGTTTCAATTTACAGTAGGATACTAGGTATATCAAGAAAATATCTATTTCATTTTTATTTATAGAAGAATAAAAATTGTGTTTAGAAAAATACTATTTATCAATAAATATATGAAATATATTATAGATGTAAAATATTTCTGATTTTGATTTTATACCATTTCTTGAAGATCATATATTTTCTTCAATGAACTACCTAAGCAATATGTTATCATATGTTCTCCAATATATTAATAGGAAAATCCTACTAAATACATTGTTTCTTTCCAGTGGATATTCAGTTTATTGAAAATTATGTATTGCAATTATAATTACTGGATTTATTGCCAAACGCTGATAAATCTGTGTATGACCTTAAAAACAATTTCATAGGCTGTATTGAAAATAATAGACACAGACAGCGAGATAGAGTTACATTAAATCCAATATAACATCACAAATCACTCAAAATTTTAATGTCTCTAGCTATATAGTACAAGGAAACATTATCATTTGATCCATTAAGAGCTTTTTTCCAAATGACTAATAATTATTAATCATTTTAATATTAAGAACCACTTCTACCTACATATTAGCATTTCCATTTAGGGAATTCTGTTTTAAAAAAAGAAAAAGTAGGGAAAGGATAATATCAAAGGACTATTGAGAAAAACATTTAAAATATATTTTTAGTCTTCATTTTTAATGTTTAAATGCTTTGAGCATGCTACAAGTATACAAAATAATACAGTTGAACCTCATGTACTGACCAATTTTTCCAGCTTCATTGAAGTATAATTAGCACAAATTATATATATTTAAGGCACAAAACTTGCTGATTTGATAGGCATTTTGCAATGATTACTGCAACCAAATTAATAAACACATCCATCACCATATCTAGTTACCATATTGTGTGTGTGTGTGTGTGTGTGTTGAGGACACTTAAGATCTACGCTTTTAGCAACTTGCAAGTAAACAATATAGTATTATTAGCTATAAATATTATTCTGAACCTTAGATCCCCAGAACTTATTTATCTTACAACTGAAGGTTTGTACTCTTTAACCAACACCTCCCCATGTACCCATTTTCAAACCATTGGCAACCACTGTTTTACTCTCTACTTTTATGCATTCAACTTTTTTTACATTCCCCGTATAAGTGAGAGCATGCAGTATTTGTCTTTATGTGCCTGACCTGTTTCTCTTTACATAATGTCTTCCAGAGTCATCCATGTTGTCACAAACGGCAGGATTTCCGTGTGTGTGTGTGTGTGTGTGTGTGTGTGTGTGTGTGTGTGTAACATTTTCTTTAGCCATCAAGAACAGTTAGATTCGTTCTCTATTCTTTGCTATTGTGAGTAATGTTGCAATGAACATGGGAGTGCAGATGTCTCTTTAAGATACTGATTTCATCTTCTTTGGATATAAATCCTGCAAAGGAATTATGGGTTTATATCATGTTTCTATTTTTATTGTTTTGTGAAAACTTTATACTGTTTTCTGTAATGGCCATTTACAGTATCGCCAACAGTGTACAAAGATTCCTTTTTATCCACCTTTCACCAAAACTTGTGTTATTCTGTCTTTTTAATAATAGCCATTCTAATAGGTGCAAGGTGATATCTCATTATGGTTTTCATCTACTTTTCCCTGGTGATTTGTGATATTGAGTACCTTTTCACACACACTTTGATAAGAATTTGTACCTAAAATTGGGATACAGATTTAAAAAATACTCTGCTTTAGAATTCCAGACTTTTAGAAAAATATGGAAATGAAATGAAAAAACTCTGCTCATCTCAATAATACCTTTCTATTTTACCCCCATCACCTTTCTTGTTTCCCATCATTAAATTCTAGGTAATTCTCCTAAGAAAGGATACCTTTATCCTCCTTCCTAGCACTGATTCTTTCTGTCAATTCCTATGGAAAATATATAAAGCCTTTTAGTAAAAGTTTGCTATAACTACTGTGATTTCAAAAATCATGTATGTGAATATATTATTTGCAACATTCATAAGTATAAATACACAAGTTGGCTTAAAATGGAAGAAGGCTCTAAATAGAAACCTAATAGGCATATAGTTGAAATCATCAACTTGCATCTAAAGTTTATGAAGAAGATACATGTACAAGAATATCATGAATGAATGAGTGAATGAGGGACCAAAGTAAGAGCAGGGATGGTCATGGTTGTGATAGCTGAGCTATCTACCAGATTACCAAAACAGACTATAGAGCTACTACAATTAAAGCAGCATGCTATTTATGCTTGAATAGCAAATTAATGGGATGGAATCAAGAATCTAGAAACAGAAGTAGGTGTGTGTGTGTGTGTGTGTGTGTGTGTGTGTGTGTGTATGTGGTGTGTGTCTGTTATATGATAAAGATGACATAGTATTAAGCATAGGATATTCCATAAGTGGTGTCAGGAAAATGACCTATATGTCTGATAATTATATACATTTTGACTTTTTATCATAGATACCATTTTTCCTTATTTGTTCTTTAATTAAAAATATGAAGTATTTGAGTTTTCATTTTCTATGTGTACATGATTATGGAGTAACATCTCTTTCATGCTATGTCTTATATTAAGAAAAGCTTGTAAAAATGATCACTTTATGAGCCATCATTTTTTGCTGCCTTTATAGCTTTTCAAGAAAGCATACACCAGGCAACTTTGAAGCATAATTGCTCTCTTTATAGGTATATGAAATTTAGAGAACTGATTTTTCTACTATATAGTTGCCTTGATGAAAATCTAAAAATGTATATTGTAAAACATTCAAATGATGGAAACTAATTTTGAGCAATATTTTTCTTTACAGATATTAGTAGTTATATTGTTTGTAAGTATTTTAAAATTGTTCACAATCTGTTTTATTTCTGAGACATTTAAAAATAAAAACTTAGTCCATTTTTTTCACAAGGAAAATATTTCTCTTTTTATTTTCCTATCCAATAATTTTCAACAGTGTAAAGTAGCTTGCATTTTTCAAATGATCTCTAATTATTAAAGCATATTTTAGCTGGCCATGGTGGCACGTGCTTGTAATTCCAGCTACTTGGAAGACTGAGGCAGAAGGATCACCTGAGCCCAGCAGGTCGAGGCTGCAGTGGCCAGGAGTGTGCCACTACCCTCCAAACTGGGTGACAGAGTGAGACTCCAGCTTAAAAGAAAAAAAAAATAAAGCATATTTTGAGGGATTAGCAATTTACTTATTTTGAATTACATTCTGTTATATTTTTAAATAATGATTGCTTCTATAAATGCAGTTTTATTTGCACCAAAACATAATTGGTTAAGACATCTTCAAAAACACTGAGAATCACAAATATTACAAATTTAATGCAGGGTCCTCTCCCGTAAGGGTGTGAGATTTTCTGAAGGAGAGATGGACTAGGCGAAAGAAGGAACTTACGACGAAATGATATACTTGGACACCTACTTGCAGGACCGATGCCTGCAGCACGAATGACATTTAATGTTAGTTAACAGAAAGCTTTTATACCATTCGTAAAGGGGCAAGACAAAATTTCTTCACGTACATATCCTTTAAAAGTTACCACTATCTAGCGGTCCAGAGGCAACAAACAAGCCAAGAACACTATCTGTTTTCAGTTAATAAGTCTTTTTCATAAAGCCAAAAATGATAGTTTTAGTCCAAAGTCCTGAATTACAGACCTTGAAGTGCTTCAAAAAAGTTTTCAGGTGTACCTGGGGCTTCTATGACCTTCAAAGCTTCGTAATTGCCTCTCTTGTCCAGGTGTCTTCGTTACTTTTCTCTTATCCTGCAGTGTTTATTTCTAAAGAAAACTCAAAAGAAGCTTTTAGTGATGTTTCCCAGGCCCCCAAGGTTGCTCTCTGTATTTAGTTAATTTATCATAAAAATATCCAATTAGTATTTAGTTAATTTATCATAAAATATCCAATTAGTATATTATGAATTCACTCTATAAACAACTTAGAATTTTAACTATTGAATTAAGTAAAAACCTTAACGATTAATCTTCATCCTAAATCTGTGAAAACAGTGTTATAAATCACCTACATAACTCCTAGATAAGTGTTAGAACTTATAATGAATTCATAATGAACTTATTATAAACTTGTGTTTCTAAAAAAGCTTATGTCTAAACACTAAACTATATAATTTTAAATCAAATAAGGAGTGAATATACTTATATCATTTTTTACTCAAGCAATATCTAGTAACTTATAACCAAGTGAAAGAAAGCATTCTTTTCTTTTTTTTTTGAGTTGGAGTCTCTCTCTGTCACCCAGACTGGAGTGCTGTGGCCGCTGCCGGCCACCGCAGCTTTGACCTCCTGGGCTCCGGCGATCCTTCTGCCTCAGCCTTCCAAGTAGCCGGAATTACAGGCATGCGCTCCCATGCCCAGCTAATTTTTTTATTTTATTGTAGAGATGAGGTCTCGCTGCCCAGGCGGGTCTCAAACCTGCAGGCTCAGGCAATCCACTCACCTCAGCCTCCCAAAGGCGTGGATTACAGACTGAGCCACCGAGCCCGGCTATGAAAGCATTCTTGATGTGCTTCAGAGTTTAACCATTGCATATGTTAGAAGAGACCAAATGGCATAGTGGGAAATGGAAAAATGAACCACTATATTCCCAGGTTAGCTGTGAGTACTTCACATAAACATGCCATTTTCTTCTTCCACTATTGCACAGAATTCTTCGGCTGTGCCAACAGTAAAGGTGGAAGACAGAAGGGCCTCAGCCTCCCAGGCTTGCCCTGTGTCCCGGGGTCTTCGGCCCACCAGGACCCTGTCAATCAGGTGGGCCTCCAAGGCTGGCTCCCAACAATTTAACTTTTTCAAATGGGTTATATAGAACAGCATAGTATACACCTTTCTATTTTAAAAATTATCAAAATAATAAAGGCACATGGTAATAATTCCATTATGCCGTCTTTACCCCTCTCCCATAACAGAATCTGATACATTTTAGCTATTTTAACTGTTTCTTATTTTATTTCTTCTGGTTGGTGACTTTCTAACTCTAAAAACTATACTCCTATTACAATATTTTATATTATTAGACAATATTTATTGACTCCATCTCACAAAGATAATGTTCTAATTCACAGTATTTGTCACCTCCCATTTTACCTTATACAATTTATATTGTTGATTTTGTTTGTTGTTTACCTTTGGAATTGAAAAAAGGAAACAAAATAAACAGTGATTTATTATTTCATTATTTTTGTCAAGATTTCCAATTCCTCATGGATGATAAGATGAGCAAACCTACACTTCCATTCCTTCTTGTATTTTATCTTCCATTTATTCTCACTTTTATCTTTACTTTTGTCAGGGTTAATAGCATTTACTTTTACTTCTGTGGTCATATTTAAGTAGTCCATGTATCATTTATATGCTTACTTTTAAGATTGAAAATGGGTAATTAGTTGGGTTTGCATGGTTTCAATCTCATAATTCTTGTGTCACTTCACAAAAAGCACTTCTAACATTCAGGCCAAATCAATTATTAGGTAGTTAACTCAATCATGATGCATTTTGGATTGTTTCACAGTTAACCCATGACTTTCTTTTCCTCATGCCCCCCCCATTTTGAATTCATTAGATTTTTTTATGTTTTAAGATTGGGGGAAGTCTATTTCTTGTAATCACTAATAACATGCAACTTTTTACTCACACTCTATTATTGAAATTGCAGTTGTAGTCTTGAATAAATTATTGTTAGAGAAATTTGACTGTTCATTTAATTTACAGTTATTACATTCTAAGCCAACTGTAGATATGTCACCTTTGAATTTTATGCCACTTGACTCCTGGGTGAATTCCCTTTATTGAATCATGTGTTCTTCCTGCTTCTGGGTTTTCATCCTCTAGTTGCTCAGTGTAGTAGACTCAGGCAACTTCTTCAGAGGGGTGCAAGAGACGTAACTTTTTTCAGTTTTTGAATTTCTGAAAATGCCTAAATTTTGTTCTCACACAAAATTTATAGGTAGATTAAATGTCTATAAAATACTGTTTTTAAAGTCATTGACAAAAGAACTTTGAAGACAACTATGCAACGATGATGGTTATATGTTTGACTGTAGGCTAATTCTCATTCCTTGACTGGAAATCTATCTCTGTAGATTTCACCTCTTCAGAAATTTTTGAGAGCTTGTCTTTATCTTTGGCATTATGAGAATTCAAGATGCCATGTTGAGCTGTGGGGCTTTTTATTCTCACTCAGCATAAGGGCCATGTCACCAATGGGCTTTCTGGGGAACTCATGCTTCGTTTCAGTTTTTTGCATATTTACTCACATTTTTCTTTTATAACTTTTCTTTGGATTCATTATATTATCTCTTATAGGAATGACTATTAGTTAATTTTTAGACCTTTGTTTGTATATTTTTACCTTTTAATTATAATTTCATTTTATCCTGTTTGGGACTTTTGAGTGGTCCTGGTTAATCAGTTTCCTCAGGAGTGATTTCTCCCCTTCGGTCGCATTTCTATCAAAGAGGAGTCTTAGACATCATCTGATGTTCAGGCAGTTTATTCTGGCAGCTCTCTTACAAGACAGTCAGAGTAGACTGGTGTCATGGGCAAAATAAATCTGGGGGTCAGATGAAAAACTGACTGGGAGGTCTCTGTCTGGGAACATTCTGAAAGTTTAGGGGATTATTCTCCCATTTTTATACCTGTATTGATTCTGGGTCTGTTATCAGTTATTTCTTTTGTAAAACGAGTTTAAACTGTTCTTATAAAGGTAAGCTTTATTTGAAAGTTTAGGAATGTTGAATCTGTGCTGAGCTGGCCTTGCTTTCTAGAAATTTCTGGACCAGGGTTAGAAATCTCTAGGCCAAATTGTATCATACTGCTAAATGACACATAATGTAAGTCGTGCAAGAAGTTTGAGTGACTTTATGGCTACCATTAATCTTCTAGCTACAGAATGTCTCTTATAGTATACTACTATTTCTCTTGTACTTCCATCTCATTTATCTTCTGAAAATTCATTGGAATTTCTCATTGACTAATAGTTCTCTTTTATCCTTTTGTTTATAAAATGTTCATGTTTTTCATTTTTTCACTATAATTTTATTGGAAGGTTGAGAATAAAGGGCCTTGAATAGCTGAGCTTCATTCTCCATCTTCTTTTCTATTCTCTAATAGAATATACACTCTGTGGGAGCAGAGACTTCATTTAGTCCATGCTGTCTCTACATCTCCTAGAAGAATGCTGGAACAATGTAGGTAGAGAATAAATAATTATTAAATGGATGGAGAAAATCTTAAATTTTGCAACAGTAAGTGTCCCAATAGGAAACAGATGGTGCCTTCAGACTAAATTCAACAAGGGTTTCTTTATAAAGGGCTACGGCTTGAAACCCAGAGCAAGGAATTGCAAAGCTATCACCCCCAATAACCCAAAGAGACACAAGAAAGCAATATTTTTCACTATTTGTAAGCAGGGAGAAGGGTAGAAAAATCATTTTTGAGAGAGGGACAATGACCTTCTCTTAAGAATGACTATTGACCTATTAGAACCTGACAAGGAAGAAATAGATTAACTGTGGCTCACTCTCTTCTCTCCCTCTGAGGATACGTATTTACCAAACCTCATAGATACTAGAGGTCACCTGACCTAATGGATACCATCTGTACATGTGAGCATTCACTGACAGTGAGTGAAGTGAAAGAGAGTGGGGGATGAAGTGTCTGGGACTCCAACAAAAATTTCCCAGCACCAATGGAAGCCATGGAATATTCCTGATATAAGAACTATCTTTGGGTTGGACATGGTGGTTCAAGTCTGTAAACCCAGTAATTTGGGAGGCTAAGGTGAGAGGATTACCTGAGCTCAGGGGTTCGAAACCAGCCTGGGCAACTTGGTGAGATCTTGTCTCTACAATAAATCAAAAAATAAGCCTGGCATGGTAGCTTGTGCCTGTAGTTCCAGTTACTTGGAAAGCTGAGACGGAAAGATCGCCTGAGCCCCGCAGATTGAGGCTGCGGTGGCTGTGAGCATGACACTGCACTCCAGCCTGGGCGAGAGAGTGAGACTCCAACTCAAAAAGGAAAAAAAAGGTATCTTTTGTTATCCAGGGAATAACAAAATTTATGTGCTCAATTTCTTCATATATAAAATGCCAGAATATTGGCATTATTTGCATGTGACCCACATAACCTCCTGAATACAGATGGAGCTAAATAAAATTATACACATTTTAAGAAAGAAAAAAAATGTATGAAAATTGTAATAATATATGCTTATAACAAAAGATGAATACAAGTCACACTGGTAAATAGTGGCACTGGTCAATTTTGCTGTCCTCCCTGTTGCATGGTGACACTAGCATTCATTTGATTAACACCATCTGTTGAGCAAATATACGCACTTTTTTTGGCACCCACTATAAATAATTTCTAGATTACTTATATTACCTAATATAAGTGCTACATAAATAGTTGTACTGTATTGCTTTTTAAATTTGTACTTTTTATTAGTGTACTTTTTAATAAATATTTTTTATCTGCAGTTGGTTGAATCTGTGATTATGTAACCCACAGATAGAGAAAACCAGCCATATATCTATTTTTATTATTACTCTCTACAGCTAAACCTTTACTCAGACATAAACAATCATTTTTGTACATACAATTGGGCACATTTTGTAGTTGTATTAAAATAATTACTTCAATTATTGATTACCTTCACATGCATTGTGTCAATAAATTCTGTGAATTGTACCTAATCATCCTTTGCTCTTTTTCAACATTTTACATTTCCTCATTCTTACTTTTCTTATTCCTTCACAAACTGGTCCCCTTGCCTCCAATTTCTCCTTTCTGATTCTTCCAAGACTAAGCATGACGTATAGACTGTTTAATATTTTGGTCACTGTCACAAATGTAGCCTCACTTAGCAGAATAAAGTATTCTCTTTAAAGGAATGCCCTTTCATGTGCTCCTTCCTCTGCCTAGACCACTTTTCCTACCTGATTATCATCCTTCATCATTCTGAACTCAGGTCAAATGTCACCTCTTACACAGATCCTCCCATCCCTGGGCAGAGTGATAACCTCCTTATTTTATACCGTATTTCTGTAGCACCATTGCCATATTAAAATATTTTAAAATATTTTTTATTTATTTCTCTGTCTTCCTCACTAGCATGTAAAAATCTCAAATATCAAACTATATTTTGTTCACCTTAATAACCCTAGAACCTCACTCAGCATATGTCCACGGTAGAAAATAAAAATAAAGTATTTCTATGTTTGTAAACTTGATGGAGGTTGCTAAAATTCTCAAGCTACCAAATTTGGCTGTGTTTTGATCTAGTATTTTTCTGGTGTATAAATAACTTTGAATAAATGCCTTATAGAAAATGACACATTGCAAACAATTTTAAATAACTGCTTTGTTTTTTTATTGTGAGTCTCTATGCATACTAGGGAAAAAAGTCTTCAGGATATTTTGTTGATACATATATAAGTAAAATGTCTAGAAAAATGTTTCTACTGTTGGACTAAATATTAATTTTTAAAGTTGTCAGCAAGTTATATGAAGAGCAAAATAGGACATATTTTGGGCTTTGTAGTCCATGTGGTCTTTGTTGCAACTACTCCAAAATACCGTTCTAGCATGAAAGCAGTAATGAAACAATCCATCAAGAAATGGGTGTGTTTGTGTTCCAAAAAAAAGCTTCCTTTTCAAAAACAGGAGGCAGACTAAATTTGAACTACTGCTTGTAGTTTCCCTACCACTGATTTAATATATAAAATTTTAAAATGAAAAATTTAAAAATTTTATATGAAAAAGGAACAACAGAAAAGTGTTTGGACTTTTCATTCTGGGACAGCATGTTACTTGACTCAACAAAAAATGGGGTGCAGCTTTTGACACCCAGCAGACAGCTTCAACCTAATGTGATTATTCTACCATAGGAAAGATGAATAAAGCTCAAGCAAATATAAAGTGTTTCAAGAAGCAAAGCCGGGAGCTTTGACTATAATGTCCCACAGAAATAGCTAAGTAGGTGCATATTGTCTTATGTCACTCCAAGCCGGCATGTTTATAATGCATCCCACAGCGTTTGCATATGTTTTCTGCTACAGTATGGGTAATTTATTTTTCTTAAAGTACTACAGAGCTCTCTAATGAGATTGCATGTTTTTAAAAAGGTAGATCTTCTCTTTTATCAACTTTGGTGCTAATAGCATTGCTAAATTCATAATAGCTCCATTTGCATGTATATCAAGGAATTGAATTTCTGAAGGTGGGTGGACTTTACTGTGTTTTATTACAAGAAAAGGCATTCCTCATCTTGGCTCGCACCTTTAAAATGGGAGCTGTTGTCGCAAAGCAGGTCAAGTTAAAACAAATACTAATACACACATATAAAACATTCACTCCTATTATTAAAGGAGAAATCCAAAAGTATTAACCTCATCTTGGTTATGAATAATGAAGCATAAAATATAGCCTTAGAGAGTGAACATCAAGCAAGATTATTAAGAGCTACTGAACCCAACTGCTCAGAACTGTGAGGGATATGGAAGAACTCTATACGTCTCAGACCTGAAACTCAAGGAAATATAGTATATATTTTTTAAAGGGACAAGCATATGTGCAAATTGTATGGTATTGCATACTCATGATAGATTGTTTTGTAGAGAAGAAAGAGTTATAGTAATTCAGAAAAGACACATCTTCAAAATGATGGAAGACATCAGTTTCTTTTCTTTCTTTTGGTGACTTCTTTCCCCCCCCATTTAATTTTTTTAATTTTAAAGATGTGGGGTACAATTCAGGGTTGGGTTTACAAATGGCGTTATGCATCAGGTTCTTTGTATGGATCTATGGTACTAACATAACCAGCATCTTCATCTTGTAGGTAAATGATACTTATTAAATTATTTCAAGTTAGAATAACTCTTTTTAATCAGGGTGTCACAGCACAGCAAACCACAAATGGGTAGTTGGCATGACACAATATGTTCACCCTACTGGCACTTAAGATAGCCAAGTTTCTGGAGTTATCTCCATCTGGGAATGAGCATGATCTAGGTACTTTGAAGGATGCCCGAGTACAGCAGAGTCAAAGGGAATGCCCCCAAACCCCTCGGGTATTAAACCTGAGGTCTTGTTAGGACCTCAAGTATTGAAAAAAACAAGAAGCATACAATTCTCATTCCTCTTCCCTTGAGGAGGTGAACACGACCAAAAATGTGCTGTACACCTGAATGTTGTCTTCTTTAGCAGGAGTTGAAGACCATACATTGTTGATAATGGACCATAAGACATTACTAGTTAAATCTTTGAACGCTAATAAATTTACAGTCCTTGGTTCATATATGAATGCACTAACACACTCCATGACTAACATCAAATTAACCTTTTTAAACTTTAATTTCTATCTTAGTCTTTCCCTGCTGCTATAATGTAACACCTTAGATTAGGATTTTATAAACAACAGAAATTTTTGTTCTGGAGGCTGGAAAGTCCAAGATCAAGGTACCGGTAGATTTTGTATTTGGTGAGGACCCAGTCTCTCCTTTCAACATAAGTCATCTTTCCCACATTCTCACATGGATGAAGAGTGGAAGGGCAATGGGACTAATGCTATTTCCTCACATCATGGAAGAGATACAAGGGCCAGGCAACATTCTGAAGCCTCTTTTATAAGGGTATTACTGCCATTTAAGAGGGCAGAGCTATTATGATTTAACCACTTCTTAAAAGGCTCTAGTTCTTAATACCACCCCTTGGGGTAGAAGTTCCAAAATATAAATATTGGAAGAGACACATACATTAGAACCATAGCAATTTTCTTATCTGTAAAAAATGGAATTGATACAAGTACATACTTTATTAAATTCCTATGATGATGGAACAAGGATATGTTTATAGCAGTGCCTGACAAATAGAGAACTATCAGTACATGTTAGCATTCCTATCACCACTGTCATTATCCTCATTGTCACTATCATCATCATATTTTGACAGTATTAATATTTTCTGGTCTAGGAGTTTGAGCACCAAATGTGTTAATTTACCAATTCGTGGGACATCCTTATAAAGACACTTTATTTGTGTCTTAATTTTAGCTTGACATCACATTATCAGTGAAAAATACAAAATTATTTTCTACTACAAAGAATTCCTTAATAACAAAGCAAAAAAATCACAACAACAACAACAACAAAACTCTGCTTAAAAAAGAGATGGTGTTCCTTCCTCCGGGTGTATTCCCAATAGGGGCATTGCTGGGTCATATTGAAGGTCCATTTCTAGTTCTTTCTGAAATCACCACACTGTCTTCCAAAGAGATTGCACTAGTTTGCATTCCCACCAGCAGTGTAGAAGCATTCCTTTTTCTCTGCATCCTTCCCGGCACTTGTTATTGTTTGTTTTATTAATGATGGCCATTCTTACTGGGGTTAGGCGGTATCTCGATGTGGTTTTGATTTGCATTTTTCTGATGATTAGTGAGGCTGAGCACAAGTCATTCTACCAAAAACATACCTGCACACACATGTTTCTTGCAGCTCTATTCACAATAGCATAAATATGGAACCAACCATGCTGCCCATCGAAACTGGATTAGATTTTTAACATGTGGTACATATGCACAATGGGATATTATGCAACCATAAAGAAGGACAAACATATGGACTTTGCAGCAACTTGGACGGGTTTAGAATCTACCATGCTCAGTAATCTAACACAGAAACAAAGAACAGAGTACCATATGGTCTCACTCACAAGCAGACCCTGAAAAATTATCATAAATACTTAATAAAGGGATTGGCAATAGTGGGATACTGCCAGGGGAAGGGGGTGGTATTGGCAGTTGAAGGAAATTGCCAGAGGAGGGAGGGGCACACCTCAACAACAAGGGTACCTGCATGATGAAAATTTGTATACCTAACCCTGAACTGTACCCCACATCTTTAAAAAAATAAAAGAGAGATTATGTAATAGTCATGAGATGTAGGAGCTCTGTGCTAATATCTTTGTTGTATATTTTTGTATGATAAATACTGCTTGAAAATAAAAGTAATCATTTTTATTGTTAGGAATTTTATGAATTTATGAACATGTAAAATATATCAGCTCTTTATAAAATATTTAATGTTGCCATCAAACAAGAAGTACTGTTTTTTAAAATTAAAAGAGTATTACCTAATTTAGATAGTGATAACTCCTGTGCTCCCTTGTAGAGGATGAATTCAGACGTGTTCAAGAGAAAACTAATTTTTCTTCTCATATTTCGATTTAATCTTTGTTAGCATAATTTATATCAAAATATTTTGATTTGAAAATAAATTTTGCTAATAGATGAAAGAAAACTTGGTTGGTTTGGGGGAAACAAAATAACTGGTAATATTTGCTACCTTTGAAAAATAATCTAGACTTTTCTTAAACAATAGCAATATAGAGAAAATGTGGGTATTTCTAGAATGACATGCCTCTCCTCTCAGAATCAACTTTTGAAATGAAAATAATTCTAATACCTTAATAAATTAAATGAAATCCATGTAATATTATCAATGAAAATTATATTAAATCTGTCTTTTTGAGCTCATTTCCCTAATTTATTTACTAGAAATTTTCTGTGTATAAGTTGACTATACATCCCTCACACACTCATTCGAAATATAGCCTTCACTTATATGGCGTTCAACTTTTCACTTGTGATAATAGTAATAATAATAAAATGGAAAGTAATTTAACAGAACATTTGCAATTGCCATTCTCCACACTAAACACTTTGCTTATGTTGCCTTATTTGTCCCTCACAATTACCTCATGAGGGAAATGCTGCTATTTTGCCCTTTATAAACGAGAAAACTGAATGATAAAGAGATTAAATCATTAATCAAGCTAAAATAAATAGCAAGAGTTGGAAATAAGATATAGACATAGATAGCATGAATCTATATGCTATTGACCACTAGAGCCTACTGTCTGTAGATACTGTCCTCATCCCCTCAAAAAAAAAATCAATTCTTTAGAACTGATTATCGGGGCTGTCATGTGAAAATAAAGCACTTTAATAAAGGACTTCATACTTTGGAAGACAATGACTGAAATCTAACATGTGCTTAACTTGTCTAAAACTACTAAGAGGATGCGTGAAGTAATCTGCTCAACCTGATGCCAGAGCTAAGAGATATTTTTTCAGCTTGTAAAAGTGACCACATAATATCTAAACTAGATACATGCCCAACATTTTCACATCCATGATAGATGAGGAAAACATTCTAAGTGTTATGTCAGTCAAATGTAAGCACGTCCTTTCTAAATGTTCTGCTCTCCTACTATGTTAATTTAAAATCTTTTTTTGTATTTGAAGTAGATAATCAAGGTATTTGAATGTGTAGAACATATCAGTATATTAAAGTAACCTTTGGTCGACTGACATTATATTATTGTAGGGAATGTCAAGTTACATAAATGTTGGAATCTGTTAGGAATATTAAAATTGATGTAAGAAACTGGATTTTTTTTAATCAAAGGAAATCATGCAAGTTTTCATTCTTTGTTTTTTTAAAATCCTTTTGTTAAGAAAGAAAGCAAGTCTTAAGGTGACTGTCACTTAATACTTCATACACAGAGGATAAGTGTTTTAGTTACTTTTTTTGGTGATACAGAATCAGAATATCAATTGATGCTTAAGAACATAACCGCATACAACTGCAGCTTCCCTTCCCTTGGTGGCACTTTCTTCTCATCCTTTGTTTAATGCATTTCTTTACATAGACCTATTTAAAGCATCTGGGATTCATTCATAGTTGATGTACATGTGTAACATTGCTATTAATGGCATTCAAGACAAGAATATTCCCTCTTGTCAAATCCGCAGAGAAAAGCCAAATCGCTCTGACAGCATAAGAGAGACCAGCTGTAAATTTATATTTCCCTAAATGGTAACAGAAAAGCAAATAAAAGGAAAAAGGCCCAGTTTTCATTCCCTTGAAACACATTTGAATTTTTCTTATTTATGATGAAACACATTTTTCTCTATTTCCTGGGTGCTTTTTTTGTTGTTTGTTTAAAAAAAAAAAACAGTAAAACGTCCTTTTCTAAAATAGAAATTTTGTTTTTTGTAGAAATTATTCTGCACCTAATCAGATTTCTTCAGGGGTAACTAGTATCCAAGGAGTAACAAGTCACTGTTTTTTTAAGAATTGACATCTAATCCCTTCCTTTATGAAGCTTCCAACCTGTAGGAAAAGACAGTACTTATAGACAAACAGGTACCACACAGGTAAGCATATGTAAAGTGCAAAGAAAATGATACAAGACACAACACCAAGCCAAGTATTTCAGTAAGACCATATATTTCAGTAAGACGAAAAAAGGGGCATTAATTTTTAAAATCAATTTCAGCATATGCTCCTGTTAAAAATGACAGCAGACACCAGACTGAAAGCTTGATTTCTAAAATCCTTGGCTTCCCTTTATTTCATTCTATCTGCATTCCAAGGTTGAGGGAGAAATATCTGTCAGAAAATTTAGGCATCTTCCATCAACACAGAGTCCTATAAATGTCAGACACTGAGTGGTAAGAAAAAATGGACAGTGATGTAGGCATCTTTCTGTCTCCATTCACAAACTTTAAGCTTACTCTACTTTTTTTCAGATACGGAACACATGGGTTAGACAGCATTTTCAAACATTCTTCTTAGAAAATATCTCACAGTCATAAAAAACAATCTAATATCTCAAGTGATTATCTTTGTTCAATATGCTCTGGCACCTATGACTGACCCCTTCTGAGAGGAGTCCCCTTCCAATGAACATATCTCAATAATAATTATTATTTATCGTAGAATTTTGTTATTCTTTTATAACACATATTGCTTATCATTGTGCATTGTGTGTTGCCATTATTAATCTGTAAAAAAAACAGCATTATGCTTATGTTTGCTCATTCCATACCCACTATGTAGCGTAATGATTGCAACATAATGTTTAATCAATAAACTTTTGTTGAATGAGTTAATATTTTTAGGACTTCATGATTTGATTTGTCTATTATTTATTAAGAAAATGTTTCATTTTTATAAGTGCTTGATTCACTGTGTTAGGCAGAGGAAGGAATAGGGTGATAAATAGATCATATTCACAAGAAACTTACATGTGAATTTCACTAAGTTACCGTAGAAAGTGGTACCATATTATAGTAGGCATATGGAAATCCCTGTTTTAATTTTCTAGTATAATTAGATAATAAGTTATATCCTTGAATAATAATTTTCAACAAAATTTAAAATTAATAGGCCTATAGCATACATTTTTCTCCATAAGCCAACTTTTCTCAATTTCTTTGTCCTTCGTCAAAAAATGTGAATTTAGAATATTGTTCATCCCAAAGTTTTTACATCCGGGTAATACCTAATATTTTCTTACAATATGTGACTTGGTACCTAATTGATATTTAATAAATAAATGTTTCCCACAACTAAGAAATGCTGCCAACAAGATTTTGGCAAGCTCTGAATTCTATCAATTTATAGTTGAAATCCCTGACAGAAGCCCAAAATGCTGATTATGTGTGGTGCTGACTAAAAAGAGAGCAGTGTAGTTTAGGTCCTAGGCACGCATGCACATGGCAAAATTGGCCTTCTCTTCGAAAATGTATTTGACACATATTCTTGCTCAGATTCAGAGATGCAGAGATCCTTCCCTCTGGAAGTGGATTACCGGAGAGGCTTTCGGAAAGTAATCACTTGATTGATGGATAACCAGTCAGAATATATTAGGCTCTAGGTACTGTTGAATGTGACCCAACTCCTTTCAGACCTAGGAAAGGAGTAAAATATGTTGACTGATTTTAGGTTTCACCTAGCAGCAATACTGCCTTGTGATCATGTTTGTACTTTTTGTGTCACGTATTAAGTTTTTCTCCAATTGATACTTATGCAAAATCATGTACCAGCCTTGTGTCTCTTTTTTTCTCAGTTCTCTCTTCTTACCAAGCAATGTGGAATCCTGATCATACATGTAGAATGCTGGCTACCTAACTATAAGTGTTTGTGTACTGAAGTCCATAGACTAACTTGCAATTGGAATTTGCTGAACAGCATCTGTTCTGAGGCCGGATGCTGCTAATTTACTTTCCATGATACAGTACATTCACTAGGCCATTCTTTTCTCTTTTCTCTCCTCCCTCCCCTCCCCTCCCCTCCCCTCCCCTCCCCTCCTCTCCTCTCCTCTCTTTTCGAGTCGGAGTCTCACTCTGTCACCCAGACCGGAGTGCAGTGGCCGCTCCCCGGCCACCGCAGCCTCGACCTGCTGGGCTCCGGCGATTCTTCCGCCTCAGCCTTCCCAGTAGCAGGAACTACAGGCGCGCGGTACCACACCCGGCTAATTTTTTTTTTTTTTATTGTAGAGATGAGGTCTCGCCTGCCAAGGCGGGTCTGAAACCCGCGGGCTCAGGCAATCCACTCACCTCAGCCTCCCAAAGGCGTGGGATTACAGGCTGAGCCACCGAGCCCGGCTGGCCATTATTTTCTAAGTGACTTAGACTAACTCACTTTTCTACCATCAGTTCAAATTCAAGTTTAAATTGATAGCATTGATAATATTAACATAAGCATCATAGTTTAATTTTCCGATGTATGATAGTTCAGAAAAGCAATTCTATGAATTTCTAGTAATTTTGGAGAAAATTAACAACTATAGAACTTTCATTCTAGTCTTTATGGAATTTGAATATTTTCCTGAAATAGAGCCCAACATTTAGTTAAGTTGATTCTGTAGTTCCTTTTTCTAATTTTAGGGATTCTTACAATATTTCTTAAAGTATTAGCAAATCTTAAAACTCTTTTTAAAATTTTAAAGATGTGGGGTACAGTTCAGGGTTAGGTATACAAATGTTCATTATGCAGGTGCCCTTGTTGACGAGGTGTGCCTCTCTCTCCCCTGGCAGTTTCCCTCAACTGCCAATCCCACCCCACTCCCCTGGCAGTTTCCCACTCCTGCCAATTCCTTTCTTAAAGTATTATAATAATTGTTCAAGGTCCACTTATGAGTGCGAACATATGGTACACTGTTACTGGTTTCTGTGATAGATCACTGAGTATGATAGACTCTAAATCCATCCAAGTTTCTGTGAAGTTCATATGTTTGTCCTTTTTTATGGCTGCATAGTATTCCATTGTGTATATGTACCAAATATTTTTATCCAGTCCAGCTTCGATGGGCAGCATATTTGGTTCCATATTTTTGCTATGGTGAATTGAGCTGCAACCAACATGCATGTGCAGGTATCTTTTTTGAAGAATGATTTGTTTTCCTCTGGGTATATTCCCCATAGGGGAATTGCTGTGTCATATGGAAGGTCAATTTCTAGTTCTTTCAGAAATCACCACACTGTCTTAAGAAGTTGCACTAGATTGCATTCCCAACAGCAGTGTAGAAGTGTTCTTTTTTTTTTCGGCATCCTCCCCAGCATCTGTTGTTTGTTTTGTTAATGATGGTCATTCTTACTGGGGTTAGGTGGTATCTCAATGTGGTTATGATTTGCATTTCTGTGATGATGAGTGAAGCTGAGCACTTTTTCATGTGTCTGTTGGCTGCGCCTATATCTTCTTTTGAGAAGTATCTATTCATATCTTTTGCCCACTTTTTCGGCAGACACACTTAAAACTCTTAACAATGTTCATCCCTGGGATTTATTGTTACAAACAGGGAAAGCAAGAGTAATAGGAAATTGGAGGAATTTTACTTTATAGATCTATACTTTACATTTTGTTTGTTTAGAAATTTACTATGAATTTATGAAAACTTCTAAAATTATAATCGTAAGAACAAAACTGAAAATTTTCAATACCTCCTCATCTCATTCATCCATTTATTCTTTCATTAATTCAGCATGTATTTATTGAGTGCTTAGAAAGCTTTATCTCTGATGAGTTAAAAAAAATAATTCCAGTTCTTAAGTATTTAGCAGTTTAGAAAGCAAATATACACTAATGATTATAGTACTGTGTTATAAAATCTAAGAATTATTTCAGTATAATACTTTGTGCTCTCTTGTTATGCTACCTGGTTTTGAATCCTGATTTATTAATTACTAGCTGTATATTTTAGGAATGTTACTAAACCTCTTTGTACCCTATATGCACCATCTGCAAAGTGGGAATAATTAAAGCTCCTACTCATTTTGTTAAGGAGGAGATTAAATGAGTGAGTATCTGTAAAGTGCTTATAACAGTGTCTGTCCAAATAAACAATAATATTTACTATTTATCCTGGAAGTATAAACAAGGAGCATCCAAATCACATTTTTAAAGAGAAAATTAGAGAAAGCTTCCTTAGTAGTGATAACTAAACTAAATGTTAAAGAATATGTATAAATAATATAAATAATATGTATTCTTTACATCTAAATATATAAATAATATATTTAGATAATATATAATAAATAATATATAAATAACACATAATAAATAGATAATATATTTATATTGTTATATATGAATACATAAAATATATTTATATGATAATATGAATAATATAAATAAATATGTGTGTGTGTGTGTGTGTGTGTGTGTGTGTATTTCCAGATAAAGTACAACTAAGTGTTTTGCTGGGCTTATTAACTAGAATCCAGATTGCTGGAATGTTTCATTTAGTTTACTCAGTGTTCAACATTTACAAATATTATATTCTAATATTTAGTTATTATATTTCACATAAAAACCAGATCTTGAAAAGTTGGAACTATTAAACCTGGGCCCAGATGGCAGCAGGTGACTGAAGCTAGAGGACAGCTTCCTAAAGTCCTTAGATAATGCAGTCCTCTTCATTTCACCAGCAAACCTGTGGATTCCTGTCACAGGAGACAATGATAAAATGCATTTGTGCTATTCTTTTCCTTTCATGCGGGTTCATTCACACCCTAAAATATTTTAGTTTAATTTTTTATTTTTTAAATAAAAAATTTTATTTTAAATCATTTTATTTTAAAAATGTGGGGTACAAATGAGGGTTAGGTACATACGTTGTCATCATACCCCTACCCTGGCCTTGTCCCACTACTGCCAATCCCTTTTTTATAGCATTATGATAATTGTTCAGAGTCTGCTTATGAGTGAGTACATATGGTACTCAGATCTTTGCTTCTGTGCGAAAGAACAGAGTATTATAAACTCTAATTCCATCCAGCTTGCTGCAAAGTTCATAATTTTTTTTTCTTTATGGCTGCATAATATTCCATTGTGTAAATGTGCCAGATTTTCCTTATCCAGTCCACTTTAGATGGGCAGCATGACTTGTTCCATGTGTTTGCTTTTGTGAATAATGCTGCAATAAACATGCATGTGCAGGCATCTTTTTCATAGAGTGATTTGAGATCCTCCGGATATATTCCCAGAAGGGGAATTGCTGGGTATGGAAGGTCAATTTTCAGATTTTTTTAGAATTTGCCAAGCCGGGCTCGGTGGCTCAGCCTATAATCCTGCACCTTTGGGAGGTTGAGGTGAGTGGATTGCCTGAGCCCACGGGTTCGAGACCCGCCTGGGCGGCGAGACCTCATCTCTATAATAAATCAAACAATCAGCCGGGCATGGTAGCGCATGCCTGTAATTCCGGCTACTTGGAAGGCTGAGGCGGAAGGGTCGCCAGAGCCCAGCAGGTAGAGGCTACGGTGGCCGGGAGTGGCCACTGCACTCCAGTCTGGGTGACAGAGTGAGACTCCAACTCAAAAAAAAAAAAAGAATTTGCCACACTATTTTCCACAGAGGTTGTACTTGTTTCCATTCCCACCATCATTGTAGAAGTGTTCCATTTTCCCCACATCCTCTCCAGCATCTGTTGGTTTTTGAGTTATTGATGATGGACATCCTGACTGGAGTTAGTTGGTATGTCAGTGTCGTTTTAATTTTCATTTCTTTGATGACTACTGAGGCTGAGCAGTTTTTCATGTATCTGTTGGCTGCTCATATGTCTTCTTCTGAGAAGTGTCTATTCATATCTTTTGTACATTTATAATAAGGTTGTTTGTTTCTTTTCCTTTTGGCACATTTGAACTTGTAGATCTTGGACGTTAGGCATAAACATAGTTTTGACCCCTGATGAAAGGTATCCTGTGGGGAGTAGTTGAAGTAGATGATAAAGAGCTATGCCAGGGTCAAATAATGAACAGTCCTTTCTTTGTGATTGGAGTAGAGATTGTATGTTAAAATCTGTAGGGGAGTCACCGATGCTTTTAACAAGGGAAATTAAATGATGAGAGCATTTCTTTGAAAAGATCATACCAGTAATACTGGGAAGGTAAATCATAGGTGTTAGATTGATTTCAGTTTTTGAATGCTGAGTTTGAAATGTTTGAGAAATATAAGAAGCAAGGTCATTATGTGAGTCCTATGGCCTAACCATGACATCTTCAAGTAATAGTTAAAGCACTAGAATTGATGAGGTTACCAAGATGAGGAAAAAAGGAATCTTGAAATTGAAAATACAAAAATATCCACCATACTCAGACCAAAATATAAAGAATCTAGAACCCAAAACAAGCAAGAACATTTTGAGACTTCAAAAATTGTTCTTGTTTTGCTGAGGTATATTTTGTATACAATAAAATATACTAATTTTAAGTGTAAATTTTGATTAATTCTATATAGTCATGTAACCACCACAATCCATTTTTATGTAGAACATTTTTATAACCCTATCTCTTTTTTCTTCTGCCCTTTGATTTTCTCTACCAACCACTGGCCTCAGGACATTACCAATCCTTTTTATGTTACCCTGAATTTTCTAGAAATTCATACAAATGGTATCATATAATAAGTAACTATTTTGGCTTGATTTCCCTCACTAAATTATTCATGTTTTTGCATGTAGTAATAATTAATTTATTTCTTTTCCTGTGTAGTATTCCACCATATGGCTATACCAAATTTGCTTATCCATTCATCAGATGATGAAGATTTCAGTTTTCTGTTTTGGCAAGTAATATAATGGATAAATAATATGTGAACTTATACTTTGAATATTCTCAAGGAAAATAACTGAGGGTAGAATTTTCAGGTCTTATAGTAGTTATTTGAGTTACTTTATAAGATACAGCCCAGTAGTTTTAAAGTAGCTCATCATTTTTCAGTCTCAACAAACATATATGAGAGATCCACTTGATCCTCACCCTCAGTAGCACTTGATATTGTCAAAAGTTTTAACTTTACTGAAAATATAGTGTTTTCACATCATGACCCAGATGACTAGAGACTGTCTGTGGCTATTCATGTGGCTATTATCCACTTGCATATATGTTTGTAGAGTGTCTGTTTAAATCTTATGCCCATTTAAAAACTGTCTTGTTTCTAACAAAAGTTGCAGGATACAAAAATCAACATACAAAAATTAGTCACATTTATGTAGAATAACAATTTATTTAAAATTAAGAGAACAGTAATATTTAAAAAAGAATAAAATATTTAGGAATAAATGTAACTAAGGAGATGAAAGACATGCACTGAAATTATGAAACACTGATGAAAGAAATTTAAAAAGACCAGAATAAATGAAAAGATATCTCATATTCATGAATTAGAAGAATGAATAATATTAAAATGTCTGTACTACCCAAAGTGCTTTACAGATTCAATGCAATTCCTTTTAAAATCCCAGTGATATATTTTGAATAAATAGAATAAACAATTCTAAAATTCATATGAAACCACACAAGACCCCAAGTAGCCAAAGTGATCTTGGTAAAGAAGGACAAATCTAGAGTCATCACAATTCCTGATTTCCAAATACATTACAAAGCCACAGTAATTAAAACAGCAGGGTACTGGCATAAAGACAGATACATAGACCAGTAAAATAGAATAGAGTCTAGAAATAAACCCACACATATGCAGTTAAGTCAGCTTTGACAAAGATATCAAGAACACAAAGTGTGGAAATAATACTCTCTTCAATGAATAGTACTGGGAAAACTAGATATTCACATGTAAAGGATAAAATTAAAGTCATATTTTACACTACTCACAAAAATAAACTTAAATGGATTACAGTCTTAAATATAAGACCTGAAATTTCAAAACTTTTTGAATAAAAAATGTAAAGAAAAATCTTCTTGTCTTTAGTTTGGGCAGTGATTTCTTGAATATGATGGCAAAACAAAACCAAAAATAGACAAGTGGTACTACATGAAACTAAAACCCTTCTGCACAGGAAAGTAAACAATGAAGAGAGTAAAAAGGCAGACTACTAATTAAAAGTAAATATTAGCAAACTTTATATCTGGTGGGTGTTAATATTCAAAATGTGTAAGAAACTATTACAACACAGTAGGAAAAAAAGGGCAAAGAGTTTGAATAGAAATTTCTCTAAAAAGACAAAATTGGCAAGTAGGTATATACAGGTGTGGTCACCATCACTAAGTCTTCATGAAAATGAGGATCAAAGGCACAATCAAATTTCACCTCATACCTTTTATGATCATTATCTAAAAAACAGAAAATATCAAGTGTTGGTAAAAAGGTGGAGAAATTAGAATTTTTATCCATTGTTGGTGGGGAGGTAGAATGGTACAGGCGCTATGAAAAAAAGTATGAGGTTTCCACAAGAAATTAAAACTAGAGCTGCTATATGATCAAGCAATTCCATTTATGGCTATATATCCAAAATAAAATCAGGATCTCAAGGAGATATCTGCACCATCATGTTAATTGAAGCATTATTCACAAAGGCTATGATATGGAAAAAAAGTCCAGCAGATGAATGGATAAAAAAAAATAAAAAAAAAAATTCTATTGCATATATATATATATATATATATATATATATATATATATGCAATAGAATCTCATTAAGCTTTGAACAAGATTAAAATTCGAACATTTGTGGTAACATAGATGAACCTAGAGGACCTTATGTTAGGTGAAGTCAGTCAGTCACAAAAGACCAAATACTGCATGATTCCATTTATGTGGAGTACCTAAAATATTTGAACTCATGGAAGCAGAGAGTGAAGTGATGGTTACCAAGGTATGAGAGAGAAGCAATGAGAAATTGTATAAAGTTTCAGTTGCACAAAATAAGTTCTAGAGATCTGTTGCACAGCATAGTACCTATAGTTAGCAATGCAGTATTCATTTTAAAATATGTTAACAGGATAGCTCTCATGTTAAGTGTTCTTAACACATACACACAAACACACATATACGTACAACACCAGGACATTTTTAGAAGTGACAAATATATTTAGTATCTAGATTGTAGAGCTTGTATCACAATGTATACTGTATGAGTACATATGTATATATGTGTGTGTGTATATATGTATGTGTGTGTGTGTATATATGTATGTGTGTGTGTGTATATATGTATATGTGTGTGTTTATATATGCACACATATACATATGTACTCATACAATATACATATATATAAACTAATTAAAATATATACATTAAATATGTGAATTTTTGTATAGTTGTTATACTTCAATAAAGTTTAAAGAACAAATATGACAAATGGCATAAACAAATACAATTTGGTTGTTTGTCATCTTACTGAGGTATACACCAACATTGCATTACTTGGATAAATTACATTTGGTCAGATATAATATCTTAACATAGTATTAGACTCAGTGTGCTAAATCTTTAATAACATATTTTGCATTGATGTTGATTAGACCTATGTCAATATTCAACATAAGAGTGATTTAATTTTCCATTTATTTTTGCATAATTTTGATCATTTTTACCTTTCAAGAAATGTGTTCATTTTTGGGGGTTGGCAAATGTATTGGCATGTTATTTATTATTATCCATTTAATTTCTGTAGGATCTGCAGTGATATACCATCTTTAATTTCTGAAATTAGTGCTTTGTTTCATTTATCTCTTTTAATTTGTCCTTTTTTAAAGTAGAAACTTACACATCTTACTCATCTTTTCAAATAACCAGGTTTTGGTTTTATTTATTTTCTGTTTTTTTTCATTTAGATTGATTTCTGTTCCTAGATTTAAGTCCTTCTATTTGTATCCTGAAACTTTACTGATTCATTTATCAGGTAAGTCGAAGAGTCTTTTGGTGGAATCTTGGTATAAGATCATATCATCTGAATACAGAGATAGTTTGATTTATTCTTCTGCAGTTTGGATACATTTTATTTATTTTCCTTGCATGGTTGCACTGACTAGGACTTTCAGTACTATGTTGAATAGTGGTGCTGAAAGTGAGCATCCTTGCTTTCCTCCAGTTCTGAGGGGAAATGTGGTCAACTATTTTCCATTGGAGTTGAAAACAGCTGTGGGTTTGTCGCATATTTTATTTTTAAGGAATGTTTCCAGTATGCCTATTTTGATGTGTGTTTTTATCATGAAGGAATTCTGTATTTTATCAAATGCTTTTTTTGCATCTATTGAAATGATCATATGATTTTTGTTTTTAATTCTGCTTATGTAGTGAATCACATTTATTGACTTGCATATGTTGAACCAATCTTGCATCCCTGGGATAAAACCCACTTTATTGTGGTGTATTATTATTATTGTTATTGTTATTATTATTATTATTATTATGTGCTGTTGAATTCAGTTTGCTAATATTTTGTTGAGGACTTTTGCATCTATGTTCATAAGGAATATTGGTCTGTAGTTTTCTTTTTGGTTCTGTCTTTCCCTGGCTTTGGTGTCAGAGTGACACTGGCTTTGTAGAATGAATTAGGGAGGATTCCCTCCTCTTCAATATTGTGGAATAGCTTCAGTGAAATTAGTACCAGTTCTTCTTTGAAGGTCCGGTAGAATTCAACTGTGAGTCCATCAAGTTACTGGACTTTTTTTGGTTGGGAGACTTCAATTACTGTTTTAATCTGGGCAAACAGCATGAACAGGCATATCTTAAAAGTCGATATACAAATGGCCAACAAACATATGAAGAAAGGCTCAACATCCCAATCATCAGGGAAATGCAAATTAAAACCACAATGAGATACAACCTTACACTGGTCAGAATGGACAATATTAAAAAAATCAAAAAACAATAGATTCTGGCACCAATGCACTGTTGGTGGAAGTGTAAATTAGTTCTGCCTCTATGGAAAGTGGTATGGAGATTATTCAAAGAACTAAGTATATCTATCATTTGACCCAGCAATCCCACTACTAGATATCCACCCTAAGGAACAAAGGTCATTACACTAAAAAGACACCTACAACTGCATGTGTACTACAGCACAATTTGCAATTGCAAAGATGTGGAATCAGTCTACATGCCCATCAATCAATCAGTGGACAATGAAAATATGGTACAGCCACACCTTGGAATAATACACAGCCATAAAAAAGGAATGATATCATGTTCTTTGTAACTACATGGATGGAGCTGGAGATCATCATCCTAAGTGAACTGACTCAGAAAGAGAAAATCGCACATTTTTTTAAACCACATGTTCTCACTAATATGTGGAAGCTAAATGGTCACAAAGATGGAAGTAATAGACCCTGGAGACACCAGTAATGGGGGAGAGGCCAGGTTTAGGGATCAGAAACTACCTATTGGAGACCATGCTTACTATCGGGAGAATGGGTCACTTGAGACCCAATCCCTACCACTACATATGTATTCATGTAATGAATGAGCATATTAACCCCTTGAATCCAAAATAAAAAATAAAATAAAATCCTTGTTTGCTACTTTCAAAATCTGGGTAAATTCAAAGTTGGTCTCTCTTTAATTTGATTTTTCTTTGTTCCATTTCCCTAGTTTTCTACATCGTTATGCATAATTTTGTATTGTATCTTGGGCATATGGATATTATGTATGGAAAATTTTTAATTCTGTTATTTTTTTCTCAAATGGATGCTGTTCCTTTACTTTTCACAAGTAATTATGTTAGTTGGACATTAATTGCAAACTCTAACTTTTGATTAGCAGTTCTAGCCTCAGTTCAGATCTTTTGTGGATGAGGTGCTTTGGGTCTTGTCCATGAATGCATGTGTCAGGGGTCAGGTACAGATGTCGGCAGAAAGAATTAGGTGTTAACCTAACTGGAACTTTTTCTTTATGGATTCCTTCACACTGTCTTTCACCTACAGTTTCCTCAGATTCAGTTTTCTGGCTCTCTGGACCAGAAACACTGCAGTATATACAGCATTTATTCTATCACCTCACACACTGATTGAATGACTGCACCTGACCCCATGCTCAAATTCATGAAAATGAACCTTCACTTCATTTACCCTTCTCTTCTTTGAGAGTGTACTCACCACTAGATTCTGAAATCTTCATTCTCCATTTCCTTTATGTATCTACATGTCATATAATGACCAGTTTTTTATTTTGTTTACTGCAGAAGAGCCATTCTGATAAGATCTTATTCTGTCTTTACTGTAACAAGATCCTCAAGTTTTAATACATCTTCTTATTAAACTCATAGTTGTCTCAATGGTGGTGCTTATGCAGTATTTTTTTTTGTGGCAGTTTCTACGTTCTTTGTAATCTCAATTGAATTCTTATGTAGGAGTTCAAATTGATCATATGCCCAACAATGATACATTAGAAGAATGTGTTTTGTATTTTTGCTTCTCTTTTAATGATGTTTCTTGTGCAATTTATGTATCTTCTATAATACAAATATTTATTCTTTGTATAAGACAATATCATAGTGAATGTGTATCATAGTTATTAGTTATGCATATATTAGTGTAACCTAATCGAAATTTTTATGAAGACTAAATTGAAGGTTATAATTAGAAAATTTAAAAAATCAAATCTGCTTATTAGCATTTATTTATTTATTACTAGTTCCATCTTTTCTGTATGCCATAAATTGAATATTATGTTGCTTTTTGGTAAATATTTTAAACAAATATTCTATCATTATGAATTACATGTCTTATGTATTATAAAACATTAATTTTCCCCAAAGTGATTGGAAAATATGTTTTCTCAATAGTAGATATTATCCTGAGTGGTAGAGGCCACATGGAATATCCGTGTGTGTATGCTCAGCACTGTATAAACCCACTTATATTTTTCCTTGAAATGTGTTAGGAACTGATAAACACTTTCCTACACAAACATCTCTTTCACTTCTTTTCAGTACTTATAAAAAGCTAGTCAATCATTAGTGTAATCTCCTGAGTAAGCTTAAATAGTCATTTCGGAAACACAGAAAAGAAACATCAGTGCAGTAGAGATTTATTTTTAACACTCTGACTTCAAGGTCAGAATCAATTTTTCTTTTGTACATAATGACAATAGAAAAGGTGAAGGCTAGGCATCAAAATCCATAAGCTTTTATCTTATTATAGTTTATGAAATATGAGTGTTTTTTGTAAGAGAACAGAAAGTAACTTGCAATGGTAGATCTGATTTTAATCTAGAGAAAATGTGAATTGTGCATAGAATATCATATAGGTGGTATAACTTAATCATTATCATTTTGTCATATGCAATTAATAAAATAATACCTACCTCATAGGGTTTTGTGAACTTGTTAAATTTTCAAAAAGTTTTATTTGTCAATTAACATTTGAATATATTTGACAAGAGACTTTGTCATGAGATATTCAGATGGTCAAACTTCAGAGTAACAATCAGTGACTCCTCACTTATCACTGCTGAAATGTTGAAATTGAAACTTAATACTATAATCACTAATGCTTAAAATAGAAAGTAATTTGGGTGATACAAAGAAGCATATATCTTCATATAAGCAAGAGAATTATTTGAGGGAAAAGAAAAACGTAAAGATTATCAGAAAGTGAGCTGTTATATTGCAAATAGATCATTGTTTTAACTCTTCTCACTTCCTTTATTATTCTCACATTCTGAATATTTTGAGACCTTGTGAAATTTAGCACTTTAGAAAGGGTATAATTGTGTGTAATTTATAGGCAGTTGTTGGCATGGTCATACATCAGCTGAGAGCTAGGGCTCTGCCCAAAGTTTAATGTTTTTCCAAGATTTAGATAAGAAACTAGAGTTGAAAAGAGCTTTAAATTTCCTACAGGAAAAGTCCTTCATTTTACAAACAAATTGAGAGGATATATATACTGCCCAAATTTACCTAGATATTTACTTAGGATCAGTGATTACTCTTCCAGTGTTTGGAATTCTATGATGTTGTACATTCAATTATATCACAATACCGAGACATAGTGAAGAATTCATACAATTTCAAAAATAATTAGTTCTCCAATTCTTCCTGATACCACAATACACATCCCATATTGCACTGTTCCATTATATTTTGTAGCATTTTTAGATTTATACATACATAGATGAAGTTGTGTACTTAATTTTTAAAATTTTACCATTATTGAGGTACAGTTGGTAGAGGACTGCACATATTTCAAGTATGCGATTTCATAAGTCTTGATGTATATGTCTCTAAAGTCACAATCACAGTCAAAATACTAAACATATTCATCAATATGAAATGTTTTCTCCTGCCTCATTTTTATTTTTTCCAAACTATTCCTTCATTACATTCCATTCCTTGACAGTCATTGATATGTTTTCTGTCACTGTGCATTTGTATTCTCTAGAATATTATAAAAATGGAATAACAGTAGATACCCATTATATTGTCCAGCTTCTTTCACATATTATAAGTATTTTGAAACCTATCAATTTTGTTGCCTACATAATAGATTGTTCCATTTTTAATGAATAATATTCTGTTCTATGCATATACCAAAATTACTTTATCCATTCACCTGTGAATGGATATTTGGAGTTCTTTTGTTTTGTTTGTGTTTTACTTATTTGTTTTTGACCCATGTAAATAAAGCTGCTGCGAACATTTATAAATAAGCCTTTGTATAGACACATGAATTTATTGCTTTTCTTAAATACTTAGGAGCAGAGTCCTTGGTCATATTGCAGGTATGGGTTTAACTTTTTTCAGGACTGCTTTGAACTTCTTTTGAAAATGATTGTACCTTGTACCATCTTTAATCCCTACTAGAAGTAGATGAGTGTTCTAGTCATTCCATATTTTTGCCAACATTTGACATAGTCAGTTTAAAAAATAATTAGGCCATTCTTACAGGTATGTCAAAATGTCTCATTATGATTTTATTTTGCATTGTACATCACCTTTTCATGTGCTTAGTTGGCATGCATGGATGCTTTCAAAGACCAAAATTTTTATTGCATAAGTTTTCTCTATTGTTTTTCTACTATATGTCTCATTGATTTACACTCTCTTTTATTATTATTACCTCTTTTCTCTGCATACTTTGGATTTAATCTGCTGTTGTTTTGTGTTTCTCAATACAAAAAAAAATAAGGTTGTTGTTTGATACCCTGCTTTGTTCCAATATAGGCATTTTATGCTAAGAATTATCCTTTAATCATTTCCTTAGCTACAATCCTATTTCTTGGTATTTTTTTTTTAATTTCATACAGTTCAAAAAAATTTTAATCATCCATTTAACCTATTTGTTTCAAATGTTATTTTAAGATATATTTGAGGATTTTCCAGTTATATTTCTGTAGCTGACTTTCTGTAATTGAACGACATTGTCGTCAAAGCACATACTTGGTATGATTTGAATCATTTTTTATTTTAAAACTGTGGGGTAGAGCTAAGGGTTAGGCATACAAATATGTATCATTCATGCACCCTTGTTGATAAGGGGTGTGCCCCCATCCCCAGACAGATATTGACTACCATTAATCCCACCTCCCCCCCATAGTTTCCAACTACTGTCAATACTTTTCTTACAGTATAACGATAGATGTTCAAGGTCCACTTATGAGTGAGAACATGTGATACTCAGATCTTTGTTTCTGTGAGAGATCACTCAGTATTATAAACTCTAGTTCCATCCAGGTTGCTGCGAAGTTCATGATTTTGCTCTTTTTTATGGCTGTGTAGTATTCCATCGTGTATATGTACCACATATTTTTAATCCAGTCCTTTTTCGATGGACAGCATGGTTCGTTCCAGGTTCTTGCTATTATGAACAGTGCTGCGATAAACACACATGTGCAGGTATATTTTTTAGAGTGATTTGAATTCTTCAGTGTATATTCCCAGTAGGGGGATTATGGGGTCATATGGGAGGTTGATATTTAGAGATTTAAGGAATCACCACACTGCTTTCCACAGAGGTTGCACTAGTTTACACTCCCACCAAAAATGTAGAAGTGTTCCCTTTTTACAACATCCTCTCCAGCATCTGTTATTTTTTGAGTTATTAATAATGGCCATTTTGACTGGAGTTGGGTGTTATCACAGTGTAGTTTTAATTTGCATCTCCTTGATGATTAGTGAGGTCGAACATTTCTTCATGTATCTGCTGGCCGCTTGTGTCTTCTTTTGAGAAGTGTCTGTTCATATCTTTTGTCCACTTTGTAATGGGGTTTTTTCAGCACGTTTGAGTTCCTTGTAGATCCAAGATGTTAGGCATTTGTCAGACATGGAGTTAGCAAATACTTTTTCCCAGTCTGTGGGCTGTCTCCCTGCTCTCTTGATGGTTTCTTTGGCTTTGCAGAAGCTTGTCAGTTTAATGAGGTCCCATTTGTCTATCTTATCTCTTATGGCCCATGTGTTTCGGGTTTTGGTCAGGAATTGGATGCCAGTTCCACTTTCCATAAGGGTGAGTCCTACATTTTCTAAGATTCTTATGGTTTAAGGTTTTACATATAGGTCTCTGATCCATTTAGGGTTAATTTTTGTGTATGGGATAAATAAGAGCCTTGTTTGAATCTTCTGCCTGTGGTCAGCCAGTTTTCCCAGGACCATTTACTGAATAAGTTCTCCTCTCCCCAGTGGTAGATGGGGGGGGGCTTTGTCGAGGATGAGTTGGTTGAGAAATTGAGGTTTTGCTTCTGGAATCTCAATTCTATTCCATTGGTCTACATGCCTGTCCCTATACAAATACCAAGCTGTTTTGATTATTGTAGCTTTATAGTAAAGTTTGAAGTCTGCTAATGTGATACCTCCTACTTTGTTTTTGTTTTTTGTGTTTTTTTTTTTTTTTTTGCTGAGGATTGTTCTGGCTACTCTTGGTCATTTGTGTTTCCATATGAATTATGGTGTTGTGTTTTTCTAGCTCTGAGAAAAATGTTGCTGGTAATTTGATGAGTATTGCATTAAATCTGTAGATTGCCTTAGGCAAGATGGACATCTTCACAATGTTGATTCTTCCAATCCATGAGCATGAGATATTTCCCACTCGTTTTTGTCATCTTTGATTTCTTTGAGCAGTGTTTTGTAGTTTTCATTGTAAAGGTCTTTCACGTCTCTGGTTAGGAATATGCCAAGCTATTTCATTTTCTTGTGTGGCTATTGTGAATGGGATTGTGCTTTTTATTTGGGTTTCTGTTTGTTTATTGTTGGTATAAAGAAATGTGATTATCTTTTGCATATTTATTTTATACCCTGAGACTTTGCCAAAGTCCTATATCAGTGCAAGGTGGCTTTGGACAGATTCTCTTGGGTTTTCAGCGTACACAACCATGTCGTCTGCAAAGAGAGATAACTTGACTTCCTCTTTTTCTATTTGGATACCCCTGACTGCCTTCTCTTCTCTGATTGCTCTAGCCAGGATTTCTAATACTATATTGAACAAGAGGGGAGAGAGTGGGCGTCCTTGTCTTGTTCCAGTTTTCAGGGGAAATGGTTCCAGTTTTTTGTCTGTTTAGGAGTAGTCTAGCTGTAGGTTTCTCGTAGATGACTTTTACTATTTTGAGGTATGTTCCATGTATGCCTAGATGTTTGAGGTTTTTTATCAAGAAGGGGTGCTGGATATTATCAAAAGTTTTTTCTGCATCTAATGATACAATCATGCACTTGTTCTGACATCTGTTGATTTATTTAATTACATTTATTGTCTTGCAAATGTGGAACCAGCCTTGCATCACAGGGATGAAGCCTACTTGGTCATGATGGATGATTTTTGGATGTGTTTTTGAATCCTATTTGCTAGGATCTTGTTGAGAATTTTAGCATCTATGTTCATCAAAGATATTGGCCTGTAGTTCTCTTTCTTTGTTGAATCTTTACCTGACTTGGGTATCAATGTGATGTTAGCTTCATAAAATGATTTGGGGAGGGTTCCATCTTTCTCAATCACCTGAAATACTTTCAGTAGGATTGGTATCAGCTCCTCCTTAAATGTCTTATAGAATTCTGCTGGAAAGCCATCTGGTCCAGGGCTTTTTTTTTTGTAGGTAGTTTTCTTATTACACAGTCAATTTCCTTGGTTGTTATTGGTTTATTTAGGGTTTTGATTTCTTCTTGTTTCAACCTAGGCAGGTTGTGTGATATCAGAAAGTCATCCATTTCCTTAAGGTTTTCAAGTTTGTTTCCATACAATTGTACATAGTAGTCTCTAATGATCTTTTGTATTTCTTCGGGGTCAGATGTGACTTCATCTTTGGTGTTTCTGATTGTATTTATTTGGGCTTTTTCACTTTTTTTCTTGGTCAGTCTAGCTAGGGGACCATCGATCTTGTTTATCCTTTCAAAGAACCAGCTTTTTGTTTCACTGATTTTTTTGTATTATCTTTTTGTCTTCTATGTCCCGGATTTGGTGTTTTATTTTGGTGATCTAGATTCTTCTGCTTAAGTTAGGGTTTGGGTGGTCTTGCTTTTCCAGCTTCCTAAGGTGACTTTTAGGCTGTTAATTTGTGATCCTTCCATTTTCTTCATGTGCATTTGTAGAGATATGAATTCCCCTCTTACTACAGCTTTCATGGTGTCCCAGAAATTTTAGTAATATGTCTCTTCATTTTCATTTGTTTCCAGGTATCTTTTAATATCTGATTTGATTTCATCTTTGACACAGGAGTTGTTTACCATCATGCTATTTAGTGTCCATGTCTTTATGTGTTTGGGTGGAATCTTGTTGGTGTTGTTTATTTTTATTCCACTGTGGTCCAAGAAGGTGCATGACAAAATTTCAATCTTTTGAAATTTGCTTATGCTTGATTTATGGCCAAGTATGTTTTCGATCTTAGAGTACGTTCCATGTGGTGATGAGTAGAATGTATACTCTGTGGTCGTTGGGTGAAGTGTTCTGTGTGTATCATTTAAGTCCATTTGGTCAAGAGTCACTTTGAAGTTCCGGATCTCATTGCTGATTTTTTGTCCTGATGATCTGTCTAGGGTTGTGAGTGTGTATTAAAGTCCCCAGTTATGATAGTGTTAGAGTCAATATCTTTTTTGAGTTTTCCTAGAAGCTGCTTTGTGAAAGTTGGCACTCCTATTTTGGGTGCATATATGTTTAGGATAGATATTTCTTGTTGATAGAGTGAACCTTTTATAGTGGCTTTCTGTAACTTTTTAAATTTTTGATAGCTTAAATGGTATTTTGTTTGAAATTAGGATTGTGACTCCTCCTTTCTTTTGTGTTCCGTTCACCTGAAAATTTGTTTCCCGTCCTCTTACTTTGAGTCTGTGAATGTCCCTTCCAGTGAGATGAGTCTCTTGAAGGCAATAAATTGTTGCCTGGTGACATTTTATCCATTTTGGCATTCTATGTCTTTTCAGTGATGCATTTAGTCCATTCACATTCAGGCCAATTATTGAAATGTGAGAGTTGGTCCCTCTCATAAGCTTCTTATTGAGTTGTTGTTGTTGTTCCTCTTTGTTTGTTGTCTTTCTTTTGGTTTTGGGGTTGGTTCATATGTGTTTTACTCTTTTTCCTGTACTCTTGTGAAGACTGTTGTTGTTCTTTTTTCCTTTACTTCTGTGTTTAGTACTTTCTTAAGTGTTTCTTGTAGAGGTGTTCTGGTGGCATTGTAAGTTCTTAGGAATTGGATATCTGGGAATGATTTTAATTCTCCCTCACTGATGAAGCTTAGCTTGGCTGGATAGGTTATTCTTGGTTGAAATTGTTTATCTTTGAGAACTTTGAAGATAGGGCTCCAAGCTCTACTAGCCTGCAGGGTTTCTGTAGATAAATCTGCTGCTATTCTAATTGGTTTTTCATGGTAGGTGATCTGGCCTTTTTCTTTTGCTGCCTTTAGGATTTTTTCTTTTATACCTACTTTGTTTAGGCAAATTATTATGTGTCTGGGAGTTGGTCTTCTCATTTTTTGTCTTGCAGGAGTTCTCTGAATCTCTTGTGTTTGAATTTTCACATCACTGATGAGATGAGGGAGGTTTTCCTCAATAATCTCATGGAATGTTTGTTCCAGGGTGGCCTCTGTCTCTCTTTCTGTTTCAGGAAGTCCAATTACTCTTAGGTTTGATCTCTTGAAGTAATCACTCATCTCTTGAAGGTTTTGTTCTATCTTTTTAATCTTCTTTTCTATGTCTTTGACGGTGTGGGTTAGTTCTATACTTTGGTCCTCAAGCTCTGAGATTCTTTCTTCTGCTTGACTAATTCTGCTTTTCATGCTTATCATTTTATTATTTATTTCATTCACAGTATTCTTTACTACTGTTATCTCAGTTACCAACTCCTTTCTAATTTCTTCTTGTCTCTCCTCAATTCTTTTCAATCTCTCCATTAATGTCTTGATATCTAGGTTTGTAGTTTGAGACCAGTCATTCTGGGGACTCTTCATTGTTTGCATTCCAAAGTCAGTTTTCTCAGTGTCTGCCCTTCCAGGTGTCTGGGAGAGACGCATGTTCTTCTTTTGGTTTTTCTTCATTTGTGTAGATTTTTCTCTCCCCCTTTCCTTCCCCTTCTTTAATTCTGTTTTTCAGGGAAGATGGGGTTGCATTTACCTCTTTTATTCAATCACCTGTTCTTCTTTATGAGGATCCTCTGACTTTGTTTTCTTTTGGGGCTGGACTGTGGGCTGGGGACTGTGCGTTTTGCAGTTTTGAGGTTTAATTGTGGGGGAAGCTGTAATTCAGAATCTATCTGCAGATCCTTGTATTTTCCAACAGGTGTATGGGCACACTGGAACCTGTTTCCCACTGCCTTACAATCTTTCCATGCAGCAGGGTTTACGTTTGCTGTCTGGTACAAAAGGAAGTACGAAAAAGGAAAATAATGGAAGAAAGGAGTCAGGAGGAACTTAGGGAGAGAGAAGAGTGAGAGGGAAAACAGACATACATACCAACTAACCAGTGAAAAAGAGACACAAGGTCAGAAAAAAGCATACTGGTAATCACACAAAGACAATCCAATAAAATCATGCCTTTTGATGCATTTTTCCCCAAATAAAACAGGTAGTCTAAATAAAAAAGCAAACAAAAGTGAGCAAAATAAACAGTCAAAACAATAGAATCAAAAATCAAAATAAGAAACCAGATTAGCTCTGGAATCTTTCCTGTGTGTCTAAATTCTCTTCAGCTCTGATCCCTAGCCTTTCCCCTTTGCTTTCATTGCAGGCAGATAGATTTACTCCAAGTTTGGGTTGGTTCCCTTGGCTTGCTGCCTGAGAGGTCTGTGACAGGGCTGAGTTGCCTGTATCTGATTCAGCATAGTGAAGGGCCTTTTGTCTCCTGTTTAGTGATGTTACCTTAGAAACCAAGGTGGAGGCTGCTTGTAGATGGGCAGGGCAATTCAAATCTCTGCCTGGAAAATGGCCGAGGTGAGCAGCTCCTATTTCATGGATTCTTTCTCTCCACCTGTCCTTTCTCTCCACTCGCCTGGGTCCCGCGATCCACTATGATGGGCTGTGGTGGAGTGTCTCCAGCATCAGGCACCAGGGATCAGTGACACAGCTGGGCACTGGATCTGGTGTGCCACCGGCGGCCTGGAGTGGAGGAGGGAGCTTGGAATTCCCTCTTCTGGAGCTGAGAGCTGAGAGTGGCTGATCAGCACCTCCTTAAGATATACTGTTCCCTTACACAACCACGGGGTCCCATACTGGGTGCCTCAGCCAGCATGGGGACCAGAGCTCCAAAGGGCAGGTGGTGAGCAGTGACAGTGGCATTGGGCCCTTCACAGGGTACTTCAGCCAGGAATGGAGCTGGAATCTCTGAGGGGCGGGCAACTAGATCCTCCCTGAGTGACAGCGGCTTGAAATAGGGCTGGGTGGGGGCTCAGAACCCAGGGAGGGGAACTGGAACTCTGAGGAGTGAGCACCAGGCCTGCTGGACTGAGCACCCAGTCAGGGAGGGAGCTGGCAGCAGCTGAGAGCCGGACAGATCAGTGTAGCCAGCAAGGGAACCCAGATCTCCACAAGGCGGTATCCAAGGGCCTCCACAGGTGGTGGCTGGTGGCTTGGGACTGGGTCAGATGTTGTAACTGGGGAGGAAGCTGGGATCTCCACACGGCTGGGGCCTAGGGTGCCTATGGTGGAGCAGTAGCAGCTGAGAGGCCTCAATAGACAGCCTTGTGTGGGTCCGAGGGTCTCCAGGCCTCAGACCACTGCAGCTGGTGGTGGGCAGGTGTGTGGGGTAAGGAAAGTAAGAGTCTTTTGGGGAACTCACTTTTGGAGAATCTCACAATCCCGCCTATGCCATCGCCATCTTACTGGAACTCCCTTGAATCATTTAAAATTTGATACATGTTTTATGACTCAGATCAGGTTAATTTTGGTGCATGTCCTGTATACATTTGAAAAGAACACATATTTCTGGGCATAGTGGCTCGTGCTTGTAATCTCAGCACTTTGGGTGGCCAAAGTGGGAGGATCACTTAAGTCCAGGAGTTTGTGACCAGCCTAGGCAACATAGCAAGACTTCATCTCTACAAAAAATCGAAAAAATTAACCTGGTTTGGTGGCATGCACCTATAGTCCCAGCTACTAGGAAGGCTGAGACAGAAGAATCACTTGAGTCCAGGAGGTAAACTGCATTCCAGCCTGAGCAACAGAGTGATGCCCCAATTTAAAAGAAAAGAATACTTATCATTCTGTCAAGCAACTGAATGTTCTACAAATGTCAAATAATTTGTTTATTGACTTTCATCTCATTTCTAAATTACTGTCTAATTTTCCTATGAAACATGGAGAGAAGAATTTTGAAATCTCCATCTGTAATTGTATATATTTCTATTTCTCCCTGAAATTCAAATACTTTTTGTACTGCTTATTTTTGAAAATCTGTTTTAAGGTAAAAGTTTAGAATTACTGGGTCTTCTTACTGGAAAGTTTAGAATTACTGGGTCTTCTTACTGAATTGACCCATATATCATTGAGAAATAGTGCTATTAATACCTGGTAACATTCTTTGATATAAAATGTATTTTGTCTACTACTGGCATATGTGCTTCGGCTTTTTTATGATTAGTGCAAGCAGGTTATGTCTTTTTTATCCTCATACCATTAATTCACTTGTGTCTTTAAAATTTGTTTCTTTTTGCAAAGAATAGTTTGATATTTCTTTTTTAACCAATGTTATGGGCTCTTTCTTTTTATTGAATTACTTAAATTATTTATATTTAATATGATTATTGAAAGGATTGGGTTTAAATTTACTGTCTTGCTATATGTTTTCTATTTGTATTATTCTGTATTTTTCCTTTTTTTTCTTGACTATGTATTTATATTGTTTAATTTTATTTTCTTTAAAATTTTTATTAACTAAATTACTCCTTGGGCTATTTTAGTGGTTACTTTACGATTTATTCTATATCTCTTTAAATTACAAGTTACATTCAAGTGATATCATACTATTTCATATAAGGTATAAAAAACTTAGAACACTCTTCTTCCCTTTCTCTCTTCATAGCTTTTGTACTGATTCTAAATGTTTTTAACATATATTGTAAAGCCTACTAGTTATTATTTTTGCTTTAAAAAGTAGATTATATTTTTCAAATATTTAAATAATCAGAAATGCTTATTTTACATTTGCCAACATAGTGACAATTTCCAGTGTTTTTGTTCTGCCCACACCAGATTTTTACTCGATGACACTTTTTATTTTGCTTGAAGAGCTCCCTTCACATAAATAAGAAAATGCAGTACATATGCACCACAGAGTACTACACGGCCATGAAATAAACCAAAATCATTTTCTTTGAAGCAACATAGATGCAGCTGGAGACTATCATTCTAGCAAATTGTCAGAGAAACAGAAAACTGAATACCATATTTTCTCACTTAGAAGTTGTAGCTAAACACTAAATACACATGGACATATGGATGGGCACTGGGGACTCCTAAAGGAGAAAGGGAAGGAGAGAGGTTTGGGTTGAAAACCCATCTATTGGGTACTATACTCATTGCCTGGGTTACCACCTTGGCTCCATAGAAACACAAACCTTACCATCACCTATATAACAACACTGACCATTTACCCCTTGAATCTAATTTTTTTTCAAACAGGAAAATTTTAAATATATCAAAAAACAAGGCCTAGAAATCATAAATTCAAATATATGTAGGTTTGATTATTAAAAATTGTATCTGATTTAAAAATCATCAGTAAACTCAAAAGGTAAACAATAAATTGGGACAAGATTTGAGAGCACATACACACAAAATAACTATCTTTAAGATTTCTTGTAATGAAGGTCTACCCTGCCTACTGGGTTGCCAATTCCTGAAGCTTTTGTAGATCTCAAATGCCTTTATTTCACCTTCATTTTTGTTTTTATTTCAGTACTTTAAATATGCTGCTCCATTATTTTCTTGTTAACAAAAAGCAACCAAAAAGATCTGCTGTCCTTCTCATCTTAGTCCCTTGGCTTATTATGTAAGTTCCTTTGCTTGTTGCTTGTCATGTGTCTTTCTTTGTGGCTTCTTTAAAATTTGTGTCTTTATCACTTTTTAAAGTAGTCTGATTAAGATACTTTTAGCTTTAGTTGTCTCCAGGTTTCCTGTGTCTGATTTTTGTGTAAACATGGAGTTTATAGTATGCAACATTTTAAAAAAGTTATATATATATTTTAATTTTTTTTTCTTTTTCTCTTTCCTGCCTTTAGGAATTCCAAACACAAGTATATTAGTTAGGTTAAAGCTGTGACAAATCTTACTGTTGTATTGTTTTTCATGTTAACCACTTTTTGCTCTCTGTTTCATTTTAGATAATTTCTATTGGTATGTTTCAAATTAATTAAACCTTTCTTCTACTGTCCATTCTACCTTTAATCGCAATATTGTTTTTATTTCAGTTACTAAAGTTTTCATCAAAAAAATGACTTTATAGTATATTTTATGTTTATATGTCTCTTCTTAATGCTGTATGTTTACTCTAGCTTCTTGAACATATTGACTACAAATGGTATCACCTGTGTCATTTCTAGTTCAGGTTTTTTTCAATCATATGTAATAATTGTATATAATAATTGTATATACTGAAGGGGAATGTGATATTTCGATCATATATAATAATTGTATATACTGAAGGGGAATGTGATATTTTGTTACATGCATAGAACGTGAAAAGATCAAGTCAGTATTTATGAGATCCACCACCATGGATCTATGTGCTGAGAACAATTCAAGTCTTCACTTCTACCTATTTTGAGAACTATACTATACATTGGTTTTATCTATAGTTACCCTATTCTTCTATCAAACATTATAACTTTTTGAAAATATCTAATTTTTATGTGTGTTCCTATTAACCAAACTCACTTCATCCCTGTGACCAAACTCACATTTTTCTCAGCCTCTGGTAACACTAATGCTGTTTTTCTTTCTTTTTTACTTATATTGGTGGATTTATTTTAACCCCTGAAACCATCTGTTAATTGGATATTTCTCTAGCATTTATTTATTTATTTATAATTTTTTTATTTTAAAAATGTGGGGTACAATTCAGGCTTTGAAATACAAATTTTCATTATGTAGGTGCCCTTGTTGATGAGGTGTGCCACCCTCCCCTGGCAGTTTCACTCAACTGCCAATCCCTTTCTTACAGTATTCTGATAATTGTTCAAGGTCCAACTATGAATGAGAACATATGGTACTCTGTTCTCTGTTTCTGTGATAGATCACTCAGCATGATAGACTCTAAATCCATCCAAGTTGCTGCAAAATCCATATGTTTGTCCTTTTTTATGGCTACATAATATCCCATTGTGTATATGTACCACATTTTTAAAATCCAGTCCAGTTTCAATGGGCAGCATGGTGGGTTCCCTGTTTTTGCTATTGTGAATAGAGCTGTAATACACATATGTGTGCATATATCTTTTTTGTAGAATGATGTGAGTTCATCCAGGTATATACTAATGCTGTTTTTCATATTGACTGTACTAATTTATATTTCTACCAACAGCAGATCAAAGTTCCCTTTTTTTCACATCCTCACCAGTATCTGCTATTTTTTGTCTTTTTAGAAATAGCCTGACTGGAATAAGATGAGATCTCATTGTGTCTTTGATTTGTATTTTCCTGATGATTAGTTATGTTGAGCATTTCTTCATGTACATCTTTGCAATTTGGTTGTTTTATTTTGAGAAATGTCTATTTAGAAATTTTACATACATTTTAATAGGATTGTTTGTATTTTTGCTGTTGAGATGTTTGAATATCTTGTATATTCTGAACATTAATCCCTTATATGAATATTTTTTAAATATTTATTTTTTTTCAACAAATTTTTTATTTTAAAATTGTGGGGTACAGTTAAGGGTTAGTTATACAAATTTGCATCATTCAGGAACCCTTGTTGATAAGGGGTGTCTCCCCATCCCCAGACAGATATTGACTACCATTAATCCCACCTCACTTCCCCTCCCTACCCCCCATAGTTTCCCACCACTGTCAGTCCTTTTCTTAAAGTTTTTTTTTTTGAGTTGGAGTCTCACTCTGTCACCCAGACTGAAGTGCAGTGGCCGCTCCCGGCCACCACAGCCTCAACCTGCTGGGCTCCAGCGATCCTTCCGCCTCAGCCTTCCAAGTAGCCAGAATTACAGGCATGCGCTACCATGCCAGGTTGATTTTTTTTTTTTTTAATTAATTGTAGAGATGAGGTCTCGCTGCCCAGGCGGGTCTCGAACCCGCGGGCTCAGACAATCCACTCACCTCAGCCTTCCAAAGGTGTGGGATTACAGGCTGAGCCACCGAGCCCAGCTTTCTTAAAGTATTATGACAGATGTTCAAGGTCCACTATATGAGTGAGAACACGTGATACTCAGATCTTTGTTTCTGTGAGAGGTCACTCAGTATTATAGACTATTTCCATCCAGGTTGCTGTGAAATTCATGATTTTGTTCTTTTTTATGGCTGCGTAGTATTCCATCATGCATATCATTGAACATGTTTTCTCTTCATGCTATTGGTCAATTCCTTTGTTGATTGATTCATTTGATATGCAGAAACCTCTTAGTTTAATGTAGTATCATTTGTCTATTTTTGCTTCTGTTTCCTTTATTTTGGGGGTATTAGCTGTGAAATTTTTGCCTAGACCAATGTCCTGAGGTGATTTGCCTATGTTTTCTTCTACGAGTTTTATATTTTTAAGTCTTTAGTCCATTTTGCTTGATTATGTTATATGGTGAGAGATGCCAGTGCAGTTTCATTCTTCTAGATATGGATATGCAATATTCTTAGCACCATTTATTGAAGAGGGTATCCTTTCTTCAATGTTTGTTTTTGGCACCTTTGTCACAATCAGTTGAATATAAATAAGTGCATTTATTTCTGGATTCTTTATTTGGTGCTATTGGTCTGTATGTTTATTTTTATAAATATACATTACTGTTTTGGTTACTATATCTTTGACCCCCTGGTAGCAGCAGTGGCTGTGGCAGCTGGCAAAGAGTCTTTTCTCAGGTGCCTGAAACTAGCCCTGCTGCTGAAAGAGGTTGCGTTGTTTTAAGTGACAGCAATCCTAGGTGGGTGGGATTTGAGGCTTTCAGGAGCCTGTGCTTTATACCTTAGTAGTGAAAGTGGCTGTGGCAACTGGCAAAAAGAGCCTTTCCTTATGGCATGTGCAAGCGTGCAAGGCAGCCCTGCTGGTTGAGGGGGGCAGTGTTGCTGCTGGTAACAGTGGGCTCAAGCAGGTGGATTTCAGACTCTAGGGGACATGCATTTTGGCTCCATTTTTCTTAGGTGCAGCTTCTTTGGTGCGCTGTATCATCTTTTTCCCGGCATGTAACACCCTATATAGAATAGAGTTCTGGGTACCTTGTGATTCTACAGATTCCAACCTGTATCTTGCTGCTACTGTCCTCCAAGAGGAAGTAGGGGGATGGCCATTGGGGTTCCAGGGACGTGGAGATGCAGTGCATGTTTTGCCTCCGGACAGGATGCAGCCTGGTGGGGGCTGGACTCTCAAAACGGCATTTTGCTGCAGCTGCCTGGGGCTTGGAGGCTGTGTAATACCTGGCGTGTGCTCCTTCTCTGGAGCAATACCATTATATGGATTTCAGGGAGCTTCCTGTGGCACTCTCAGGGTCTGTGGGGGTAAATACACTCTCCCCTCACTGAGATGACAGAAGTCCATGGTGAGAATGTCAACCACTAAGAATCTCTCACTTACCCTATTCCCACATTGAAGAACTTCTCCAGGATGCTGCTAATCATGGCTGGACTATCCACCTGATTCCCCTACTCCTTCAGTGCCTCGGTTATTTCCTGTCACTACTCAGCTGAATTATAGCCTGGAAATCCTTGTCATTTTCCAGTTCTTGCTTAAATATTTTATTCAAAGTGCTATTTTATACTCAACATTTTGGTTCATTTTCATGGAGTCAAGTGTCCTATGCCAAGTTCAGTTTATTTGTTTTTGATAGCTTTAGGGGGTACAGATGATTTTTGGTTGATGGGATATGTTGTATAGTGATGAAGAAGTCTAGGCTTTAAGCGTACCCACACTTGTGCACATTGTACCTTTCTATTTTGGTTTTGGAAGACTAGGGAATACTTTTGTCAATGACTGATTTTGCCTCAGTAATTTGTGAGAATTTATTTTCTGCCTGGCAAAAACCTGAACTCCTTTCAGCCCTATGTGAGTGTTGTCTATTAGTTTCTCTAATATTTTTTTGTTGTTCTTTTCCATGTCCTCATTATTTTTCTTAATTGTTCATAGATTAATAAGTAGATGAACATTGAATAATGACTGCTGATCTACAAAGCTCTTTCTCTGTGCACTTTTTCCTAATACCGACCCTGACTATTCTAGACATATCACCTCTTCAGAATCACAGTTCCTATGTTGGCAAGTTTGCTAGACCCCTCTTGCAGTTCTAGTTTCATACCACAGCCAGGAAACAATCTAAGAACTAAGCAGAGACAATCATAGGGCTCACTTTATTAGTTTCCCTGTTCTCAGAGATCACTGTCTTTTGTTATCTGATGACCAAGTCTTTTTAAATGGTCATTTTATTTATTTTATCCATTTTTACTAGTTTCAGGTAGGACGGTCAATCCAGTTTCTGTTACTCCATCTTGACAAAATGTGGAAATCTTTGATTTTTAAAGACTGATAGTCTCTGTTTTGGAATGGTATGCAGACACTGTACCTCTCTAATAATACTCATCAAGTTATATTATTGGATACATTGTGCTGTAAATTATCTCTCTTATGGAAAACAATGTTTGAGGTAGAAATAAGTGATTCAGTTTTATACATTGGCAGCAAGTATCAAATTTTCTGAATTAAGGAGGATAAATGAATAAATAAGTGCATTAATCTGTATATTTATAAGAAAACAAGAAGAAAGAACAAAATGATTCCAAGTTAATTATTTTAGAAGTCATGATGAAATAAATTTCAGGAATGGTGTTTTCTTGGTGAAGATGATAAGTTGTTGTGCTTTGGCTTTTTCATTAAGAATGCTGACTCTATTTACATCTACATGTGTAAAAGTGAGAGAACGCATGATTTATCCACAGTAAGCCAGAGAGAGCAAGATAAAAGTCAACTGAAAGCAGAGGAGTAGGGATGAGGAGCATGTAATCTCATATCATTTATAAACCTTCCAAGAGACTTGAACAGCATGGAAATAGCTGGGTGGGAATGACTAATAAATTTATAAAATCTGTTATTTGTTTTCTGTGAAAAGTACCCGAGCTTACATGAAAATGAACACTAAATTGTGAAATACACACAAGACATTTGTCAGTGTATTGAAATGAGAAAAAAGTTGTGCAGTGCTCATTGCAGAATAAATTATGATGCACTGGCAAGAAGATTGGACCATGTGGCGAGTAGGAATGGCATTCATAAACAGATAGGAATAAAGAATCAGGTTCAGTTAAACCAGCATGAGTGAAACATAAGCCTTCTCAAAAACTGCTACATGACAGAGTCTGACAGAGTATACACAAAAGCACTGCATATTCACTAATACTAATTCTAACATCAATGATAGTAATTTTCATTGTTATTGTCATAATAAAAATAAAATTAAAATAATAAATCCGTTTCAATCTACTAGACCAATCCTGCTGAAGTGTTTGAACCATTTGTCCTACAAATAGAATATCTTTAGAATATTATGCATTTATTTAACTGATGAGAAAATTATTCAATATTTCTTTTTTTTTTTTTTTTTTTTGAGTTAGAGTCTCACTCTGTCACCCAGACCGCTCCCGGCCACCGCAGCCTCAACCTGCTGGGCTCCGGCGATCCTTCTGTCTCAGCCTTCTGAGTAGCTGGAATTACAGGCGCACACTACCACGCCCGGCTGATTTTTTGATTTATTGTAGAGATGAGGTCTTGCTGCCCAGGCGGGTCTCGAACACGCGGGCTCAGGCAATCCACTCACCTCAGCCTCCCAAAGGCACGGGATTACAGGCTGAGCCACCGAGCCCGGCTAAATTATTCAATATTTCTAAAATTGTTTTATTGAAGCTATTTTTGGAATAATTTTGACCCACATAAGAAAAACAAGCATTTTACTATAAACATTGACTACATGTTACCTGACTTAATCATTCATGTGTTCTATAATATTTGGTTAATTCATTTCTGTCTTTTCCAACTCAAATCTACCCTTTTTTTTTCCCTCTCTTTTTTTTTCTGAGTTGGAGTCTCACTCAGTCGCCCAGACTGGAGTGCAGTGGCCGCTCCCAGCCACCGCAGCCTCGACCTGCTAGGCTCTGGCGATCCTTCTGCCTCAGCCTTCCAAGTAGCTGGAACTACAGGCGCACGCTACCACGCCTGGCTGATTTTTTGATTTATTGTAGAGATGAGGTCTCACCAAGTTGCCCAAGTGGGTTTCGAACCCGCGGGCTCAGGCAATCCACTCACCTCAGCCTCCCAAGGTGCGGGATTACAGGCTGAGCCACCAAGCCCAGCTCAAATCTACCCTTTAATGAGTAAACATTTGGGGCCATTAGTATTCAGAATGCAAATATTCGTTCTAAAAAGTGTTCTAAACCCAAAGATTTGCAACCTGCAAATGTTTTTAACATTTATTTTTTCCTGCTTAGGTATCTCTCATGGAGTTTAGAAGTGAACATTATCTTTAGTATGTCTATCACAGGCCTATCACAGAGTAGGCACAAAATCAGAATGAAACCCAAATTGAAGATGTATGCTTTGTCTTAAAAATCACATTTATTTCTTAATCAATTTTGAAGCAAGTTGGTGCATATTTTGACATATGTAACACTGATTTAAATTACTCACATTTTAAACTGTGAATTTTTTTTCCATATTTTTTAGTAACTTGATCTGCAGGTTAGCAGTATGGTCTATTTTCTCGTTTTCTTTCTTTCTTTTTTTTTTTTTTGAGTTGGAGTCTCACTGTCGCCCAGACTAGAGTGCAGTGGCCGCTCCCGGCCACCGCAGCCTCCACCTGCTGGGCTCTGGCGATCCCTCCACCTCAGCCTTCCAAGTAGCTGGAACTACAGGTGCGCGTTACCATGCCCGGCTAATTTTTGATTTATTGTGGAGATGAGGTCTGGCCAAGTTGTCCAGGCGGATCTGTGGGCTCAGACAATCCACTCACCTCAGCCTCCCAAAACGCGCGGGATTACAGACTGAGCCACGGAGCCCAGCTATTTTCTCGTTTCAATGCCTACTAGTTTGCAAGAAGATTAGATTAACCTTTTACATAACAAGTTTTTAATTCCTCAAATATAAAATTAAACTACTTCCTAATATGGAAAGAAAAAAATTACCTTATAGATTCATGTATTTATTTGCAGATTCCTATGTCCTCCTTGCTGAACACAAATGAGATTTTTGTTCCAAAGCAGGACATTTGAAAGATAGTAAGTATACATGTTCTGCTAAGTTTTACAGTTTGTAGAATTTTTGTTGTGATTTTTAAATATCATATAATTTTATGTTTGAACATGGTGGTCTTCTAAAACATTTTTGACTGAAAATGTTTTTTTCTTTACAATTATATTCATTTTGAAGGAATATGTGATACTGTGGAGTTATGAAATTATTACTTAAATTTATGATCTATTGAACAGGCTCAAAAAAATTTCGAAATGTACCATCCTACATGCAGGGGGCTTCTGGGATTGTTTGTGTGATAGGCCTAACTGGCAAATTTGGTGGAATTTCTGTGGGGTTTTAATACCTGAAATATAAGTTATAAAAACTGAAAACTGACAGAAATTCTACACTAAAGTTGAGGATTCTTGTCTAAATTAATAATACATTCCCACTAATCAATGTTGCCATTAAAAACCTACAAGAAGTCAAAGTTCTCTTCAGTGAGAGAACATACCATAGAACTTTTTAACATTTTTTTTTATAAAAGAACACTTTGCCTTATAAATTTAACATATTATAATTTATAAAATTGTTGTCATTGTTATGAAAATTGAGTATAAAAAGGCGCAAATCTGGAAAACAAGGGAGATATAGGTTGCTATTAGATGACCAGGGATGCTATCATTTACATTATATTTTCTTTCCCTGCTCAGTTTTTCTTATATTGACAGCCATTGAATATGATTTTACCCCAGTTTGAATAGATACCTCACAATGGTGTTGAAAGGGAATTTTGAAAACTCTCATATTGTTAAGTAATTCATAATTATTATAGTTTGGTGTCACTTAAATAAAATGCTTTGGTTATATTTCATCCATCTTTTAAAGTAAGTAATTTCCACTATTTACCGATATGTAAATATAACTAACTTGAGATAGATATCACAAGGTATTAAAAATGGTAATTATACTCCAAATAATGATCTAAAATCATCACTCTTAAAAAAACAAACAAACCATATTTTGCTCCCTGAGTTGCTAGCAAACTCACTAACAGCACAATTGTCAGCTCTTGATTTACTTTAAAGGGAAAATGTAACACAAGAAAAAACTCACATAAAACATATTCTACATCTTGCAAATATTCTTGTACAAAATATGTACATAAATTTTTAAATAATTTCAACAAGTATTGTTATTTTCAGAACTACCAAAAATGTTTTGATTTTGATTTTATATTGCTTGACTTAAATTGGGATTTGAAGAGAATTGAAAGTGTTGGTAAAGGATGTCATTCAAGTTTAATGTATTATTTTCTGCCAAGTTGGAGTTCATTTACATTTAACAGGCAGTAAAGACTATGTGTGCCTTTTTAAAGTGTTGGGCAGCTTCTTGTAAGAAATGCTGTGAGCAAAACTTAAAAACTACAGAATATAATAAGGAAAAGAAAATATGAGACCCATGTCAAAAAAGAATTTTTTTCTTTTTTGTCCCTTTTACTTTTCTTTTTCTTTTTTTTATGAGAGATAAGGACTGTCACTGTGCCCTTTTTTGTAATGGATGATACTAGATAGACAGAGAATAAAGAATGATAGCTATTCTGAAGAATTCTGCAACTTCATATGATTGATCTGAAAAGCAACTTAGAGTGTGTAGTTCAAAACAAGATTATAAATATCCTTTGTCTTGATTTTATTTTAAATTCTAGAAAATATGTTTAAAGAAATTTAGTAATGATAGAATATAGTATGTAATTTCTAAAAATATGTGAACATAGTACCCAGTGTATTGCCACATATCCCCCTTCCCTCCCTCCCCTAGCAGTGTCCAGCATCTGCCAATCCCACCCTTGTGCTCATGTGAACAGTGAAGTGATCAAAGATTACTTATGAATGAGAATATATGTTATTCAGTTCTTTGTTCCAGTGACAGTTCACTTACTATGATGGTTTCCACCTGTATCCATGTTGCTGCAATGGCCATGATTTTAATTATCTCTAAAAGTTGTGTGGGTCTATTAGGCTTAGCTAGGCAGTTCTAACTAGGGTAACAGTGGTTGTGTTGTGCTCAGTAGTTGTTGTGTGGAATTCTTGAATGTTGGAGAGAGAAGCTTAGGAAAATGCTACCCTGGTAAGATATCTGTTAAGGTGGTAACAATTAACAAAATTAATTACTCAAAGTATCTGGAGATTCATCAAAAGGATAACAACAGGTTTTGAATAATTTATTTGACAAAATCCATAGAAACTGAATAAACTATGGGAGGCCATTTGATCTAATGATTGTAATTATAACCCTGTGGCTCTGCCTTGCAGAACTGCTGTGCCAGCAAGCTTGGTGGTTGAGTGGCAATTCTAATCTCCTCTAACACCTAGGTGTTAGGGCCCTGAAAGTTTGTGTCAGTAACCAGTGAAAATTAGCAGATTCTGTTTTCACATATCTGTGCTATGGAAAGTTCTAGCAGCAGCTGTATAGCTCTCAATTCTTCACCTGAAACTCTTGCTATGTAGTACATATCTGGGCCATGAGGCACGTGAAGAAAGAAGTCCCTTACCTACACAGCTCTTTTTTTTTTTTTTTTTTTTTAGGAGAGTTGCTCTAGAGGTCTTGTAAGGAAAATGGCAGCTCCCATTCTTTCCAGCTGCCTGTGATTAAAGAATTATTTTAGGTAGATTAAGCAGCTGGTTAGCATCAACATATTCCATCCTGTGTGACTCTGAGCTGTGAAAATTTCATACTGGAATATGGGCATATTTCTTTGCTATGAACCAGAATCTAGGTGGAGAAATTGAATCCAGACTACTAAAAAAAGAGTGCTAACATAGGTAGTTATGCAGACAATGGTAAAATACAATGTAAATGTATATTTATTTTTATTTCTTTTTGTATGTAAAAAGCAACTTTATAGACAATATGTGATCATTTTATTGGCCATATAACATGTGAAAATGTAACATACTTTACAATAAAATAAGAGAGGCAGGTACTGCAACTAAACCGCAACATTGTTCTACCTACTTGTCTCCCCAGCAGTAGTTGCTTTAGAGGGAATCCTGGCAGGATGTTTGGTGGAAAGCAAGTTTTCCCCACCTAGATCCTGCTTCATAGCAAAAAATATGCCCAGGGAAAAGTTAGAGCAAGACTCTCACTGTCTGGCAACACTCAGCCCCTCCTAAGAAGCTGAAAAATCAATGTTGAGGTATATATGCCCGAGGATATTGTTGGAAACAATAAACCAGCTAGCTGGCAGTTGAGAGGGCTAGTATCTCAGTGGGATAATAGCAGAATAAATGGACAAGAAGCTTAATGGGAAGATCAAAAAAGAGAGTCAAAGCCCAGGTAAAACCAGACTCACCCTTGAAGGTCAGGAAACTGTGCATACCAAAGTGTGGCCCTCTAAGAACCATATTGAGAATACATACCAAAGGAGAAAGATACTTCATTTAACAAGTCAGGCCATGTCAAAAAAAAAAACAAAATCAAGCCGGGCTCGGTGGCTCAGCCTGTAATCCCGCGCCTTTGAGAGGCTGAGGTGAGTGGATTGCCTGAGCCCACGGGTTCGAGACCCGCCTGGGCAGCGAGACCTCATCTCTACAATAAATAAAAAAAAAATCAGCCGGGCGTGGTAGCGCATGTCTGTAATTCTGGCTACTCGGAAGGCTGAGGTGGAAGGATCGCCGGAGCCCAGCAGGTCGAGGCTGCGGTGGCCGGAAGCGGCCACTGCACTCCAGTCTGGGCGACAGAGTGAGACTCCAACTCAAAAAAAAAAAAAAAAAAAAAAAATCAGTAAGAAGAAACTTGCATGGATTCGTATTTGGAGTTGCTATAGTATATTACTAAAATATTATGATACATGCACAGAAATATAAAAATGTGACCCATAATCAGACTTTAAAAGAGGCAATAAAAACTGGCTTTAAGGTTGCACAGATGTTGAACTTCACAAAAAATGATGTCAAAGAAAATGCTATGAATATATTTAAATGACAAAATCATAATTAAAGAAAGATATGATAATATGTCTTATCAAATGGATAATATCAATAAAGAGAGAAATTTATTTAAAAGAACCAAAAGGACATTTTGAAGTCAGAAGGTACAATAAACAAAATGAAATATTCACTAGTGAGTCTCAACAGTAGATTAGAACTTACAGAAGAACAAAATTAATGAACTTCAAGACAGATCAATAGAGAATATGCAATCTGAACAACAGAAAAAAAATTAACATAGCTCAAAGAAATATGGACATCATTAATCAACCCAAGATAATAGTAATGGAAGTACCAGAAGAAAAGGAGCAGAAAACACATTCAATTAATGCCTGAAAGCATCCATATTTGATTAAAAACTATTAACATATATATGTAAGAAGCTCTACAAAATCTATGTAGAATAAGCACAGGATTCGTATTACAAAAGATAGCTGTAAAATGTCGAAAGGCAAAGAGAAAACAAAATATTGAAAGCAGCAAAAACAAAAACAAAAACAAAACCGCATCATGTACAAATGAACCACAATAAGATTAACAAGTGACTTTTCATCAGAAACAATTATCAGAAGTCAGTGGGATGACATCACCAAAGAAATGAAATGAAAGAAAAATATATTTTACTCTTATATCCAGTAAAAATGCCTTTCAAAATAAAAAATATATAAACAAAAAAAAATCTATGGTCAACAGACCTCCACACGGATAGTACTGAAGGAAGTTCTTCATGCTGAAACCAAAGAACACCAGAAATTAACTTGAACCCACACAATTTTAAAAAAAGAGCTCTAACATAGGTAGCTAGGCAGACAATGGTCAAATACAATATAAATGTATATTTCTTTGTCTTTCTTTTCATGTGTAAAAAGCAACTTTATAACCAATATATGATAATTGTATTGGCCATATAACATATGGAAATGTAACATACTTTACAATAAAACAAAAGAGGCAGATTGGAGCAAACTGTTTTCTTATTAGACATAAAATGGTAACTTGAATCTACAGTAAGAAATAAAGAGAATCAAAAGAACAAATAAGAAAGATAATGTGAGAAACCTTGTCAATATTACTTGTTCATTCTGCTCTCAACTTCCTTAAAAATATGTAGAAAACATATACAGTAATGAGTATAAAAAATGTACTGTCAGGTTTGGTATAAGTATGTGCATATGTGTGTGTAAATATATATATATACATAAATACACACACGCAAGATGTTTCTAGAAATTAATGCACAAAATGGGAAAAAAGAATAGAACTTTATAGCAGTAAAATTTCTATATCTCATTGGAGTTAATTTAGTATAGATTTCAAGTGGATTCTGACAAGGTAATATGCATATTATAAGCCCTAGAGCAACAGTGTATAAATAACTAAAAATATGTTATTAAATTATTAGAAGAATAAAAATATTATACTAGAAGATATTCATTTAATGAAAAGAAGACAGTAAAGAAAAAAACAGAAAAAAGATATGAGAAATATAGAATAAACAAAATGACAGATATAAAATAGTTATAGAGATAACATTAAAGATAAATGCATTGAACAATTCAATCTAAAGAAAGATTACCATAGTAATTTTTTAAATATGAAAAAATGATAAAATATCTAAGTAAATGGAAAGACATATCATGTTTATGGATTGAAGGACTTGATATCATTAGGATAGCAATTCTCCTCAAAGTGATTTACAACAATAAATTGATCTCTAGCAATCAATGCAATACCTATCAAAATCTCAATCAATTTTTTTTGACAGACACTGACCAGGTCATCTTAAAGTTAATATGGAATTTCATGAGATTCAGAGTAATGAAAATAGTCTTTAAGAGGAACAATTTTCAAGGACTCACAATTTTAAAACTTACTATAAAGCTTTAGTAATCAAGGGAGTGTGGCTGTAGTGTTTGTAGACGTATATGTCATGGGAATTGAAATGAGAATCCAGAAATAACCTGTCACATTTTGGTCAATAGATCTTGATAAGAGAAAAAGATAATTCAAATTCGTTCTTTTAACGAATACTGCTGTAACAACTGGATACTAACATGCAAATTTAACTTGCATCCTTGTCTCACTTCATATGCGAAAATTCTAAAAGAATCAGATACCAAAATATATAAAAGCTAAAGCTAAAACACTCTTATGAGAAAATATGAGTGTAAATTTTCATGACCTTGGATTAGGGAATGGCACCAGAAGCTAAAACAACAGAAGAGAAAATAGATCAATTGATTTTTTTGTTTGTTTTTTGGTTTGTTTTTGTTTTGTTTTGTTTGTTTGTTTTTTGAGTTGGAGTCTCACTCTGTCGCCCAGACTGGAGTGCAGTGGCCGCTCCCGGCCACCGCAGCCTCGACCTGCTGGGCTCCGGCGATCCTTCCGCCTCATCCTTCCAAGTAGCCGGAATTGCAGGCATGCGCTACCACGCCCGGCTGATTTTTTGATTTATTGTAGAGATGAGGTCTCGCTGCCCAGACGGGTCTCGAACCCGCGGGCTCAGGCAATCCACTCACCTCAGCCTCCCAAATGCGCGGGATTACAGGCTGAGCCACCTGGCCCGGCTAGATCAATTGATTTTTATCGGGAAAACAAACAAACAAACAAACAAACAAACTTTGTCCTTCAAAAATCACCATCAAGAAAGCTAAAAGAAAATGCACAGAATGGGAAAATACGTTGCAAATATTATATCTGATAGAGGATTTGTATCTAGACCCTGCTTAAAAAAAGAAAAGACAGCTCTATAGTAAAAGGACAAAAAAAATAAAGTGACAAATAATGTGAATATATATTTCTCTAAAAATATACATATGGTCAATAAGTACATAAAATGATATTCAACATTATTATTAGGTAGGGAAATCCATAGGAAACCATAAAATGTGATTTCATACCCCCTTGCTTGGCTATTATGAAAGACAGAACAGACAAGTGTTGATGAAGATGAGGAGATATCAGAATGCTTATACATTGTGAAAATGTAAAATAGTTCGGCTGCCTTGGAAAAACATTTTGGCTGTTCCTTAAAAGGTTAAGCACCATCTACTTCAAGGAATACATAAAAATTAATTAAAACAGATGTTCAAACCAAAACTTATATACAAATGTTTGTTGCAGCATATTCACAGTAACCAAAGTAAAAGCAACTAAAATGTCAATGAACTGATGAGTGGGTAAACACAATGTGGAGTATTCATCCAATGCAATATTATTCAGTTATAAAAAAATTGTAGTATTGATACATGCTACCACATGGATGGACATTGAAACTGTTATGTTAAGAAAAAAAGACCAATTACAAAAGACCTTATATGGGATTATTCCTTTATAAGAAATGTTCACAATAGGTTAATCTATAGAGCCAGAAAATAGATTAGTGATTTCCTGAAGTTCAGAGTGGAGGGAGAAATGGGGAGTATTGGTATAAGGTTTCTTTAGGGATTATGACTATGTTCTAAAATGAGATTGTGGTGACTGTTGCACAACTCGGTGAATATAATAGAAATCGATGTGTACTTTAAATAGGTGTTTTATGGTTTATGAACTATATTTCATTTTTAAAGGGAATAACATAAGAGGAAATAACCATGTAAGATGTAAATTGATCTTTTGTCTATAATAATTGATTCTGCGTGGTTCTCGTTTCCTAGCTGTTGGTGTATGAGCTGTGCCTCTGTTCCCCATGAATGCTGACTGCTTTGGGCCCAACTTATTTTATTTGCTGACTCAGTGGTTCTTGACACCTGGCTCAGATCTGTGTGAGGACCCCAGAAGGTAATGAGATAATTTTGCTGCTACCAGGAAAGATCTGGGCTTTTTTTTTGAGTTGGAGTCTCACTCTGTCACCCAGACTGGAGTGCAGTGGCTGCTCCTGGTCACCGCAGCCTCGACCTGCTGGGCTCCGGTGATCCTTCCAAGTAGCTGGAACTACAGGTGCGCACTACCATGCCTGGCTAATTTTTGATTTATTGTAGAGATGAGGTCTCGCCAAGTTGCCTTGGTGGGTCTCGAACCCACGGGCTCAGTCAATCCACTCACCTCAGCCTCCCAAAGCATGGGATTACAGGCTGAGCCACTGAGCCCGGCTAGATCTGGGCTTTTGAGTGCCAAAAAAATAATAAAGTAAAATAGATGTGCATCAAATTATAAGTAAGTTGTAAAACTGGATTAGACTCTGAATCCTGACACATGTATTTTTTTCGTCAGACTTCTCCTCCCTCCTCCCATTTCTAATCCATTTTCAAACTTGAAGGGAGCTAGGGTGGTTGTGTAACCCATTTAGTGGTTGGAAACTCCTAAAAGAGGCAAAAAAAAAAAAAAAAAGAACAGTTGCTGAAACAGAAGACATATGAAGGCTAGAATAAGCTGGATGTCCAAAATGATTCACTCACATGACTGATAGCTGGGTGATGCCATCTGTCAGCTGGAAATTCAGCTGTGACTGTCAAATGAAACACCTATACCTGGCCTTTGTATTTAGTTTTAGCTTCTTATGGAGGCATGTCTACCAATTTATCTGCATGCTTGTCTCTTCTCAGTGACATGTACATACTCCTTCTTTGTTATAATTCATTGGATCTCAGTCTCATACTCTTTGCCTCACCACTCTCTTACTCAAAATCATTCCTATCATCATACAAATAAACTCTAGGACCAAAGAAAGCTAACATATTCTTAATTCCTACTCTGGCCATTGCCCCATTTTTCTCCTGATCTTGGCTCCTCTTCAAAATATATCTCATACATTAATTTTATGTTTTTATTTAAGCATAGCATAACTCTTGATAAAGTCTCTGGAGTTTGACCACTTATGCTTTTATGCTCTAATGCTGATTTCACCACTAACCAACACTGGGTAACAGTGGGCAAATAGCAACTTGTGCCTAACTCATTGCTTTGCTGTGAGTATTAAATTAGTTAGCACATATAAAATTCTTAGAATATTTATTGAAACTTCCTAAGTGTACAATACATTGTACTTACTTGTTTTTATTTAGTTTATAAAGTTAAATAGTGCTAAAAAGCATTTATTTTTATTATTATAAATGCTTGGATTTCTCCTCTCCTTTTCCCCCCTGCCTTTTATTCTCCAATGGCAATCACTTGTGTTTCCTTTAACTCTTTCTTCAGGTAGAAAAAAGTTAAATCCATAATGAGTTATCATCTTACACTAGTCAGAATAGCTATAGTTGAAAAGTAAAAAACTAACAAAAAATCACATGTTGGCAAGGATGTGGAAAAAAGGGACTGTTTATACACTGTTGCTAGATATGTAAATTAGTGGAAACTCTATGGAAAACAGTATGGAGATTGCTGGAAATAAAACCTGAAAATAGAGTTATCATTGTATCCAAAAATCCCACAACTATGTATATTCCCAAAGGAAAATAAATCATAGCTGGGCTCGGTGGCTCAGCCTGTAATCCTGCGCTTTGGGAGGCTGAGGTGAGTGGATTGCCTGAGCCCGCAGGTTCGAGACCCGTCTGGGCAACTTGGCGAGACCTCATCTCTATAATAAATCAAAAATTAGCCGGGCGTGGGAGCGCATGCCTGTAATTCCAGCTACTCAGAAGGCTGAGACGGAAGGATTGCCGGAGCCCAGCAGGTCAAGGCTGCGGTGGCCGGGAGCGGCCACTGCACTTCAGTCTGGGTGATAGAGTGAGACTCCAACTCAAACAAAAAAGAAAAAGAAAGAAAATAAATCATTACGTGGTAAGGACACCTTCACTGTATATTTATAGCAGCTACTATTCATATTAGCAAAGATATAGAATCAGGCTGAGTGTCCATCTATGGATGATTGGATAAAGAAAATGTGGTATGTGAATGTCTATACATGCATGCACATATGTATATGCACACACATATAACATAGAATGCTACTCAGCCATAAAAAAAGAATGAAACCACATCTTCTGTGGCAACATGGATGAAAAGGGAGGCCATCATATTAAGTGAAATAACTCAGAAACAGAAAGTGAAATAATATATGTTCTCATTTGTAAGTGGGAACTAAATAAGGTGTACACATGGATATAGAATGTGGAATAATAGACTTTGCAGACTCCAAAGAGTAGGAGGGTGAAGGAAGGATGAGGGATAAGAAATTAGTTAATGGGTACAATGTACACTATTTGAGTAAGGGTTAAAAATAAAAGCCCAGATTTCACCACTATGCAATATATTCACGTAAGAAAATGGTACTTGTACCCCTGAAATTGATACAATACAAAAATTAAATGCAACCCAACTCAACTATAAAAATCAAAAAGCATATTTTCAATTCATTATTTTTTACATTATTGATTGAGTTTCTATAATTGTATTTGAGAATTTCAACTCTCTAACACATCATCTCTTTATCTTCTCTTTTTAATTTTATGGCATCAAATATATTCAATTGTTTCATTACTATTACTATGTAATTATTTTTCTCTGTTGGACCAAGTTGTTTGCTATGATTTTATTTCTTTGTAGTAAAAATATAGCTTCCACTTGAGTTAATAATACATTCATTCCAAAATTTTTTAGTTTTCTACAAATTTCTGGTTAAAATTTATACCACCAACCAGAATCTTAGATTACCATTGGGAATCGATATGAAAAGTTTCTTAATATGATCTTTCTTAGAGAATCTATGTAAAAGTTTTCTTGAATTTCAGCTCCCATATAATTTGTCAATTTCATTATTTTCCTAGATATGTACCTCTTGAAGGCCTGTGTTTTTTAGGTTTGATTTGGAGCATTACAGCATGGTCTTTCATAATTTTTTTCTCTTTTTATTATTTGACGTCTATAATTACATGTAGTTTTAGATCAGAAATAATTTTTATCTTTTACCAACTAGTGATCAGTTTCTCCCAGAAGTATCTACTAAGCAATTCATTATTTTACCAATTGATTTGTAGCATCACTTTTGTAATACATCAACTACCCTAAATACATGGTTATCATTGGATTTGGTTAAGATATTATTTCTATATTTATTGGTAAAGCAAGCCTGTAATTTTATTTTACTATTCTTAAAGTATTTGGAACTAAGTTTGCATACTAGCCATATTAAATGAATTGTTGGTTTTTTTGTTGTTAAATTACAACTTATTTCTTACCCTTATTTACTTTTTCATATGCTATATTTACTGTTTCATTTTTGCCTGTATCCCGCCTTACATTGTACAGATAAAATATCTTCTGCTTGTGAAAGCATAAATAACCTATTTTATTGCTCAAATACTTACATCTAACATATAAAGAAACTTTCTATATGCATATTTATGTTCTTCTAACAATTTCACTGTACTAGTTCTATATCTGTCCCCAAGTAAAACAAGTACTTTATCACACTTGCAAATATTTATGGTATCTGCCCTCATCCGTCTCACACATACTCCACTAACTGAGGCCTGTGTAAGAGTCAAACCATGAAAATTTTAGGACATTGATTAATTAAATTGACATGATACTTAAATGTATTTATGGAGTACATAGTGATGTTTAAATACATACAATGTATAGTGATCAGATCAGGGTAATTAGCATATATATAATCTCAAACCCTTATTATTTATTTGTGTTGGGAACATTCAGTCTCCTTTCTTTTAGCTATTTGAAAATATATAATCTGTTCATATTAACTATAGTCACCTATGGTGCTATAAAACACTAGAACTTATTTTTCCTGTCTAGCTATAATTTTGTATCCTTTACTCTCTACCTATCTCCCCTTTACCCCACCTTTACCAGACTCTAGGCAACCTCTCTTCTACTGTTTACTTCTATGAGATCAACCTATTTTTAAAATTTATTTAGCTTCTTCAAATGAATGAGAACATGCAGTGTTTCTTTTTTTGTTTGTGGCTTATTTCATTTGACATGACATCTACCACTTCTATCCATGTTGCTGCAAATGGCAGGATTTCCTTTTTATGGCTGAATAGTATTGCATTGTGTACATATACCATATTTTCTTTATCCATTCATTTGTTTTTGGACACTTGGGTAGTATCTTGGCTATTGTTAATAGTACAGCAGTAAGCTTGTGGGTGCTGATCTTTGTCTAATATACTGATTTCCTCTCCTTTTGCTAAATGGCCAGCAGTGGAATTGTGGGACATATGATTCTATTTGTAGGTTTTGAGGAGAATGTACTCATTCACTTTCCCACAGTGTTTAAGAATTTCCCTTTATGTTCCCCATCATTTATTATTTTTGTCTTTTTGATAATAGTCATCCTAAATGAAGTGAGATGATATTCCATTGTGATTTTGATTTGTATTTTCCTGGTTATTAGTATGTTGAACTATTTTTCATGTATTTGTTAGCCACTTCCATGTCTTCTTTTATGGGAATATTGATTTTAATGTTAAGCTAGTAGCAATAGATTAGATTAAAAGTGGAGGAATATAAACTCATTTGTGTTTTAGAAAGTTAAAGTTTATGGGAATATTGTGTATTGATTTATGTGATTAAAAGAAAAAAACAAGTCAAGGATATTTGGTATTTGATTTCTCTAACATTCAAGGCAATGTAATGGTGGAAGCCTCACTTAAGGCAGTGGCAAATGATGTAGAAAAGAGAAGATTGTTTAGAAAAAGAATTGGAAGAATTAGAAATAGTTGCATTGTTGAGTGATACAGTTGTACCATAAAGCTAGTTTGAAATCTTTCTTTCTCTTATTTTTTATCAGTTTTTTTTACTTTATTTCTCTCACTCTCTCAATTAATCCTTTCCTCTTTCATTCCACTCTCACTTCCCCTTCCACAACATATGAATAGACACATTCACAAACACAAATTTTTGACATTTTTTCTTTTTGAATTAGCAAGATGGCAAAGCCATCTTGCCCTATGCTTTAGTAAGTATGACTAAGGAAATAGGCCTTGTTCTAAACATGAGAGGTATTAGATAGTTATCTAAGAAAACATTAAAATAAAAATGTATTATTTCCTGGGAGATATATTTTTCCACACGACCTTATAGTCCTCTTGCCTGCTCATGTCAATTACTAAAGTAACTACATATACAACCAATCAAAATCTTCCACATTAGCTGATCTTCAGTTCATTGTCCCTAGATTAGGCTAGTTTCCTCTGTCAGCTCCCAGCCTAAAATCTGTGACAGTTAGTAAGGAATTGGGTAAATAAACAAACTAGAGACTTTAACTCTGTGGGCTATCAATAAAGCACTGATTCATTTCCTGGATCCTCCTAGAGGTTTCATGCAAGGCATGTGATGATAGCAACCATGATGGAGCAGGTGCCCTTGGGGGAGGCCTATGACTATGAGCTCAGAGGTAGATGAATGCAGCTAATAGGAAACTTATTTGTTATTTTAGCAAGTGTCTTTGGTTTTAAAATATTCCTCTAATTTTTGTTGAAACTTTTTATTTCACCCACCCTCTAAAAGTGAAAGTTAATTCACATAAACAAAAAGAAATGAGTCCCAATATAAATTCTCAAACATTCATTTTGCTGCTGATTAGGAGAGGATCATTATTCTTTTGAATAGAGACCTGTATATAAACTCCAACCTCAAACATAAAAAAAAGATGGCTGAACGAAAGAATGAGAAACAAATTATTTTCATATTGGAACACATTTTTGAATGACGATGTAGTTCACTGAGTTACAAAATGCACAAGGAAGAGGCATTTGGGAATACTATAATTTTTGAGTACTTGATGGGAAATGGGCTGGAGCTAATAATGTGGGTTAGAAGAATAATTCTGTAATTTGTTTTTAAAAATAGGTGGTGATTAAAACAATGAATATAGATACAATCTACTAAGGAGAAATATGTGAGTGAAGAAAATTAAAGTTCAAGAATAAAAGGACTTGAGAGACACTGATATCTAAATAAAAGTAACAAAAAAAAGTCAATAAAGGGAACCAACCAAGGATGAATGATCAAAAGGGTAGTGAATTAGGCAATAGGGAAGTAAAACAAAAGGAAGACAGTAAAACAAAAGGAAGACTACTACAATTGGTAGTTCTAAAACTACCAATTTTAAGAGAATAACCACTATTTAGTAACTTTGGACTGCTGTAATAAGTTATGATAAACTTGGTGACTTAAATGTCAAACATTAACTTGGAAGTCTAAGATCAGGATGCTAGCGTGGTCAAGTATTGGTAAGGGACCTTGTCCAGCTTGTAGACAGCCAACTTCTTCTATCTTCAAATGATGGAAAGAGGAAAGAGAGCTCTCTGGGGTCTCTTGTATAATGGCACTAATCCCATTCAGGTTGGTTCCACCTTCAGGACCTAATTACCTCTGAAAGGACCCACTTCATTACCTTAGAGTTAGGATTCACACTTTTGAATTTTGGGGAATGCAAATAATCAATCCGTAACACCTACTGAAGAGTTAATGCTAAAGTGTCATCACATAACATGAAAAGAAAAAAAGTAAAAAAAATTAGATCTTTGCTAAAATTAGTGCATTTAGTTTAATATATAACATCAGGAATAGAAAACATTGTAATGGGTTGGAAAAACTATTGTTTAGTGAAGTTTGGCTGTGAAGAAAAAGATTGAGAGAAAGCTCAAAATATTTGCAAAACAGAAGAAGCATTTTATCTTAAAATGTAAGATATACGGGAACCTTTAAAGTCTTAATGATAGAGAAAATAGAGTCAAATTAACCATGAAACTAATCAAACTTACACATTAAAAACTGAGAGAGGGCCCTAGCAAAATGTTCCTTTGCTTGTTTTTATAAGATGCAAAAGAGGAGAGACCCAAAACACCTGGAATGTTTAAAATAAAAAATGTGTATTTATTCTCGCATATTTAAATTTCATTTACCTTCAAAGTGATCTCCTTTTGATGCAGTACACCTAACAAGATGCTCTCTCCACTGCTAAAACCAGGTTTTGATGCCTTTTAATGCTTCTGCCAGCTTTTGTTTCACATCTTCCACACTGACAAAACCTTTCCCTTTGAGGACTTTTTCATCTGGAGAAACAAAAATGTTTGCTGGGGGTGAGATCTGGTGAATAGGGACGCTGGGGCATGGAGGTCATGTTGTTTTTGGTCAAAAGCTGCTGAACACTCAGCACTGTGGGCAGGTTGTTCAGGTAAATCATCCATCATGAAATAAGAAAACCCATAAAAAGACTCTCAAAAAGAAAAAAGAAAGAAAAAGGAAAAAGCACTGAAGTCGGACTGAAGTCGGACACAGTTTCTCACAAAAACACTAACCGGTACATTGATGTTGATAGGTTCCTGTAGTATGAGGGGCCCGCCCTCCAAAAATAATTTCGTATTTTTTGGGGCCCCCCTCATATTGTGACACATTATTAACACCACTGTCTCTTTTAGTCATGATTCCTCATGCACATATACATATTTTCAGTCATGTTGGAGAACTATGCACATGTTGGGGATATGGCTAATGAATAGTAGAGCTGAGAATATATTATTTTACCTGCAATTTTAATTTTTTTTTAATTTTGGAAAGTCTTAATAAAACAAGGACAAATAATAAGTTTCTGATTTGTAATATATAAATGATGTTTTCTTTTGTCATACTAACTTCTTTTATTAAAAAAATCAGAGAAAAATCTCATAAATGTCAAAAGCAAGATGAAACAAAACAATAAAGAACAATTGAATGAATAGAAATAATTATAATTATGATATCAAGAAATGAGAAAATATAACAAAAAGTTACAACAATTCATATCGTAAATCAAAATAGTAATTAACAGGAAGAGATAAATTTCTATTAAAATTAATGAACAGGCTCTTGTATTTTTTGAGGCAATGAAGAGGAGTGAGTTATATGAGTATATTGAAATATAATTAAGTTTTTTGCTGATTTGATTGAAAATGTTGACATCAATGAAGATAGTATAGAAAAAATGACACCAAAGTGAGTTATTGACAGGAAAATTGTTTAATGAGCATCAGCAATTGAAAGAATATTTAGGATCACTTGTGGAGCAAGAAAACTTACAATACACTAAATTCTTACAGTTCATATAAAAGAGGTTTTCTGAATTTGACAAAAATCCTAAACATATAAATCGCATTATATCCGTGTGAATTGTAAAGCTGAAAAAATACGTTTATACCATTCACTTGAAAATCTCACTATACTAATGAAAAGAATTAATCCTTATTTTATTTTTTAGAAAAGTGTATAAAATCTTTGACATATGAAAAAAAGATCAGAATATGTAGTCAAAATTACAGAGGAAAAGTTTTCAAGCAATGAATTAATAAAAACTGTTTTTCCAGATTCTTTTTTTGGATATGCATGTCAGATTGAAAATTTGTTGTGATTTTCTTTCATATTTCAAATAAATAGTCTCTGTATAACCAATTTTGTATTCATAATTTTAAATCCATTTAAAAAACAGGACACTCCAAATTGTATAAATTTTAGGTCACACAAACTTTTCATCTGTTCCTGGGAGTTAATAAAGACTGACAGGCTAGAGAGTAGTAGAGTCAGGCAGAATTAAATGAATATAGTGTGTATAGCTACAAGACAAGACTGAGAGAGGGTTATATAATAGGAAACCCAAAAAAGGTGACAACTGTCTCTGTAAATGTTGGCAGCTTTTAGCTTCTCAACAAAGAGTTGTCCTTTGTTGGGTTAGAGAGCTCTGGAGAGACTGAGGACAGGAAAGGCTGTTATTTGGCAAAATTTTCTTCCTACAAACAATAAATCATAATTATGACTATACTATCAGATATTACTTATTAAACAATTGTACATTTTCAATTATCAGTATTTCAGACAAATGCATATCACCAGGTACACCAATATGCAAAATAATCTCTAATTCTCACAGCAAGTTGATAATTTATTGATAATATCCCTATTCTGTGGCTACAGAAACAAGATATGAAAATTATTTGAATTGTTCAAGGTCTGATGACTAATAAATTGCAAGAGTCTGCAGTGTGTGTGTTTTTTCCCCTGAACTACAGTCTCCCCAAGTGAGTTTAAGCACATTCTGAGAAATATGTTGGTAATATACACCTTCAAAGATTCCTGTCCAATTCCTGCTATTATATGGCATTGTCTTTATTGTTTTCTCTTCATTTTATCCTTTTATTTTGTGAATGATTTTCACTATGTTTTGTTTTAGCAACTTCATTACTTCCCATTTGTCAGTTATAATACAAAACATGCTACTACCACCAGAGGGGAAAATAAAATAGCTAAAGTAAAAATTAGCAATTTATGATCACCCTATTCTTACTGATTTTGTGTTAGTCCTACTAGTAGAATCGTTCATATAACATAGGTTTTGGTTTTTTTTTTTTTGAGTTGGAGTCTCACTCGGTCACCCAGACTGGAGTGCAGTGGCCGCTCCCGACCACAGCAGCCTCCACCTGCTGGGCTCCGGCGATCCTTCCGCCTCAGCCTTGCGAGTAGCCGGAATTACAGGCATGCGCTACCACGCCCGGCTGATTTTTTGATTTATTGTAGAGATGAGGTCTGGCTGCCCAGGCGGGTCTCGAACCCGCGGGCTCAGGCAATCCACTCACCTCAGCCTCCCAAAGGCGGGGGATTACAGGCTGAGTCACCGAGCCCGGCTTAACATAGCATTTTTAAAGTAAATGGTAGCATTTTAGTTTTAGATTTTATTTGAAAAATAACACTTTTCTGTATTGAGCATCTGATCCTTGCCAGTCATTTAAACAGGAAAAAGATAAGGTAGCTGATAACACTGCCCTCGAAGAGTCCCTAGAGAATGGAGAAGAAACGCTTATATTAAACCTTTAGACAACTGCAAGAACACATACTTGTTTTCAGGTGAAGTCACAGTCCTTAACATTGTTTATTATTGTAGCCAATGAGTATCACTTTAAATTGTCTTTCCACTGATCTGATTTTTTAAGTGCTGAATTTCATCTTTTTGCCATCTTTACAGAAGTGTCAGCGAACTAGAGAGCACTTGTTTGGGTTTTGTGAGGAAATGGCTAAAACCTATTTTCCAGAAAAAAGAAAAGAGCTGTTACTATAAAGATTGAATTTTTTTTGTACTAATCAAAGTCTTAGGGTAGGAGGTGGAGTGGACACATTATCTTCTGTAGTAAGTTTATTACTACACTTTATTTTTAATTTTTTAAAAAAAATTTTATTGTGCTTAACACATAACAAAATCTCACATAACAAATTTTAAGTATACAGTACAATATTGTTAGCGATAAACAAGGTGTTACACAATAAATTTCTATAACTTTTAAAATTTTGCTTGACTGAAACTTTATACCCATTGAACAATGACTTCAGATATCCCCCTCCTCAAACCCATAGCAACCACCCTTCTACTTCCTGCATCAACTAATTTGACAACTTTAGGTACTTCATTTAAGTGGATCCATGCAGTATTTGTATTTCTGTGCCTAGCTTATTTCACTTAGCATAACATCCTCAAAGTTAATTCATATTGTAGCATATGACAGAATTTTCTTCTTCTTATGATTGGATAATATTCCGTGTGATGTATAGACCATGTGTTCTTTATCCTTTGTTGCTTAATGGACATGTTACTTCAAGATCCTGATTTCCATTCTTTTCGATAAATGCCCATATGTGGGTTTACTGGAACATATGATAGTTCTATTTTTAACTATTATAGTATCATCCATACTGTTTTCAGTAACAGCTGCATCGTTTTACATCCCCACCAACAGTGCATAATGGTTGCAGTTTCCTCATATCTTTGCGAAAAGTTGAAATTTATGTTGTTTTCAGATAATGGCTACCTTAAAAGATGTGAGGTGATATCTCATTACGATTTTATCTGTATTCCCATGATGATTTATGATATTGACATTAAGCATTCTTTCATATTCCTGGCGGAAGTCTGTATGTCTTATTTGGAGAAGTGTCTATTCAAGTCCTTTGCCCACTTTTTAATCTTTTCTTCTTTTGTTTTGTTATTGAGTTGTAACAGCTGCCTATACATTGTGGATTTTTTTTTTTTTTTTTTTTTTTTGAGTTGGAGTCTCACTCTGTCGCCCAGACTGGAGTGCAGCGGCGGCTCCCGGCCACCGTAGCCTCGACCTGCTGGGCTCCGGTGATCCTTCCACCTCAGCCTTCCAAGTAGCCGGAATTACAGGCTTGCGCTACCATGCCCGGCTGATTTCTTTATTTGTTATAGAGATGAGGTCTTGCCAAGTTGCCCAGGCGGGTCTTGAACCCGTGGACTCAGGCAATCCACTCACCTCAGCCTCCCAAAGGCGTGGGATTACAGGCTGAGCCACCGAGCCCGACTTACATTGTGGATATTCACCCCTAGCAGATATATGGCTTGCAATTATTTTCTCACGTAACAAAGAATACCTTATCTCTCTGTTGAGTATTTCCTTTGTTGTGCAAACACTTTAGTTTGATGTAGTCCTACTTGTATATTTTTGATTTTGCTGCTTGTACTTTTTATTTAACATCCCAAAATTCATTGCCAAAGCCTATATCACGAAGTTTTTCCCCTCATGTTTCTTCTTCCTGGCGTTTTACAATTTCAAATCTTATGCTTAATTAATTTTGATTGAATTTTGTGGACAATGTGAGACGAGGTTCCAAAATCATTCTTTGGCATGTGGGTATCCGGTTTTCTATCACCAGTTATTGAAGAGTATCTCCTTTCTGCATTCTGGAAGTTTTGTCTAAATGAATTGAACATATATGTGTGAGTTCATTTCTGAGTGCTCTATTCTGTTCCATTGGTATATGTGTCAGTCTTTATGTTAATATTATGTCTGTAATATGTATTGAAACTGTAAAGTGTGAAGCCTCCAGTTTTGTTGTTCTTTCTCAAATTTTGTGTATTTAGGGTCCTTTGTGATTCCTTATGAATATCAAGATTTTTTAAAAAATCTACAAATTATCTTATGGGATTCCCTTGTACATGATGATTGCTTTTCTTCTGCTGCAATCAAAATTGTCTGTCTAACTTTTGACAATTCAATTAAATAATGTATCTCATTGTCATCTTTTGGGTTCATACTATGTGGGATTCATTGGGTTTCTTGAATCTGAATTTTTTTTCTTTCTCATATTTTGGAAGTTTTTGACTCCATTTTCTTTATATAAACTTTCTGCTCCTTTCTCTCTCTCTTCTCTTTCTGAGATTCTAATAATTTATTTAGTGGTCCAATTAACGGTACCCCATAAATTCCTTAGACGTCCTTTGCTCTTCTTTATTTTTCCTTTTTATTCCCTAGAAAATCTTTAATGCGCTATAGAGTGATCATTTGAATCACTGAAGGATGTATTTAAATATCGACAATCATTTTTGAAGTGACTGAAAACATAGTTTAACTAGAAGTAAAAAATAATAATTTTAGAGATATAGTATATCATGTAAACACACACAAAAGGTATTCACCGATTAATTTTTTTCAAATGATCTGTCTTCAAGATTTTACTGAATCATTTCAAGTGACCTGTCTACAAGTTAATTTCTGTGTAATCAAGTATGCTCTTAGATTCTTCTAGTATTTTTTTGGTTTCAGAATTTTATTTTTCAACCTCTAAATTTCTGTTTATTAAAAATAGTGTATCTTTTACTGCATTCTGATATTGTTCATGCATAATTTTCTAGAGTTTGTTAAGCATCTTTGTGAAGATAATTTTGAATTATTTGTCTGGTAATCTAATGCCTTTGTTTCTTTAGGATGTTTTTGGAGATCTATTTTATTGTTTGATTGAGTCAATTTTTCCTGTTTATTTACATTGCTCACAACTTTTTTTTTATTTTAAAGATGTGGTGTACACATCAGGTTTATGTGCTTAATTGGTCTATGTGCACGTGAAGTCTGGGCCTCCCACGGTCCTCACTTCCCCTGGTTTAGAATCAAGTACCTTTAGTGATGTTATGTGATCCCCACCCCCTATCCCCAGCAGTGTCTTGCTACTGCCAATCCCTATCTTGTAGTATTGTGACAAATATTGAGAACCCACTTATGGATGAGAACATGTGATATTCAGTTCTTTGTTTCTGTGATAGTTCACTGAGTATAATAGATTTTAAATACATCCAAGTTGCTGCAAAAACCATAATTTTGTCCTTCTTTATGACTGTGTAATACTCCATCATGTATATATACTACATTTTCTTTATCCAGTCTGCTTTCAATGGGCAACAGGGTTAATGTTTTTATAGCTATTGTGAATAGTGCTGCAATAAATATGCGTGTGCAAGTATAATGGTTAGTTTAATGTTTTTAAGCTATTGTGAATAGTGCTGCAATAAATATGTGTGTGGAGGTATCCTTTTTGTAAAGTGATTTGAGTTCCTCCAGATATATTTCCAGAAGGATTGCTGGGTCATATGGAAGGTCAATTTCTAGTTCTTTTAAAATTTGCCACACTGTTTTCCAAAGAGATTGAACTATTTTACACTCCCACCAAGAGTATAGAAGTGCTCCCTTATCTCCACATCCTCGCCAGATTCTGTTGTTTTTTGACTTATTAATAATAGTCATTTTTACTGGAGTTAGGTGGTATCACAATGTGGCTTTTATTTGCATTTTCCTGATGATCAATAAAGCAAAACATCTTTTCATGTATCTAATAGCTGTTTTTATGTCTTCTTTTGAAAAATGTCTATTCATATATTTTGCCCATTTTTAAATAGGTCTGTTTATCTTTTTCCTTGTGGCTCATTTGAGTTCCTTGTAGATCCTGAGTGTTAGGCCTTTGTCAGATACACAGTTAGCAATTTTTTTTTCCATTCTATGGGTTGTCTCCTCTCCCTGCTCTCTTTATGGTTTCTTTTGCTTTGCAAAATTTTTTCACCTTGATGAGGTCCCATTTGTCTATCTTATCTTTTATGGCATACGCTTTGGGGGTTTTGATCAAGATTTGGTTGCCTACTCCAATGTGCATGTGGGTATCTCCTGTGTTTTCTTCTAAGAGTCTTATAGTTTTAAGTTTTACATTTAGGTCTTTGATATATTTAGAGTTGATTTTTCTGCATGGTGATAGGTAGGGATCCTGTTTCATTCTTCTGCATGTGGTCAGCCAGTTTTCGCAGCACCATTTACTGAATAGGGTCTCCCCTCCCCTTTGGTTATTGTTGTTGACTTTGTCAAATATAAGTTGGTTGAGAAATTGAGATTTTGCTTCCAGAATCTCTATTCTGATCCATTAGTCTATCAGCCTGTCCTTGCACCAAGCTGTTTTGATTATTGCAGCCTTATAATAAAGTTTAAGGTCTGCAAATTTGATACCTCCTGCTTTGTTTCTTTTGCTGAGGATTGTTTCATTCCTCATAACTTTATGTTGAAATACTTGAAATTGAAAAAAAACAGACACCCCTAACAGTCTTTACAGTCTGTTTTTGTACAGGGAAAAGCTTCAACAATAATACCAACTACGGATGACAAGGGCCTTTCAGGACTTTTTTGTGAATATGTCCCCTCTGGACTTGTGCATGTAGATTTCTAATTATAGGAATTTTTTTGAGTTCCATCTTTCAAGAGTTTGTAATATCTTGCTCCCTCTGGTGTCTGTGTGCCATACAGCACGTCCATTGGAACAGCAGCACACTATCCGGCTCTTTAAGTTCTTAACTATTGGCATCTACGGTATTTCTGGTCCTGTCTGCATTTCAATACAGGCAAGACAGAAATCAGTATGTCAGGCAACTTCCTAAAAAGAAAAATGTTGGACAAACTCTTTACTTGTCTCTTTCTTACTAAGGGAGAGATGATTGGTTCCTCTGGAGCAGCATATGACCAATTCCCTTGGGTTCTGAGCAGCCCCCAAGCATGTAGTGCTCTAAGAGAGGTGAAGCTGATATCATTCCCTTGGGTAGTCCCCCTGAAAAGTCAGAGCAAATAACATGAGGATGTTTTCTCTTTCGTTTCTCAAGGAGTATCCAGGAGCTGGGAGTTTCTTCCTGATCATGTGGCACTGGAATGAAGGGAGGGACATTTTTCTGTCAGCTCTGATGTGCTTTGTTTTGTGCTCTCCTGGGAAGCAAAAGCCTCATAACTGTTTCTGATCTTTTTTTTTTTTTTTTTTTTTGCATAGGGAATTGATTTCATGTATTTTTGTTGAATCAGTGTCTCCATGCGAGGAATGAGCGTCTGTTCTATTCATTGTTTACCTGGATAATATATACAAGTCCTACAATTTTATGTTAATTTAGTTTTACAGGGAGTGGAGATAGGTGTATAATATCACCAGTGAATGTGAAAATTAAAGATATGATAAGTAATCGGGAAACATGATATAAAATAATATTAAAAATATAATATAGAGAAGAGTATTTTTTAGCAAATCTGTCCTGATTTAACTGTTGACTCTATCTGGGTTTGGTCCACAAGACAGAAAACCTATAAAATTATAAGAGTAATAAGTTCATATGAGATACGATATTGTTTTAGATGGTTTAAAAATACCAGGAATTTTCCCACCTTTTGTGTCTGTGCCTTTCTATGATGACTCTGACTTGATTATTTGAGTTAAGAGATTTAGCCCATATTTTGCTGATGTTGAGTTTGTTCTTTGTTGTAATAGCTTACTTCAGTTTATTTATACTTGTTTAGACACCAAGGGATCGATTGAATGTTGACAATTTGCACTACAGCAGCCATGTGAATTCTTTAACAAATTTAGTTGTTAAAATAGAGAACTAGCTTTGCCAGGAACAACCCTATGTTTTGCAATGGTGTTCACTACCCACTACAAGAAAACAAGTAATAATTTTAAAACTAAATCAAGTAGTTATTTAAAGCCAGAGGCAAATATACTCAAGTTAGTTGGTTATACACATTAAAGTTTCTTTGATAATGTTTTGTTATACTGTTTATTAAAGATTTTTATAATGCTTAAGTAGCAAGGTTATTCATGATAGAACACTATTTCAGAAAAGCTCTCTAAATGTTCAAAAAACTCATTGTACCTGAAGACCATTCAGTAACCTACTCAAGATTATAAGAATCTCTCATTTTAAGACAATATAGCTATACTATATTGATTATGTCCATTAAATTTAGAGAAAGTGCTTTATTTCATTAATTGAAATCTTCATTTAACAGGTAACACTTTGCTTACCACATTCGGTAAGACCCTGTGATAGATATAAATCAGACAAAATTTCTTTAAGAATAGTTTAAGAGAAGAATGGTATATATACACCAAATACTCTTTTATGAGATAGAAAATATCATGTCATTAGCTTGAGAGGTTTGAGGAAAGAAACCACTTATCATTGCCGAGATCTCAAACGTTTTAATGCAGGAGATGATACTTATCTGAAATGGACCTTTAATGCTTTGAGAGCTGTGAGGTGCATGTGAGCATTTACCACATAAGTAAGTTTCATGCAGGTAAGGTTTGGGCTTCTAACAGGCCCTCTCTTTCCTTATAGTAGACCTAGTACCCAGTGTGTTATTGTATGACCCATGACCCTCCTCAATCTCTCCCTCCTTAACAGTGCTCAGTGTCTGTTGTTCCTGTGCTCATAAGACCAGTGTTCAGGGCCCACTTATGAGTGAGAACATGTGGGATTCAGTTTTTTGTTACTGTGTAGCATGTAGAAGTGGTATGAAAAATGTTTTGTTTCAGATGTAGAGTAGTATGTTACTCTGGGTATATTCCCAGAAGTGGGATTGCTGGATCATGTGGTAGCTCGATATTTAGTTTTTTGAAAAATGTCACAGTGCTTTCCACAGAAGGTTGAACTAGCTTATATTATCTCAGTGTAGGAGTGTTCCCTCAAACAAGAAATCTCTCAGCAGAGAAAAGAACATGAGTATGTGACAGGTAAACTTGGGGTTTGTACAGAGAAAACTAAATAATTCCATAAATCCAGACATAAAGTTTGTGAAAGAAAAAATATGACAGGTTGTGCTTTAGGTAGCAATATGAAGCTTTAACATCTTGAATTGGAATAAATGCTGTTGTAGACTGCGAGCAAGAGACTGACTGCTCTAGTGTTGGCCTTAACCAAAATTTGTTGGGGTAACCTCAGGAACTTTTATAACCTATCTGTGTTTCTGGTTTTTGTAAAATGAGGTATATTGAACTAAAACATCTCTAAAGTCACTTCAGAGTCTGAAAATGTGATTGTTACCTTTATTCAGTAAATAACTAGGAACTAGCTATGAATCCAAAAGTAACATAACCATATCTTTGATTAAGAATGGAATTTTAGGGGGAGATTTAAAAAAGAAAGTAATTTTAAATGATTTTAAAGAATTTTACAGTGTATTGACATAGGGATCAGGAATTTTGGATAGTGTGAAGAACATTATCCTGTATAAAATGCAGAAAGAAGGAAGAATTTAAGGAGGAAAAATTTTAAGAGAAGGATGGGTGAATAAAAAAGAAATTACACTATAAGAAAATGACTGACGGTACTGGGAAATTATGGGGGGAGAGGGGGATGGGATTAACAGTAGCTAATATCTATCTGGGACTGGGAAAACACCTCTTATCAACAGGGTGCCTGAATGAAACGTAATTGTACACCTAACCTTTAACTGTACCCCACAAAACGATAATAAAAAAATACTGATAAAAAGAAAAAGAAAAAGAAAAAGAATTTGGATATGTAAGTAAACTACCAATCTCAGTTCATGTTAAAAAAGAAAAATTAAATAAAATAACAGGACTTCTAAAAAAGAAGAAATTACAGGAATAAAAATGAGAGAATACTTCAGTAATAATTTAGTATCAAAAGGAGAATCTGATAAATATATCTTTTTAAAATATCTCTGCCCACTTAAAACATCAGACTATAATGTTTTGGTATTTATTATTCTTCATGATTTAAATGTTTAAAGAAACTATTATGCTTGTGTATGTCTGTGTGTGTGCACGTGTGTGTGTGTCTCTCTCTGTGTGTGTAAAGCATGTTGAAAGCAAATTGTTTCTTTCAACTAGAAAAGATGGGGTTTTAAAATTCTTGTTATCAATTAGACAGGCATTGCATATAGCTGTGTGGGATTCTAACACTGTGGTACTTTTTTTAAAAAGTCTCAATTTTCTTGAATGCCTCATTACTTCTACAGCAAATTAATCTTCAGAATAATTTGAACAAATATGCAAAATAGGATGACTTTAAAGACATGGAATAATATACATAAAATTGCAGAGGAAAATAATTATACTGAAATATTATGGGTCAAATGTGGTGGCTTGTGCCTGTAATCCCAGCATTTTAGGAGTGCGAGGTGAGAGGACTGTTTGAGTCCAGGCGTTTGAGACCTTGTCTCTACAAAAAGAAAAATTTTCAGGTGTGGGGGTATGCACTTGTAGTCTTAGCTACTCAGGAAGCCGAGGTGGAAGGATGGCCTAAGCCCAGGAGTTCGAGTCTGCAGTGAGCCATGATCTTCCACTGCACTTCAACTTGGGTGACAAAGCAAGACCTTGTCTCAAACAAAACAAAACAAAACAAAAAACCTGGATATATAATCTCAATTTGGACATCATATTTTGTACTTGGCAGTATTGTTTTTATTAGATGTCGACTTTTTAAAATTTTGGTTTGAAGCCAAAAAATAACATTGACTTTTGTAATACTTAATATTGCTTCTTATTATTAAATTAAAATAGTTCTTAAAGTATATAATTTCTGGGAAGACTTGTTGAAATACAGATGTCTGGGTAGTATTCCCAGAGTTTCTAATTCAGTCAGTCAAGGGTTCAGCCTGAGAATTTACATGATTTCAAAAGATTTTCTTTACTGCCCTTTGCAATTGAAGATATTTAAATAAAGATTGCAAAGTATAAGAATTTTACCTTATTATATTGTAGAATGTCCCCTCTCTGTTGATATCTAGAGTAGTTTAATTATTGTTGTATGTTCTGTAGGCTTCAGACATTTAAAACATACACGTATAATTTGGAAAACTTTCTGGATCATTTAGACAAAGTTATATCACTTGTATAGATATTTAAAATGATGACAATTGTTTTCAATGCTTTGTTGAATCTTTGCAAATATGATAATTAAAACCTAATCTTCAATATAGAGTATATAACTACAATGAAAATCAGTGTAAGTAGACACAATTTTAATTCAAAATCCTGAAAATAATACTCTATGTAAACACTTTAACATAAGGGCGAAAATACTTAGAAGGAAAATAGATGATTTATATGTTCATGTATTTACTTTCATGCCCTCCCACATGGAAAAATAATTTGTCTCTTGAAACTTATAAAGGCTAACTTTCTCATTTGAATTCATTTAAGGCAGTGTTTTAAGAATATTATTCATTCTTATTGCTTTGTTTTTTGTTGCATATTTCACTAGCAATTAGCTTGTTCTACCAATGAAAACCATCAAGATTATGATTTATACAGTATTTAGTGTAATTTATCTTTAGTATTTGGAATATAGCTTCTTTTTTATGTCCTAAAGTTTTTATTTTATTAAAAAATTGGAAAATATATAAATGGTTTATACTACTGCTTCTTTGATTTTTATTTTGTATATTTTGCTCAAGTAACATAGTCACATGATTTAAAATGGAAAAATCACTTATATCCACTAATACCCTACTTCTCTTCCATAGAGTTAAACGATGCTACCAGTTTTTTCTTATGTATTTAAAAATATAGAAATATGTTATGACTGTAATCAAATCTAAATTAACATTTTTGTTAATTTAACATAAATGCTGAACTATATTATTTACACTGTTCTGAATTTCTTTCACTAAAAATATATTCTGGAGATTATTATATATTGATGTATAAGGCATTCCCTTAATCTTTTGGATTTCATTGGCTATTTTCTTAATCCTTTCAGTGTTGCTATAAATATCTACTGAGGCTGGGTAATCTATAAAGAAAAGAGATTTCCTTGATTCACAGTTCTGTAGGTTGTACATGAAGCATGGCACCGGCTTCTGCTCAACTTCTGATGAAGGCCCCAAGTTGCTTCCACTTATGGCAGAAGGTGAAGAGGAGCCAGTTCATGGAGAGACCACATGGTGACAACAGAAAGAAGAAAACAATAAAAGAAAAAGAACGTATCAGGCTCTTTTCCACAGTTTTCGCAGAAACTAACAGAGTGAGAATTCATTCACCACACCCCTAAAAGGAGGGCATTAATCTATATATGAGAGATCAACTCCATGACCCAAACATTTCTCCTTAGACACCCCCTCCAACATTGGAATTGTATTTCAACTTGATCCCAATTTTGTGGGCACAAATATCAAGCTGTAGCACCTAAGCAATATAATTTATTTAACTAGACTCCCACCAATTAATTATTAGGTGATTTGTGATCTTTTGCTAATACAAATGATGACTAAATAAATTACTTTCTACATATGCCACTTAACATTTGTATATCTATGTGATGAATTCCTAGAAGTGGAATTGTTAGGTCAAAGATTTGATTTCTGTATATATTTTATACTTTTATATTCATGAGAGAATTCCTGTTTCCCTTATACTTATGAACATAGCTTTCATAACTTTGACAATGTGATAGTTCAAAATGCTCTTTGAATACAATCTCCATTTTATTTCTTTTGTGAAAGATTTAACAGTTCTTCATATGTTATTTCCTTTTTTTGACCTATTTTCTTTGCTATTTTTTCTGTTGCATTGTTAATCTTATTTTTTAATGGCAAGAGATCTTTGGATAATAGATAATAATAAATAACGTGTCATTTAAGGAACAGCCTATATTGCTATATTCTGAAATCCCCAAAATAGAGTGACTTAAAGATGTTTTGTTTGTTTTTTCTTTCTCTCATACAATATTTCTTATAGACAGACACACAGAGCCCATGGATCAACATATAACATCCATTTATGGGTCCAAAGTGATAGTTCTAGTTCTTATTGTCCCCAAAGATAAGGAAGAACGGAGCAATTCAGAGGAGCCTACCTACAGTTGTTTCAAGGGCAAGTTTCAAAGGTATCCTTCATCCACAGTTAAATACTATTGGCCAGAATTTGATGAAGGTAAAACTAATACTATAGGAGTAAGATATAATGACTTGAGGACATTATCAATTTGCTATAAGTAAGTTAAAAATATTTTTTTCCAGTTGGTCCTTTTGCCTTTACTAATTGAAAATTTTATTCTGGAAAATGATAGCTTATTAATGTATCTGAATATAATAGTCTTTTTTATTAATGGCTTTTAGGTTCAATATCACCCTTACAACATCTTCTTCTTTCTTACATTAATTTTTTGAAAATCTTCTATTATTTCTTCCAGTAAATCTTATGGGAGTGGTAGCAGCAGTCCCTTATGTCCCCTCTGCTTTGTTGTCTTCCTCTTTTGAGATTGACATGTGGAGTTTAGTTTTAAATTATGTTTCATTGTCAGTCAAAATGTATAACACCTAAGGTAGCATTTATATTGGCTTTGGAATTGCACATATATTTCTAGTCTTAAATATGGCCTAAGATCTGTTTTATTTGTATGATTGTTCCTCATGGACAGGTTTTAAGATATGCTGAACTTATTGGTTTACTACATTCATGTCTTGAATCTATGACTTTTTGGAAATTAAAAGAAACTTGTGGGGTGTAAAGAGGCACATATAATAACTTAGGGAAAAATATAGGGAAGATAACTTGAAATGTTCATTACATTGAATTAATAATTGAGATAAAAGTAATATACTTTGTAAAAGGTAATTTAATGACTTGGAAAATTTAATTATGGTGATCTGATTAAATTAAACTGTCACAAAACATTGGTATCCTCTGAATTGATTTGTGAGCACCATTGTGATTTTAGATTGATAAAGCTACAGGAGGAGATGAAGTAATTTTGCCTTCCATTAAAGAATCAAAGAACTGAAGTTGTATGCAGATATATATATACGTGTATATATATATATATATATATACATATATATATATATATATATATGACAATAACTTAACATGATGCTTCCTACTTCTCTCTTTCTCCTTCCCTCCCCCTCTTTTCCCTCACTTCCTCTTCTGTCTTTTGTTTTTTCCTACTTATTTTTATTTCTTCTCCTTTCTTATTTTATATGTTTTGCTGCTGTTTTATTATGCTGTTTTGCTGCTACCATCATGCATTAATTTTTCTGATTTGGGGAATGAACTTCTTAAAATTTTCATGTGTGTATCTTGGCAGGAAAGTGAGAGGCACCTATAGCAAATCTCATCACCACTGAAAAGAACACTTTGGACTCATTCCTGAAAAGTTGTTTTTATCGACTTATTAGTGAGAAATGCTATTAGGTACTATGCCTTATAAATAACATAGTAGAGTAAAATCTAATTAATAAGATGAAAGGCAATTAGCAAATCAAAACATAAAATTTGACACTAATTGTTTAAAATCTCTTATTAAATTGTTTTAAATAAAACTAAGTGCTGAATGAGAAGAACTCTGTCATTAATTTGGATTCTATGACATATAAGTGAGATATAGAATAATCTATGATGATATTTTTATTTCTCTTCCATGAAATTAGAAGGTGCTACTGTATTAATATACTTGTATATGCAATTTTCTGTATAGAGAGAAACCGTCTCCTGTATCTGATTCTCAAAGACTATAAAACTAAAAGTGGAAAGGGTTTCTAACCCAACCCTACTTGACTGGTGTAAGTGTGTATGAGTATGTGTGTGTGTGTGTGTGTGTGTGTGTGATTCCAATATCTTGAAATAAGTCAGGAGTTAGTTAAATTATAATTTATTTACACTTCAGTTAATTGGATGATTACTAATCATGTTTTTGAAGTTAAGCAATGTATTGTATTTTCTAATTTTTTCTTCTTCATATATGGGTCAAGTATTTTAAAATATAATTTGTTATGTTTCAATATCCATCCTGTTCTTATTTTTTATTGTGGTAAATATATATAATATGAAATTTATGATTTTAACCAATTTCAGGTGACACTAAGTACATTCACAGTGTTGTGCAGCCATCACCACCACCAATCTTAATGTTTATCTTTACATACTGGAACTCTATACCCAGTAAATAATAATTGTCATTTTTCTCTCCCACCAGCCCCTGGCAATCCCCATTCTGCTTTCTGTCTTTATGAATTTGACTACCCTAAGTACTTCATATAAGTGGAATTATATATTATGTGTCCTTTTGTGCCTGGCTTATTTCACTTAGCATAACAAGGTTCATTCATGTTGTAGCATATGTGAGAATTTTCTCCCTTTTAAGGCTGAATAGTGCTCCATTGTATGTTTATGGGTATGAATATACTATATGTATACATTTATTCTTGTTTATGTGTATCTATATATACAGTTAACCCTTAAACAACTTGGGTAGGAACTGTGTAGGTCAACTTATATGTGAATTTTTTTCAATGAATAAAACAAATTTTGGAGTTTGTAACAATTTTAAAAATTGCAGATGAATCAAGGAGCCTAGAAATATTTAAAAATTAAGAAAAATTATATATGTCATGAAAGCATAAAATATATGTAGATACTATCATATTTTATTATTTGCTACCATAAATACAAAAATCTATTATAAAAATTTTAAATTTATCAAAACGTGTGAGCACACAGACCATATGTTCACAGTTGAGAGATGTAAACAAATGCAAATACACATTATTAAATCATAACTATAAGTTAAGAGTAGTATACACTATAATATGATAATAATTATGTAACCAACTACTGTTGCTATTGTGGTGAACTCAAGTTTGAGTATCCACTTAAAAATTGTGAGCATCCACTTAAAACGCTATGTGATGCTAATCATCTCCATGTGTTCAATTCCTCTTCTTAATAAATTGCATATTGCAGTAAAAAATCATCTCTCACAGTTATTGTTTTTGTTTTTACTTTGTTTAGTCTTTTTGATGTGATTCTATAAACTTGAATAACACCATGGGGCCCCTACAATATGCCACTAGTGGTGCTGGAAGTGCTCCCAAGAAGCAGAGAAATGTCATGACATTACAAGAAAAAGCTGAATTGCTTTATATATACTATACCATAGATTAAGGCCTTCAGATGGGATTGTCCGCCATTTAAAACTGATGACTCATCTTATAAACAGATGACATTTATTTATAATAGTGATAAATATACTGCAGTGCTATGAGTGTATTTCTCTTTTTTGTGATGTTCTTAACATTTTCTTTTCTCTAGCTTACTTTATTGTAAAAAAAATTATATATACATATAACACGAAATATATGTTAAGCAACTATGTTATTTGTAAAACTTCACATCAGCAGTAGGTTTTAGTAATGAAGCTATTGGAGAGTCAAACGTTATATACAGATTTTTGACTGTATACAAAGTTGGGATTACTAATGCCCACTTTGTTCAAGGATCAACTGCACACACACACACACACACACACACACACACCAGAATGTATTTATCTACCCACTCATTGATGAATTCTTAGATTGTTTCCACTTATTGTGAATAATACTCCTATGAACATAGGTGTACAAATATTTCTTTGAGTACCTGCTTGTAATTATTTGGAGTATATGAAGAAATGTAGAAATGTGTATAATTCTTACATATTTAAACTTTAGTCTCCTTCAAAGTACTCTCTGTTCGATGCAATATACCTTGAGACACTTTCTCCACTGCTTAAAATATTTTTGAACTCATCACCTCTTCCACATCAGCAAATATTTCCCTTTGAGAACTTTTTTCATTCGTGGAAACAAACAAAAAAATAAGTTGCTTGGAGTGAGACCAGGTGAATAAGGAAGGTGGGGCACAGGGGTCATGCCATTTTAGGTAGAAAACTCCTGAACCCTCAGCATGGTGTGGGCAGGTATACTTGTAAATCATCCATCATGTAATGGGCAGATGCTTTGAAAGAATCTTCAAAAAAAAAAAAAAAAAACCTCACTGAAGTTGAATGCAACCTCTCACAACAATGATAGCTGATGGGTTTCTAGAACACTTACCTGGAGGGGAAACCTGTATTACAAGGGGCCCGACCTCCAAAAAAAATTACGGATTTGTGGCCCCCCCCTTGTATACCCAAAAGTGAAATTGAAATTGCAGGATCGTATGATAATTCTATATTTACTTTTTGATGGGACCAAATACTGTTTTCCATAGCAGCTATGCAATTTTGCACTGTTCCCACCAGCAGTACACAGGGTTCCAGTTTCTGCACAACCTTGAAAACACTTATTATTTTTGTTTTATTTTTTTCTATACTAGCCATCCTAATGGGTGTGAAGTGGTATTTCCGTTGTGGTTTTGATTTCCTTTTTCCAAATGATTAGTGATGTTGAGCATACTTTCATGTTCTTAATGCCTACTTGTATATTTTCTAAGGAGTGAAACTGTTCAAATTATTTTCACATTTTAAAATTTGAGTTGTTGGGTTATGTGTTGTTTATTTGTTGTTGGGTTGGCGTTCTTTGTATATTCTACATATTATCCATTTGTTAGATGTATGATTTTTCTCCCATTACCTAGGTTCCCTTTTTATTTGTTAGTAATGTCTTTTGACATCCAAAAGTTTTGAACTTTTATGTAGTTCAATTTATCTACATTTTATCATGTCGTTTTTGTTTTTGATGTCATATTCAAAAAATTCATTGTTAAACCCAATGTCATGAAACTTTCCCTCTATATTTTCTAATGAGAGGGTTTCTGAGTTTTAGCTCTTACATTTAGATCCTTGATCCCTTTTAAGTTAATTTTTGAAGACAGTGTATGGCAAGGATCTAATATCTTTATTTTGCATATAATATTCAGTTTTCCCAACACCATTTATTGAAAAGATGTATGCTTGTCTTCAAAGACGTAGGTTTCTAAGTTCTATTTTAAAGCACTTTAAGATGATTTATTTTTATTAGCTTTTCAAAAAAATTGTAATTAACTTTAGAAATAAAGAGATCAATTATGTAATAGTAAATTTTAGACTTAGAATAATCCATCCTTCAATGGCACAATTCATTAGGCCTCAGATACTACTCTGGTTTTCTCACTCTGTTTGCCACCATTACCCCTAACACTGAACTGTTAACAGAATAAATTCAAGAACTAGATCATAAATGGATTGACAAGCATGTAGGCAGACAGACTGACAATAGGCATCTTATTATTGATTAGCATTACCTTCACCATACATAAGAATAGAATTCTAAACATCATAGTCCTTAAGCATGCACTGTCTGAATAATGGGCTTGGATAAGTAAAAATGTAAATAAAGTAAGGTAGGATTGACATCAGAAAACGCTGTGGTCCTTTTGAAACATTTGTTGTTATAGGAGCTTCTTTGCTTTTGTACTACCTCTGTTTATGCTAGAAACAAAATATTTTGGAAATGGTAGGGAGGGAAAATAGGCACCAGGCCAGGACAATAGCATGCAAAAAATCTGGAATGCCTAGAAAAATCCTACCGAAGTGGAGTACAGTCAGTACTAGGCCTGAGGCATACGGCAGAGAGGAGAGATTGTGTAGGCAGGTAGGAACAGTTTGGTAGATAATGAATATGTAGTAGGAGATATCTCTCATGGACTTTGTCTTAGTGGGGTCTTACTATACTCTGAGGAAAGAATTCTGCAGCAGGCCAAGAGAATAGTAACATTATTAACCTATAAACAATTAGGTATATACTTTATTTATTTTTACTTTAATTTTATTATTATTATTATTATTATTATTATTATTATAGATAAGGTCTAACTTTGCCACCATGGTTCACTGCAACCTCTAATTCCTGATCTCAAGCCATCCTCTAAACTCAGCTTCTCAAATTGCTGGTGCAAAGGTGCACACCACCATGCCTAGCTAATTTTTGTTTTGTTTTGTTTTGTTTTGTAGAAGTGGTGTCTTTCTATGTTGCCCAGACTAGTCTTAAATTCTTGGTCTCAAGCTATCCTCCTACCTTAGCCCCCCAAAACACTTGGATTACAGGCGTGAGCTACCATACCCAGCCTATATTTTGAAATAGTATATATATATAATTTCTTCCTGACACTGAAGGAGGCAGTGTGTAAAGTGGTCAACACTGAGATATTGGGTAGTAAAGTCATAATCAAACTCTAGTCATCCTGCCTGCTGGCAATGTAACTACATGTAAGTTACTTTTTATCTGTAAAATAAGCATATTTATACAACAAGAAAATAACTTAAGACAGTAAATGTAAATCTCACTGTATAGTGCCTGGCCTATCAGTAAATGATAGTTGCCATTTGTTGTTGTTTCCAAATAGACAACAAAAGAATTATCTACATTGATATAGACAATGCATTGCATATGTATGAATCCTTTAAGTTTAGAGCTCTAACCAAGCTTTGAGTGGATAAATCAGAACCGTGAAATTCATATTGTACACAAGTACAGAAATAGAATGACCCTGAACTTCAAAAAGAAGACTACAAATCACTTTATAAAACAGTAAATAAAAATAGCATCCATTTTAATGTCTTAAAAACGTGCCAGCTTTTAAGTGGCAGAACATGAAATTGCTAAAGGAGATGTCTAATTGACTGTGTAATGCTTGAATGTTGCACTGTTCATCCCTTGTATGGGTCATGCTTGTCTTGATTTTTAAAGCTTAATGTAAGCATTTCAATATTTATCTTTGGAGCATTTTCATTTTATATTTTTCTTTCCTCTATTATTTTGGATCTCTTAAACATGTCAGTATAACAATTAGCTAACCTTCATCAGTTATAAAAGCTAGGGCCCAAGATTTTTCTTTTTTAAGGCTCATATTTGAATAAAGAATGAAGAAAGCAAATGCCAGAATCTTTAAAAAGTTAACTGATGGAGGAGTCAGTGCCAATTTAAAAAAGTAGTCTTACCCTTATATTTGAGTTCTCATTTGGTAAATAATAACATTTAACCTGTTAGCAAAACTAACACCACTATTTCAATAGTTACTCTTATGCATAGTAAGTGTTGCAAGATATACTTCACAGTTGATAAAGAAGAATTTCTTTTTTAAGTTTATAAGAAGACCGCCATTTTATTACCAGTTTAAGCTTGGGGAAAATGAATATAAACCTCTTACAACTGCTATTGATCTACATTGGTGGAGAGTAATTGTCTGATGCCAGGAATGACTTCGATTCTTGCCAATGAGATAAGCAACTTAGATAATAAGACAATTCCTGTAAAAGTCACTAATGGCAACTGAACTCAGTATATTTTCATCTGATTGACATTCTCTTATACATCCAAACTTGTCAACCTCACACGTGAAAACCTGGTCCCATCCAATCTTTGAATATGTTGACTGAAAATGCATTTGTGATTTGAAATTTTTCCTCAGCATTACACTTGTAAGAATTTCTAGTGGTGACTTGAAAGGCTCTCAGGAAGTCATTGAAAGTTTTAAACATGATACTTCTCATATCATGTAGAGTGATATTGAACTGAATTTTCTGTAGGAAAGACAGGCTAGGACCTGTATCTGTTGTAAAACTGGAGACAAGGAGAATGATATTCTCACTGCAGAATTCCAGTGTTGCTAAATGAGAATTATAGCTCAGTGGTCTTATTTGGGTAGATAGTTAATACTCTTGTCAAAATTATCTTATAACTTTTTTCATAGGTGATGACCATTTGTCAGCCCATGCTGCAAGCAGACTGGTTGCATTTGTGCCACTCATATAGATAGGCAGATGATTTTTTTGACCCTGAAAAATATGGGGACTTGATAGGCTTTGACCTTGGAGGTGTTGGGGATGTTTACGGGCTTTTGCATTATTTCTTTTTTTCTGAAGGTATTTGAAAGGTATTTCTGGATAGTTACTTCATGGAGTTTATCAGTTACATTATTCATGTGTGTTTGATTGCCTTTGATATATCTGTATTTCTCATCTATGTCTGTCTTGATGTCAGGTAGGGATTCCACAGTCTTGATTCTTTTTGGCTTGCACTAAGCACAATAATTGTGTCTGACAAAATATAAACAAAATTTAACAGTTGGAGACCATAAGGTGTTATATTTCCTATTAAATTTGGGGGAAATGTATATTATCTTCCCCCAAAAAATCATTAGACTGGCATCAGAAGCATTTTCTTTACCACAACAGTCATTATTTAGTACTTCTATATGAGGTGGTTGGTTGAAGGTCACATTTTTATCACTACTCTTAGTATGATAGTTTATCAAGAAGGCAGCTTGAATTGGTGTTTATTGTACAAGTTGTTCAGCAGTCATTTTTCACCACAGTCATTGAAAAAACACCATGCATGAGTCCTATGAGCACTGAGGGTGGCCAAGGGTACAAGGGATGAGGGAAAAAACGCCCAGGATGATCTCATGTGGTTGACAACTCACACCCCCACCATCTGTGGACATCTGTGGTATATCTGCCTATATTTGTAAAGCAAAGGATAGTTAAAAAGATAAGTAACCTGGGAATTAAGACTTAGAGAAGCAGCACCCCAGCAAAATCAAGAAGCATACTACTGCTTTGGTCCTTTCAGGCTATGATGGAGACCCTAGTGTCACAGATAGTTTTGCCTATCCTGTGACCACCATCATGTGTACCCCTTGTTGTGATGGTTTTGTTATTATATTTAAGCTTTCAAACTCAGATGAACCTTCTACTCCAGTGTGTCTGAATGACTGAGGTTATCCTTCATGGCCATAACCTAATACTTAGCAATGCCAGATACTAAAAGACTCAAATATTCTATTTTACATTTTTAAGTAGTCATTGACAGTAATGGAGTTGTTCCTGGAATTACCTTATTACACGTCTCCTAAATTACTTAGTTAACACTAAGGCGGATTTTAGTTTGCAGGATATTTATTAAGTGATTATCTACTGATGAAATCCTGCATAAGGGACAAAGAGGAGAAGGCTAGCCGTTGGTGATACGGTGCCTCAGCTATCACCACAGAGAATTCTGAAGAATCATGATCAACTTGGATTGGGCTTAAGTGACCAGAACTTTACTGCCTCCATCATGCATTAGATACCAGCTAATCTGGGAAGGGTATAACCTTCAGCAATTTGTCTCTGTGTGGTAAAGGGATTCTTTGAAGTAGATGATGGGTAAAAGTTGGAGCAAAATGTCCTTTCTTGAAGAGGGATCTTGGTAGTTCATTGCACTCATCACATAACAAATACTCAGTAAATTTGAGCCACTGAAATATAGGCTAATCACTTGAAACAGTTTTGACTTGTTTTCAAAGATATTTTGCAAAGTATTGCCTTTTGATTTTGCAATTACAAAATAAAATTTCCCTTAAATTATAAGTTGCACTATGTTTTAATTTAGAGTACTGCTTTATTTTCTTTTAGTATTTCATTGATCTAGTGATACAAATATACATTGACACTCATGATTTTAAATCTATCACCAAGTGTCCTTCATAGTTGTATAGTGCCATTATTTTTATTTATCGGTACATAAAAATAATAGCAAACAAAAATAACAAGGCTCAGATTTACTTAGAAATAATGTTCGATTGAATATTTGATGTTGATTTGCTCTTGTATTATATCCTGCATTTGTGTGGTTTTTTAGAATATGCTTTTGAATTTGTATTTTCCTTTCTTAAATACAACTGCCTCAATATTGCCTTTGTTATTCATTCGATGCTTATTAGCAAATGCTAGATGAAACTAGGTGCTCTATAGACCTATTTATTTAAAGCTTGTTGCCTTGGTAACTAAGTGCTTCTCATTTAGAAAATAGACCAAATTTGGGGGGAAGGAATGGTAGCAGTCCAAGGAATTTTTGGCCGTGTTAAGAGATTCTTTGCTATGAGAGAAAAGGGAAATATGGAGAAATAATTCTCTAATCCTACAACAATTCCCAGTAGCTATTTCTCGGTCAATTTTTAAAGAATCAGTGACATGTCAAAAAATGAACTTGTCTTAGGGATTCATAATACTTTATGATATACATAGTCTAATCTATTTGCCAAGTAAACTATGCATAAAATTGGAATGAACATTAGAATAAGATATTATTATTAGTCACCAAATATAAACATGCACTAAATATCTTGTGGCATTTAAGAAAGATTTGGAAAAACCTCTTAGCTTTGTGCAATGGCATTTCTAATGAAGAGATCTCATTCACTCTTAATTAACTTAAACTTGTAAACTATTGGCAAGTTATTAATTCAAGAAAAAAGAAATTTCACTAACCAAATGTTGTATGCTAAAAAGTATTTTGACATTTAAAATGGAATGCTTTAATTTGGTAATGCAGTCATGAAGGATTTTTGAAGGCTGAGATAATTATTTGATTGAAAATTCCTCAAGCAGTGAAATCAACTGTGTGGCAAGAAATGGGTTGTTTCCTTCGATGTACATGATAGACCCATCATAATGTACTTAACTCTTATGAGATGGTAGTTGAAGCAATTCAATGAGTCCTTTCTAGAGCAAATGATTTTTGTAGAATGTATTAGGAGAGGTCATAGCATCATTACTGTAAGGAAAGTAATCATGAGGAACCTATTAGAGGGTTACCTAGCAAGTACTAGCTTTACTCTATCATGAATATTTTTTCTTCCTTCTTCATATGAGGATGAGTTAAAACTTGAAGCTTTTTGTAATTTTTGTTTTGATTCAAAAAATTTTGAAAATAATTTATCATATAAGTGATGCTTACAAAAGAAAATGTCAGTAAGCCATTTGCTACCATGCAGTGGCTTGTAAATATTTAAGATTTGTGATTATTCAGAATTCAAAAAGCACTGGGTTTTGTTTTGTTTTACAGTAGTCTATTTTGATTTACTTTTTGTCAGTTAATTTGAAAGACTTTGTGTGAACATAACTAGTTAATAATTTATATTGTCCAAACATTTGTTTTCTGCTAGTGTTACTTTTATTGTATTAAAATTATTAAGAAGAATCTCATCATCAGGGTGTTTTTCTTTGATAAATAATAGCATATATGTATATTATATTTATCTACAAACACATTCATATATATACTATATATACATATATGTATATGTGTATATAATTTGCACATATAAATATAAAACAAGGGATGACCCCACAATCCTGGGATTTATTTATAAAAAATTGTGTATTCATTCCTAAATGTTTAAATTTCATTCACCTTCAGAGTACTCTGTTTTATGCAGTACAACTATCAAGACGCTTTTCCCACTGCTCCAAAGTTTATGGACTTGTCAATTTTGATGCCTTTTATTGCTTTTGCCATTTTTAGTTCCACGTCTTCCACATCAGCAAAACGTTTCCCTCTGAGGACTTTTTTCATCAGAGAAACAAACAAAAGATAGTTACTTAGGGCAAGATCTGTGAATAGAGTGGATGGGGCATGGGGGTCATGCTGTTTTGAGTGAAAAACTGCTGAACACTCAGCGCAGTGTGGGCAGGTTGTTTCTGTAAATCACTCATCATGAAATAGGCAAATGCGTTAAAAGAATCTCCAAAAAAAAAAAAAATGCACTGAAGTGGAATACAGTCTCTCACAACAGTGCCAGCTGGTACATTAATGCCTATGGGTTTCCGGAATATTTACTTAGGGAGGGAAGCCTGTACTGCAAGGGCCCCAACCTCCAAATAACAATTCCAGGTTTGGGGGGGGTCCCTCCTTTTACACATGATATACATCATAGAATACTGTTTTTCTTGATTTTAAAGCTTTATACCACATCTAAGAGAATTTGTGGCAGTAAATTTAAAATTTGCAATAAAAAATAATTTATTAAATATTTTGAGGACTTGGGAGAAAATAAGAAAACATGATTTACACACCTAGTTAGAAAATTGCTAGGTATAATAGTTAAGGAATGCCCAATATTTTTACTTTAAAATAGATTGTGACATAAAATAACTGTGCAAAATGAGTATATGTATGGAAACATAATTTTATACACCAATTTCTGTCATTGTAAATATTTTATTGAAAATTTCTCTTTCCACTTAATTGTAAAATGCATTCCTCAGTGCTGATGTGGTGTCTTGTTATGTCAAGTGTATCGGTTAGTTATGTAAAAATGTTAACCAAAAAAATGAAGGACCTGAAAAACACTTTTTTTCTTCCTTACACCACGTTTGTGTGGCTGTTGATAACAGTCCAAAAGAACTAACCTCCATGGGAAGGCTTAGGGCTGCCCCACAAAATCGACCTGTACTTCTACAAGGACCATAGCAGAAGAAGGGCAATATCAAGAATAATGTATATAAATTCCACATGCATTTATTTGTCAAAGTAAATCATGTGATGTCAACAAACTTAAGCTGAATTGGGAGTTTATATTTATTGTGATTCTAGAAGGAGGAAAATTGGAGAAAATGGAAAAATCCCTAGTACTTCTTATATCAGACATCTTTGGTTTCAGTGGAACACAGACTTTACAGTAGCTTCCAGGAAAAGGAAAATAAATTTCATGCTTTTTATGAGTATAAGTATAATTAATGAAGGTACAACATTCATGATTATTTCTTTGACTCTATTTTTTTCTCGTCAAATTAGTTTTGGTGATAATGCAGAAGAACCAACAGCATATAGGTTCCTTGAAGTGAATACAATAATTATTATCAGAGATTTTTATTGAATGGTCAGGGCTACTCTGTTCTTTATGAGAAAATAATTTTTAGGTTATAAATGGGCCATTCTGGGAATTACAAAAATGGGATCCATGTTTCAATAGTACTATCATATTCCGTTTTCAGTGTAATAAAAGGTACTTCACATTACAAATACAAATATAGATAGAGTATATACCAGGAAGCACTGACACTAACCCCAAGATGACACATAATCACTATAAGCTTTATTGTATATTTAATCAACTATTGTAGCCTAACAGTAAACAGGCAAAGCAGTGGTTTTTAAAGTCAGACATAACTCAGTTGCTGCTTAATGACTCTGACCTTAGGCACATTACTGAAGCTCTCTGCATCTCAGAAGCTTTATCTCTAAAACAGCAATAATAATTTATTTGCAAAGTTATTGTGAAGATTTTTTAAAATGACACATAAAGCTCTTATTGCAGTGGCTAAAACATAGTAGACCTTCAATAAAGATGAATCTTGACAATCGGTAATATTTTATGGGAAATAATATTCTGACTTCTATACGTTTTTGGCAAATGAACTTTAAAGATACAACATGTTTCGGTAGTTTCTTTATATTAGGCAAACTTTTATACTTATATAAAGATTTAATGCTGTTCTAGAAAAAATAAAAACGTATAAACCTGCAATTACTAATATAGCTCCAAATTTTTGTTTCCCTATTATGAGTCAGGCACTGAACCAGGGCCATAACATATTTCAGCCTCAGAAAAAATAACTGAAGCCTGGTTTCATTTGTCTGATTTACACATTAAGAGATTGCAATACTAAACTCTAGTACCAATACACAATGAAATCATATCCATCTATTTTATTACTAAAATTCTTAGTTTATTTTTTAAGGTTAGATAGTACACTGGAGTCAGATCTCAAGCAGGGATTAGATTCTAAAGTCAGAGGATATTGTGGAAAAACCAGTATAGCTAAACTTAGTCTTGAAAATCTTTAAACTACCCTAAGTTCTAGCATGACAAGAAGTTCTCACTCACAGATGTACACTAAGCAAGAGAGGACCAAGGGGTAGAAATCCCAAAGAAATTAGCAGTCTTTTTTCTTGATTCTTTTGAGGAAAGAGTGGTATATAACGAAAAGGTAAGAATGCTTGACAGCATTTTGCAAGTTGTTTTTATCTCTCCCTCATTCGCTTTCTCTCTTTGCTCTCTCTCTTTCCTCTTCCCCCAATCTTCTCTGCATGAGTTAAATAAGATATATTATGACTAGACAATATAGTAATGAGGCATCCAAAATTAAATTACCATCATGGGAAAAAAAGAAAATATTTGAAACACATAAAAATAAATAAATTACCATTATGCATATTGTAGAATATGTAAAATCTACTTCTCTATACTATTTTTAACTGTGTGCATTTCATACTGAGCCTAGCTTATTAGCAAGTTATTCAGAATAGTAAAATAAAGCAATTGTCACCATATCAATTTGTATATCACAAAGAGTGATGGATCTTCCTCTTTCACTCCTGTGTTTTTTCCCAACACTAATATTTAGTATCATTAATTAATGTGATTATTTTAATGAATAGAAACCTATGAGAATTGCTAGAACTGAAGTTATTTCATCAAATGTGCAAGAAAGGAGTGTAAGATGAGATTGGGGTGAATTCTGCCAAGTTGACAGAAAGGAAAATGCATTTAGAAGATATATGTTTAAATTTTAATAACTACGCTCCAAATGAAAGTAAGAAAGCTCATGGGCATCCCCAGCACATACAATAAAGAAAAATAAAAATGCCACTGAAGCAAGTGTTTTCAAAGGCAGTGTAATACCAGAACTGAATCACTGAGCCAGTGATTGAAGCAAGTGAGAAAAGGGGCCCAGCAAGATGTCATTTGTATTTTCTTTATCCTGCAGACTGACTTTGGGTGTTTTCTTTTTAAAGTTACACAAAAAGTCTTAAGTGTTTGCATAAGCGTATTTTCATCGTTTTTTTCCCCAACTTGACTTTTCTTATGAGAATTAAAGTTTATCTGTGAATTTTGAAATTTGGCATTTTGGGTTTAGCATTTATGACAAAATGGAATAATATCAAAACCAGGAATCAGGCACTGCCAATTTTTTCACAGAAAATCTAGGGCACATAAATGCTTTAGGCTGGCTCAGTGATTCAGTTCTGGTATTATACTGCCTTTGAAAACACTTGGCAAGTAAAACACAATACAGTAATGGCCCTTACGAAAAACAGTCATATGATGCTTTTTGGTTCTCACTTTTCCACCTCTTTGTAGTAAAGGACTATTTAGGAAAAGTTATTATTTGAAATTCTATAAATAAAAGGATAGTAAATATATATTTCTTAATAAACTTTAATGTCATTACTATGAGTAATAACACAAATGTAGGTCTCTGATCCCTTCCTCAACTACTTTTATCTGCGGTCATCATCTAGGCAAGTGGGTACTTACTGGTTTAAGGTATCTTCCTCTTTACTTACATATCTTTACTGGAAGTACTTCAAATATTCTCTTTCTTCCCTTACACCTTTTTTACTCCTATTATTTTATATTCCCACCTCCTTCATTCATGGTTAAGTGAAAGTGAATGAAAATGCAGTACCATTTTGTCTTTTGAAATAAACTTTAAATAACAATGTGAAAATTAAGAGCACTGCAAAACATAAAAAGTATGACTCATTCTCTCTTCAAATATGTAAAATATATAAAAAATCCAAAATAAAATATATGTATATATCTATACAATTCTTTTCTCTTTGAGTAAATTTTGCAAGTTTACTTCTGTTCTGGCCCACTCAGAACCTCTTAAAGCACCATGGTGCTGAATTATTATTATTATTATTATTTGTTTTTCCCCTTTATTATGAATTAAATTTTTGTTATAATATGTTATTGACATTAGAGTCTAGAAGAAACTTCCTGTGGTAGAAAAATATTCTCAGGGAATCCTTGGGCAGAAAGGAATGAGTTTTAGGTGTCATGACAGATAATGTTGAATTACTTTGATTTTCTTTTTAGGTTGAGTCATCCTTCAAGGAAAATCTTTTGATAGGCAGTGACATCTGCTAGAAGAGTGGCAAAATGCTGCTTGCATTTGATACACCAAATGAACAGAGATAACTCTAGAGTATATGTTTCACTCAGAGCAGTGGATGTCACAATATCTACTTTTTCTCTACCTTTTTTGCCCCTCACCTTTATCCCAGCCTGAGAAATCAGATGTTTGTTCAGAATACGTTCACATTTATTTGTCCTTCCATAGCATTGAGAACTGAAACTGCAGATTTATTAGAAGATAGCAAAAAAATGAGTTTTACTTCTTTGTCTCATATAACTATAAATAAAGAGGGTGCCAAAAATGTATACACATTTTATGAAATGATAAAAACTGCATTAAAATTATAATACTCAATATATATTGATAGCCAAAAAAAAAAAAAATGAATACAAGTCTCATTTGACTTCTGCAACTGTAAGAGGTACTCAGAATTGTTACCATCAGCATCCAGACACTTCTGATGATGGTGAACTACTGCAGAACTCGTTGCTGTACAAGACCGCCTGGGTCTTCCTTTGTGCACATCACACATAGTACGACGCATCTCAAACTTGTCAAGAATGCGTGCAATTGATACACATGTTGGAGGTTCTGTTGCATACTCATACCTCCATTGTTGTTGTACTTCAACAAAGTTCTTGAATTTCAAATACCACTTCAAAAATGTCTTGTGCTCCTTGAAGACAATCACGTATCCTCCATTTTTATTTGACTGTCCTGCCTGTCATTGGATTAGCACCATCTTTTGAGTGAATGTCATACTACATATTGCTACTGTAATTCAATTCAACTTCAAAAAGTAATACATAGATAACATCTCTTAAAATGTGTATACAGGCCGGGCTTGATGGCTCAGGCTGTAATCCCAGCACTTTGGGAAGCAGAGGTGAGTGGATTGCCTGAGCCCACGGGTTCAAGACCCACCCGGGCAACTTGGCGAGCCCTCATCTCTACAATAAATCAAAAATTAGCCAGGTGTGGTAGTGCGCGTCTGTAGTTCCAGCTACTTGGAAGACTGAGGCAGAAGGATCGCCGGAGCCCAGCAGGTCGAGGCTGTGGTGGCCAGGAGCATGTCACTGCACTCCAGTCTGGGCGACGGAGTAAGACTCCAACTCAAAAAAAAAATGTGTATACATTTTTTGCACCCCCAATGTATAAGTATACACACATATGTATTCATATATTCATACATACATGCATACATATATATGTGTGTTTATATATATATGTGTATCTTGCTAAATTGCAAAACAGTGTTACAAACTACAAGTGGTTAATATTATTGTACAAACATATTATCATGGTACATAGCTCAAAATTTACTATAAAATAATCTTGAGAAACTGCGTGATATATTTTATTTCATACCCAGATGGCAATGTTTTCATAAAAGAATAGTTCATTAAATATTTTTAATGAATGCTATTTATGAAACTAGAAGATTTATACATGTTTTCTTTTATTTTAACAAGTGTAAGGTAAGAAATATAACTCAGAGTTGAGAAATCATGTAATTTTCTCAAGTGGCAAAATTGTGGCGTGTCTACTATGTTCCAGGTGCAGCCCAAGTCATAGGGATACAAAAGTTAAACTAAACTGAAATAAGAATATGTTCCTGCCTTATGGAGCTTTTGATCTAGTTGAAGGTTATAGAGAATAAAATAGATAAGTTATATTTATAGTGTGTTAGAGGGTGATAAGTGCTAAAGAGAAAATCAAACAGGAAAGAGAGAATGACCTGGAAAGTAGGGAGGCCCATTTAAACGAATCAAGGAATGGATGTTATTTAAGATAAATAAGGCTAAGTGCCATAACAAAGTCTCAAAACTCAGATACTATGATCAAGTGTCAATTTTCTGATTGTAGTTTGGGTGGCTTTTCTCCCTCTTGTAGTTACACTACCTTTTATGTTTAGTCTTCAAATTGTCCCAGAAAAAAAACAACGGGAATAAAAGAGGCCTACCAGCTTTCAATAGTATAAGCCTGGGAATGACAAGTATCTAACTATACAGTCCTTCCTACAAAACTAGTCATATGATTTCAGCATTACTGCAAGGAAGTCTGGGAATTGTAAGCTAGAACAGGGGATATTTGATCACATCAGTTGTCTCATTTAGAGAAACCTTCAGGAAGATGATATTTGTGCCAAAACTAAAATAATTGTTCTATCATAATTTAACATGAAAGCATACAAAAAGAAAATAGAGTCTTCAAGGTCGATCATCATTATTATGCATTTCATTGAACAAAATTTCGAATGATTTCAAATTCATATATTATGCTCTTTGTTACAGAGACAAATTAAAATTTTGTCCTCTTAAAATTTTTATAGATTACATTTACATTTCCTAGCATAAAAATAATACATCAGGGCAGCATAGTAATCAAGAGAAAACAGAGAAAAGATACTAAATCTATTTTAAGCATCATTTTAAACTACCATACGTTTCTTATGTTAGTCATTACCAAGGTGACTATGAAGAACTTCTTTTATGAAAAATAAAATAAAATATACTGGTGGCATAATTTAAAGAAAATGTGCTACTGACACCCCTAAATAGTCACTTAAACATTTAGTCATCTTGTCATCTACATGAAATTAGATGGGATTTTTCTCTGACTTTATCATTTAATTTACTGGCCAATTTTTGTAGAGTTTGCAAATAACAAACCACTTATATTATAGTACAGAATAATTAAAAGCAAGTCATATTTGATTTATTTTACTGTTATTTTAAATCAATTATTTAGCTAGAAGAGAACCTAAATTAGATTGTTTTTATATCAGTGGAAAGAATAATGACATATTCTCTATCTCACACTTTTCCCCTCCTCCACCTCCAGAAGATTGTAGATATTAGAGGATATTCAGATAACCATTGATTGACATTCTGCAGAATGTCAAAATGGATGTCTACATGGTGTTGAGAATGTATAGAAACCGAATGATTTCTGAGCGTTTGTTGTCCTATTCTGTCAAAGAAAGTGCTGGGATGGGGGAAAGTTGATAAGTAATAAAATCTATAGTTTAAAATTTAGTTTTTAACTTAATTTATCGAATACCAAGTATCTTCTCCGTGGTAAAAGACAGTGGCAAATATTTCAGGGATATAGTCATTGGAAATTGATTCTGCATTGAGAAAACCTACATTTACAATGAGAAAGGGCAGAAATGTATAAGAAATTTTGAGAAAAGTCAGTTACCCTCATAGAAAGGGTGTACACAAATTACTAGAAAGAGAAAGGAGAATGTCTTTAGGTTTGCAGAATGAAGAGAAATATCAAGAATCATATAGAAACATGGCAAGCAATCTTTAAAAACAAATAGAATGTTGCTGAACAAAATGTATAGAAACAGAAATATAGAAAATTTTCACTTTATTAGATATAGGAATATAGTAAACATTCAATGTCTTCCCTTTATATAACTAATGATAACTTTATTCCCTCATTTAAAATGCCTTCTTATCTATTTATTATCTCTTTAACTTTCTGTCTGAATTATTTACTACACAAACAAGGAAACTTACATATTAGAGTTCTGCTTTCTCACCAAAAACAATATGTATTTTTCTACACCCACTATTCTTTCTATCTTCAATAATAAAGTTTGGAAATCAGGATAGAGAATCAAAGTAACTAAGGAAAAAGGGTAAAGTCTTAGACTCAGTCCAATACTATGAGAATCATGGGAGTGTAATTTACACTCGAGAGTCTGTCTCTTCTTGAAGTAAAGGGATTGGACTTGCCTTCTCTCACGTCATTCACTCAGTGGCTGGGGACTTCTATGGAGGTGGGGTATCTAAAACTATCAGAGACTTCTTAACGCCCCCCTCTAGTGCTCAAGAATAATTTACGCAATGTCCTAGGAGTGAGCTTTTAGTGGAAAAATGTGTAGAAACTGAAACAAGGATGAATAGAGCTGGTAAAAGCCCATCTGAATAGAACATCAACTTTATCCTCTACCTGTCTGACTTGCTCCTGTTCCCTTGGTCAGAATTGATTTCAATCTTCCTTTCTGTTATTTTAATGTAATAGTTTTGTTTCTTTTGGTCTAATATGTACTGTTTTATATTCTCATTATTCACCTATAAGACGTACTGTGCAAGATAATAGATTCCTTGTGTAGTTGATTTTATCTACCGTTAAATTATGATAGATACTTGGGTTTATATAATGTCAATAGGTTGGTCAAAAATCAATAAGAATGGTTTCTTCTTTTGAAACTTTACACTGTATACTGTTTGAGATAAATAATGTAAGTATTTGAGTCTACTGCTTTCTAGTTGGATTACCATGGACAAGTAACCTAGTGACATATTGGCAAGTAACTTGTCTGAATCTGTTTCCTTATTTTTGAAATTATTATTAATATTTTTACAGTATTTTTTTTTTTTTTGAGTCGGAGTCTCACTCGATCGCCCACACTGGAGTGCAGTGGCCGCTCCCGGCCTCCGCAGCCTCGACCTGCTGGGCTCCGGCGATCCTTCCGCCTCAGCCTTCCGAGTAGCCGGAATTACAGGCATGTGCTACCACGCCCGGCTTATTTTTTGATTTATTGTAGAGATGAGGTCTCGCTGCCCAGGCGGGTCTCGAACCCATCGGCTCAGGCAATCCACTCACCTCAGCCTCCCAAAGGCGCGGGATTACAGGCTGAGCCACCGAGCCCGACTTTTACAGTATTTTTATAATACTAATCTCATGTGATTCATAGCAGAGTTTTAGTTAATGTTCTTTCCCTCCTTTTAAATTTTAAAAAAATAATGAGTACAAGGCTTTTTAAAAATAATGAGTAAAAAATATATTCATAATGCAAATGATTAATTGCATGAGAAGCATGACTTGAAGAAAAGGGTAAGGAAAGAATGCTATGGGGAGGACCCCCAAAATGGAATGTATTATAAAAAATTGTATATTTATTATTACATGTTGAAACTTCAGTTGTCTTGAAAGTACTCTTTCTTTGATGCAATACTCTGATCAAGATGCTTTCTCTATTGCTCAAAACAGTTTTTGAACTTGTAATTTTCGATGCCTTTTATGCTCTTGCCATTTTTTGTTTCACCTCTTCCACATCAGCAAATGTTTTCCTTTGAAGACGTTTTTCATCCGAGGAGACAAAAAGAGTCACTCAAGGAGAGATCAGGTGAATAGGGAGGGTAGGGCATAGGCGGTCATGTAATTTTTAGTCAAAAACTGCTGAACATTCAGCGCGGTGTGAGCAGCTTGTTCATGTAAATCATCCATCATGAATTGGGCAAACGCATTGAAATAATCTCTGAAAAAAAATTTACTGAAGCCAATTGCAGCCTTTCACAACAATGCTAGCTGGTACAGTGATGCCAATGGGTGCCTAGAACATTCACCTAGCAGGGGAAACCTGTACTACAAGAAGCCCACCCTCCAAAAAATAATTCCATTTTATTGTGGGTCCCTAATTGTATGTTCAGTGAATGGTGACTAGTAGAAACTGAGTAAAAAATAAGGGATAAATACTAATAGGGATACATTTTAATATGTAATATTTTGAGATACATTTTGAATGTATATAATGTAAAATTTCAAAACAGACTTTATATTTGATATAGGGAATTTTCAAGGATCTTACAGAAAAGAAATTCAAAATCATGGTAAAGTATGATAGCATGTGGAAAGCACTTAAGGTAGTGGATCATTTGGGACCTAGGGATACTTCAACACATTTTTTTGTGTGTTATTTCTTTTTTCTGGAAGATAGTAGAAGAAGTCGACATGCCATGAATGAACCGACATTCTCATAATCACTTACTGTTGACCACAGACAAGTTAAGCACAACTGCTAATTCCATCTCTTTTTCCTACCTGGACTCTCAGTGTGTTGAGAACCTGTATTGAAATCATGTTTGAACACTGATAATGTAGGATACTCTTGTAAAATTTCGGTGAGAGTATAGGACACAATAGCAGTAAAAGGTAGAAATAAACAATCATACCAAAAAGGAAGATCAAGTTGCAGAATTTATACATCAATTGTGTTTTGTCTGCCTTTTAATTCTTTCTTAAAAAAATTAAATTATATGTGTGAACAGAAACATGTGTAATTGAGTATGTTTCCCTGTCTGGATACACTAAATATATATTACAATGTGATTAAGAAAGTCCATCCTACTCTCTGAACACTGACAGATAATTCTAAGGCAAATACAGTTATTCTGTTTCTGCGAATTTCTTGTTCTATGAGGTTGTCAATATCTTCAATTTAAAGATAGCGGGCTGCACAACAATATTTTAAGTCAGTCTCCTATTCATTTTAATTGTAAATGAAACCCAACATGTTGAATTCTTGTGAGCAGTATACACACACACACACATACACATATGCGTGTGTGTTTGTGTAAAGTATATATTATGTATATAGTTATTTTCAATTCACATAGATGCCTATGTAAACAAATGCATATGTATGTGTTTTAACTTAAGTTTTATTTGGTTAAGATAAATTATTTTTAATTATGTTTCTTCATTTTTTTTTTGCTTCCAGCAAAAGATTCTCTGAAATATATTTTAAATCTAATCACAAGTAGAAATGCAGACCATCAAATTAGAGAGGTATTCCCCAGTGGATTTATTTTTGGTAGTCTTCTATAATATTCTTGTTTCTTAAGCTTCTGTTGTGACCAATTATGATTTTCACCTAAAATAGAAATTAAAAATATTCAGGTTTTAGTCACTTCTCAATTTTATATTGTAGAATGTGGCACCCATTCATTATATACAACTCATGTGCATTTGGGGTTTTCAGTTTTTGTTAATGTAGATGCCCATCACTGGGAAAACAAGCATCTTTAAAGAATTGGAGACATGCCTTGTCTGAAAAATCTGCAAAGTAATTGTTTATTACTGATAATGAGATCATTAAATTCAACTACATTTTTTGCATGAAAGAGTGCTGGTAATTTAAATTAAAGCTTGTACTAAGTAGTTTGATATTGTATTATAAATGAATCAAAATGTGGTCTGAATTTAGAGCAAGAAATTACCTCTTTAAGTACTGAAACCATATATATTTCGGTTATACACCCCATGTTGAATTATTTTCCTGTTTCACATTGCTCCAAATGCTTCCATTGAATAAACAATGTGCTGCTTTCTAAAGCAAACAGTTTTTACAGTACACACATGCATGTGTGTGTGCACATGTGCACATGCACGTGTGCGCACACACACATGATAATTCACTGAGTGACACAAAAGTTCTGAAATGATTAAGAACCCCTTTCAAAACTAGGGGAGCCTTTACTTCTAAGGCAACACTGAAGTTCTCAAACTTTAGCATGCAGTGGAATCACCTGTAGGACTTGTTAAGACTCACATTGCTGAGTCCCACCCCCAGAGTCTCCGATTTGTTAGGTGGAACAGAGCCCAAGAATTTGTACGTGTCACCAGTTCTTAAGTGGTGGTGATGATGCTGGTCCAGGGACCAAACGTTGAGAACCACTCTTCTAAGAGATCTTACTCATTGTCTTGTTCTAGTCTAATCCTCAATCATTTTCACTTGGACAACTACATTAGCATCCTAACTTGTATTACTTTCCCCAGTTTTACCCGCCTTCAGTCTGTTATCAACCCAGCAGTCAAGAGAGTTTGCTGTAAAACATACATCAGATTATGCCTGTCGAATTGCTTCTTGTCAGCATTAACACAAAACATTAACTTTCGTCTGTAAGATTTACCTTGTCTTGCCTTTGGCTCCCTGTTCTACTTTGCTGTCTACCCTTTTCCCTCTGACTCTCTCCCCAAGTACACTAACTTTCTGGATATTTCTTGACTGACCATGTTAAGCAAGTTCCTGATTCTGGGCTTTTGCACTAATTTTTACTTTGTCTAGGATGATCACCACTTTCCCTCCACAGTTGTTTGTATAGCTTCCTCTATCATTTCATTTAGATCACTCCCCATACAAGCTTTCTGTGACCATCCTTTCCAACACAGCACTCTCTATTTGGCTGTTATGTTTTACTTGTAATATGGTTCCCCACTCCCAAATGCATGATTATCTAGAATATGAAATTTGTTTTGTTCACTCCTGTAACTCTAGTGCTAAAACGGTGTCTGGCATTAAATATACAGTCAGTAAGTATGTATTGAATGAATAAATAAATGAATGGATAGAAAATATTCCTTTCACTATTTTCCATTCCTTGTAGTCCAAGCAATTAATTCTTTTGTCTGTAAGTTGCTTTATTTCTCTTGCTACCAAGTCCTACTGTATTTTTCTTAGTCAATTTCCCCTTTAACAAATATTAAATTGTTGGTTATTCACAAAAGACTCTAAATACACTTACACATGTGCATGCATGCACGTGCGTGCGTGCACGCGTGTGCACACAGACACACACAATTGAGGAACTTTGCCTTTGATTTCAGGATTCCTAACTCTTAAATTATGTATACTTGTCTTATTTGTGGCTTGTATCAATCTTAAGTACAGTAATACTGTAATCTGGTATACTTCTCATAAGATTATTAGCAGTGGACTATTGAAAAATATAGAATATTAATTGCCAGACTGAGGTTTAAGATCTTCTTGTGTGAGGATAGCTCAGTTCTGAAGCCACGAAGATGCCTGCAAATGTACCCTGTGACTGTTCAGTAAGGACATAGCCTCTTTTGCGTGATTCCTCTTGACAACTTCTGGTATCAGAGTGTTGTCCAAACAGCCAATATTGTGGCATGTCCATCAAAGACACTTGGAATTATGTTTTGCCATCTAATTCCATATGAAAAAAACCAGAAATGCATGATAACAACAATTACAGGCTCAAGATTAAAAATTATTTCTATTTCCAAGAGCTTTTAATCATATATATGTGTGTGTAAGTGTGTGTATGAGTTTGTGTGTGTGTGTGTGTGTGTGTGTGTGTGTGTGTGTGTGTGTGCATTCTCAAGTAAATGATCTGACCTCTGAACTTTTCTTTCCGCTCTTAAATGGTGATTTAATCCACTTGTTTCTATAAAAACAATTTAAATCTCTGACTTTGATGTTTTTCACAACTCCAGTCCCATATTTTCTAGTGATTATTTTTCCTAGAACACCCATGTAGTGGAATATCTAAACTCTAGCCCAAACGGAACATATATTTCACCAAAATAAACTCATATTAATTACTCTAGTTTCAGTAAAGACACAGTTATTCTTTTACCTGTAAACATAGCATGAAGAGAGAGAGAGGAATGTAGGCACAAATGTTAGGACTCATTGAAGAGTATTTGAGTAGTATATATAATTTTTAACATCAACATCAACTTTCGTCTGTAAGATTTACCTTGTCTTGCCTTTGGGCTCTGGATGGCTATTTATTTACTCTAGTATCATCAAAGCCTTGCAATAGTTTTTTGATTCAGGATCTTACTCTAATGTCCAATCTTGAGTACAGTGGCATCATCATGGCTCAATGCAGCCTTTGATTCCTGGTCTCAAGTGATTCTCCTGCCTTGGCCTCCTGAGTAGCTGGGACTACTGGTACTTGCCACCATGAGTGGCTGATTTATTTTAAGTATGTATGTATGTATGTATGTATTTTGGTAGAGCTGAAGTCTCACTGTGTTGCCCAGGCTGGTTTCTAACTCCTGGGCTCAAGCAATCCTCTTGCTTCGACCTTCCAAAGTGCTGGGATTATAGACATGAGCTACCACACCTGGCAAACTCATACAATTTTCATAAAATTGTAAAATAAATTTTATATTTTTTCAAAAAGAAGAAAGAAAGCATATTAACAATTTTGCATTACTCACTTGATGATTATATTTCAGTTACATCATCTCCATTGAACAGTTTAAATTTACATTGGCATGTGTATGTCATATTGCCTGGAATACAAATGTAATTGGTATTAATCATATTTATAAACATTTTTGGTTGTGATTTTTTGCAGCCACTATAACTAATTCAATATTAATGTCTCTACTTTTTTTCCCTTTTTAGGTTCCCTTTTTAAGTTTAGGAGAAACTTCTATGTTTCTCCAATGGCCTGGAAAGCTCTCTCTCTCCCCCACCATGTGTATGGTGTGTGTGTGTGTGTGTGTGTGTGTGTGTGTGTGTGTGTGTGTGTTGTGTATATGTTGTAGAGAGAGATAAGGAGTCTACCTTTCATCCCTCTTTTGTTTTCTCACAAGGGCCTCATTTAGTTCAGAATTCTGGGAGATAGATAACAAAATTAACCATTATTGTTTTAAGAAGAAGAAACTCATCCTTTAAAATTATCATCCCTCATTCAGGACCCTGTTAAATGCAATCTCTTATGTGAAATCTTTCTTCATGTCACCTTACCCAGCCTGATGTGATGTTATTTTCCTTTTCTTTGAACCACCATGACTCTTAGATGGTTTACATTAGCAATTACTTTTTATTTTGTGTATGCCATATAGGAATGAATATATGGGCTATCTTTTCTACCTTTTTGTCCCACAATAAATCCTAATCCCCTAAAGGACAGTGATAATATCGTATTTATTTTTATGTCCTGAAACATGGTGTTGTCTAAGCTTTGGAACTGGTCTAGGTTCAGACACAGTATAACATACTACTTGGTGGATATGGACTAGATTTCTGTAAACTAGACCCACATACAAGGTTCTGTGATACCATGATTGAAAATTAATGGGGTATATATAAATATGTAAATGTCCTGAATTTTTCAATTGCAAAAAAGTAGAAGTCCAGGACAATTTTTGCCCCAATGATATGCACATATAGCTATGTAGTAATGTATTCCCTGTACATATTGGTCTTCTTCATTTAAGTCAAATAATTTGGTCTGATAATCCCAGTATTCAATTTGGAATATTGGATTAACACAAATTGACCGAGGTGCTAACTATTCAAAATCAGAATGATGTAGAACAGATGGAAGAGCCAAAAGCAGAGAATGTAGCACCTGTGAATTATATCCAGATCAGTTACCAATCAGATTCTGGGCTCTATTCAAGGTGTTGACTTTGATCTTTTTCCAATTGTAAATGTTTTATCTAGAACAACTGTGATGTTGGCATAACTGTTCTCAAGAGCTGCCCAGGACAAAAATGACAGGGTTCCCCACAGTAGAACTAAAGCTCATGGCAGGCCCTTTTGCTCTATATATAGTGAAAGAAACCCTCCTATTTCAAATTCTAGCCTAAAATATTATAAATATCTAAAAATTATAACATTTATTCATAAATGTTGGGTTATAATAAAAATTTGTGTGTTTTTCTGAGATAGCATACCAGTTATCATTGGCTCAAAATGCACAATGCCTTGGACGGTAGCCATAGTAAGACCTGTAATAAATGATCCCAGTATAGAAGCTAAAATGTGAGCCTACCCCTGTGAAGAATCCTCATGTTTGGGCTTGTTTATTTTTTATTGTGCTCATGTTTTGGTAAAAGAACTCTGTTATGTCCAGCATAGGGCACTATTATATGTGGTATTCATATTTGAGTCCTTGCCAAAAGATCAGTGCTTACGTTAATTTTTTACCATTTAGCCTTGCTGTGACCTGACTTAGGGATGGTGCTGCATATATCTGTGAAATTATTTCAGTGCTCATGACTCTATAGCACAGGGTAGACATGACTTGTAGATCACTGTTTCTCACAATCCCAATGTCTGAATTTTGTATCCTCACAGTTGAAGGAAAACAATATAGCTATGGAGACGCTCTGGATGCATCATGTGCCATTGCAGTAATTGCAGAGGCCAATTTGGCTGATGGGGCAGACCTAGCAGTCATATTTCCCTCCCTCACATCTCCATGAGGGAATGCTTCTTGAGCCAGCAGGCATGCAGCTTCCAGCTGTGAAGCAGTTGCTGTGAACTTATGGCAGTTAAGTTCCTGGGTCATTTCACAAAAGGCAGTGCAGCCATAACATAGTTGATCTCCAGTGCAGTTACTGCTAATTTGGTGTCCGCTTCCCAGATGGATCTGTGTTGATTTCCTTGGTATTTTCACACCTATTTTTCTTGTTCTGAGTATAGATGCATGGATCTCTCATATCTTTTAGATGACTCATATTTATTTATTTTATTTATTTATTTATTTATTTATTTATTGAGTTGGAGTCTCACTCGGTCGCCCAGACTGGAGTGCAGTGGCCGCTCCCGGCCACCGCAGCCTCGACCTGCTGGGCTCCGGTGATCCTTCCGCCTCAGCCTTCCGAGTAGCCGGAATTACAGGCGCGCGCTACCATGCCCAGCTGATTTTTTTGATTTATTGTAGAGATGAGGTCTCGCTGCCCAGGCGGGTCTCGAACCCGCAGGCTCAGGCAATCCACTCACCTCAGCCCCCAAAGGCACGGGATTACAGGCTGAGCCACCGAGCCCGGCTGATGACTCATATTAAAAGTGTCATGGATTTAGCAGAATGCTTTGTGGTAGAGAAAATAAGAGAGGTTAAGCATTTTATTTTAGTTATAGCAATGATCTGTTTATGACATCTGTAGGACCACTGAATAAAATAATTCATTAGTATAACTTGGATGTTTCTTTTTCTTTTCACATTTGTCCATGTTTTTCCTCCATCCAGTTATCTAATTGTTAAACAACTGTGAAAACTGGACACTGTGCTGGGGTGGAGGCACATAGCTGACTTAAATAAATTTAGTAGATGAATGAACTCATCCTTTTGGAGAAAAATAAAAACCCATCAATAGGAATGTCCTCCTAATTGAACCAGCAGATTCTCCACTTTCTCAATGGACATTGATAGAGGTCCCTTTAAAATTCTTGTGTTTCTAAATGATGAGTTGTATGTATTATTACTTGTAGGTTTTATGACCTAACTCATGGTTTATTATAACTTTGTAGACCTTTAAGTTAATGGTTTCCAATTACATTAAACAAATTAGTTACTTATATAATGATATAAACTTAACTAGCTTTTTTAATATTTAGGATTAGATATTCTTACTTCTGAGTGTGTCTTGGAGAAAATATCTGATGTTTTGGATAGAGAACTAGATTGAGCTCTGGAATATTTTACTTCTGATCTTGACTTTATTTAGTGACATTACCATAAAAGGGCGTAGCTTATATTTTTATTTTCTATTTTCTATGTAAAAGAAGAGGTTTCTTTAAAGTAATGTCCACAATGCGTAATAATAGATGCTAAGTGTTTGCTACCTATTGCATGCTAAATACTACCTTAGGTTAATACAGTATAGTCCCATGAAGTAAAAATTATTATATAGGTTTTGAAGAAATAAGATTCCAAAACATCAACTTCAGAAAAATATTGTTCTTATGTTGATAGTCTTTAGGAAAAAAGAAAGTCATGTCAAGAAATTTATGTGAGTTAAATCTTGATTGGGGAAAGGACTTAATCCCATGAATTTTAGAAAATAAAGGAGAACAATTCCTTTGCTCCTATGACAAGTGGATGAATGAGAGGATGTACTGGTGATAACCACCAAAGTTATTTGCTAATCTAAATGCTATGTATGTTTTCTTTTAGTTTCAATCATGTGGGGTACAATTCAGGGAATGCTATCTATGTTTGTGAATTAACATAATGAAACTCAACTCTGATCAGACTGTTATTTAAAATAATGGGAAACTTAATTTATGGATAGTTCATAATGTAATGTGTCAACTTGCTAACTAGATTCTTGGCTTTATGTCTGCTCTTACTGACAATGCCATTTAAGTTCCCCAAAATATGAGGTGATTTTCTAAATTGGGGAACCAGGTCATCCTATGAACAAGATATGAGTCTTGTAATAGCTTTCTTATATGCCACCAATTATAGCTGTAAGAATAGTACTCCATGGCTTCATACATTAAAATACTGGGAAAAGTTTCTAATTTCAGTATATATACCCAAGGTGCGTAGCAAAGTTAATTGCGACAATGATTGTCAATTTAATGCTGTCATACTAGCAAAGTGTGTGTGTGTGTTTGTGTGTGTGTGGGGGGTGTTCATGCGTATACCCACAGATATTCCTCTCTGACCCACCAATGTTTAAGTCGTATGTTCTAGTCTATCTTGGCAATCCATCCAAAAGGCAGAATCTCTGGTGCTGTGGGCTTACAAAGTCTTCAGCTTTCTGTGACAGCTGTTACCTTTGTGTGACTATTGGCAGCTGCCTCAGGCACAGTACAAAGAACAGTTCCAATGTAAAAGTGATCACCGATTTTATATTGGAGCTACTTTTAAAAGAATATATGCACTTTGGGAAATTTTCAATTAAGAAAACATGGATTTTTTGTAAGAATGCAATGCTTATTTTAACTAGGATATTCTCTTTACCTTCGTATATAATATAGAATGACCATGATAGAATATCTCCTGTCCTCCAATCTTCCTATAGGCATGTTTATCTCATGAGACTTGGGAGAAAAAAATTTCCACAGGTGCAGCATTCCTAAGTACGACACACATTTCATGAATGGCAAATTTTGTGTACATAGTAAGGAACTAAGACTTGCCTTAAAATTTATATTAAGAGATAACTGTAGGGCAACCCCCTTGGGTTCCCTCCCACTGGGAGATTTTCTGTCCTCTCAATAAATTCTGCCTTATTAAAAAAAAAAAGAGATGTGTCACCTTTATGCACATCTCTTACATTTATAAAGAAAATGCCTAGATTTTTCTTTGTATGTATGATATAAATTAATTATATAGAGCACTTGTAAACCTTGAGTAAACTTTTAAACATAGTAAAATTTGTAAACATTAAATAAAGTTATTTTAATTAGGACTTTTCCTTAATTTTAATAGTAGTTAGGCCAATATTTAAAAGATACATAAGACAATAAATAAAATTCAGCAAAATATCTCAGAGCATCAATTGAAAAAAAATATAAAATAGTAGTGATCAAAGAGTTTAAGTTATGCTTAGTAAAGCTGAGCAGATTAAATCCACAGATGAGATTGTGAAAGTTCCTGGTTTGAATAACTTCTCTTTTCTCTAAGCAACGAAGGAAAGAACAATAAGTGGCCAAAGATAGAGTTTCATAGCATATCATTAGAAATTTTCCTTCAGGCTTGCTTATTTTATTTATTGGTTCATTCATGTGTTCATTTAATCCATTTATGTCATTAACTGTATTGCGTCCTATCAAGTGCCAAACATCAAGCAAGTTTTAGGCAATATAATTTATTTTTTCAACACATTAGTTGAAAAAAAATTTATACTATGCCTGATACTAAGATGAAGGCTATATTATTTTCACAACAAACATATGAAATATTTTTTCTTCCATTTTAGAGTGTAGGCAATTGACAACCAGAGTGACAAAATAACTTACTATGATTACATAACCACAAAATGCTGAAGCCAGAATTTTTGTTTTCACATCTTGATCTTGCCACCACTCCACAAGGTGAATTTTCAAGTTTTCCCAAAATCTGAGATTGTAAGAAAAGATGAAAGAGTTGATGAAAGAGCCACTTATGGATGCAGAGTTATGCTTCCTCTTGAAATACATTCATTTTTACAGATTTTACTGATAATTAACTTCACCCATCCATTGCCTGTCTGAGTGCTGTGCAAATCTTGAAATGAAATACCAAAATGACAGTTTGTCGCCTACCACTCTCAGGCCTTAAGCCTGGGTTGGGCAGAAAGGAGACAAGTTAATCCCACAATACTTCACAAAATCAAAACAAGGATGGCCTTTAATCTGTTATAAGTCTAGTACTATGGTAATATTTTTCCTTCTGTAAGAAAAAAATCAATATAAGAACACACTTTAAATTCTAAAACTTTCTTTAATAATATCTTCTTATTTTTCTTTAGATCCTCTGCCTATACTTGATGTTTTTCTAATTTAATTTCCTTGGGCATATTTTTGCAGTCTCCTCTTCTCATATAGTAGCTTACTTCATCAGAATCATATATGTCATGGCCCATAGCTAGTTTCTAACACTATATTGAGATTATATAGCTCTTAATTTTTGTATTTAGTCCTGTGCATATGTTCAGTTCTGTTTAAAAATGTAAAATAGTTGACTCTGCTGAGCATGAAAGAGACATGCTCGTAGGCAGCAAACCAACATTTGTGAATGAGTTTTTCTGACTTTATTTCATTTGATTCTCACAAAATATCTGTTTAAAGGAGGTACTGTAATTAGTTTTTTTAACACATAAGAAAAACACATCTCAGATATTCATGTATTTAAATCACCCATTTGTACGTGGGTAATGATTTTAGGATAGTAGCTATGTTTTTTAATCTAGGAGAATAACCATGTAGTTGATGTGTCCTAGTATAATGTACATATTCAGTGTACATGGTCCTAATTCAAATTTGCTGGAGAATAACCCTTTGCTTGCTGTGAAGTGAGAGTCATTTGTAAGGTTTAAGAGAGCACAATTCTGCTTTTATACCCCTTGAATGTGAGAGTTGGCATGACAAATCAAAGAGACCATAAACCACAGAATTAGTTGCATATATTTCCATTTGGCTATCCAAGGTATGAAAATATGTAAACCCACTGCTCTGAAATTCACCATTATCTTTAACTCTCAATTCAGATTCACTCTTATCCTAAATTCGTGTGTATTATTTTCACCACATTAATGAATACACTTTGCATTGAATGGTCCTGAGCAGAGGTGGAGGGAAGTTTTCATGGGGTCAAACAAAAAGTGAGATAATTTGTATAGAGGCATAGCTTAGGTAATTGTAGGAGCAAAGGGAAGATTGGAACAACCATTGTGTGTCTTCAAGTCTCTCCATCTGTATATGGCAAAATTTGTTAAAGCAGCAATCTAAGTTATGCTAAAATGTAAAATTCTATAATATAACAATCTCTAGATCAAGCTCACATTCTTATACATGACAGATAATTTAATCTAGTCACTTCTTAGGTGAGTTATGACAAAATATTTTTGTTTGGCTAGTTGGTTATTTTTCCCCCTTCGGACATTTCAAATTTTAATTCAGTCATTTGGGAATTTTAACTTCTCCCCATGGTTGACCTTAAGTTATGGAGAATGATTAACAGTAAGAGAGATGGAGAATAGTGGGGACCTTAACATAATGTGACTTCATTAGTGGAAAAAATGTATCTGCTCCTTCTCAATGTTTTCCACACCTCTCTCAGATGGCATAGGAAATGTAAGATGCTTTCTATGGCCATAGATGCTTTTGGCTCTCGAGAGTTCTTCATATGTGCCCTACTGTCATTTATATACCACAAATACCATGCCGTGCAGAAATGAAGAAATTTACCTGTGAAACCAACTTATTCCTTGGACTTCACCCAGAGAGTGAATCGCAATTCTCCTCTGTTCTTGGATGGTGCCAAACCTGTCTGGCATTTTCATCATTCTGGGATAAAATTATGCCATAATCCCCTCTCATGAACTATTTTTCTCAGTTCCTACAATCTTTAATATGTACAGATATGGTAATTTGAATCTTCTTTATCTGTTTCAAATCTATCGTTTAGTGTACTCATTTCCTGCCCAGTTTCTGTCTAGGCTTAGCTTTTTGTGTTGCAAAATACCCAGCTATTGAAAATAATATAACTTGATTATCAAGATTTTTTCTACTGTAGGTTTCAAAAGACTTTTGTAACTCAGAAGATGAGTTTGATTTGATGAGTGGCATTAGTTCAGTGAGAAGAGGAAGCATATGTGTAGAGCAAAGAAAAACTACTAGAACAAAAAAAAACCACGTGGCTTTTTGCAGAATATCTTCTATCCCGTGTGTGTGCATTTAGTATATCACTGGGAAAGTGAGGGAGAAGCTCTTAAAGGGATCAGGAGTGTAAGGTGGGATATTGATAAAGTGGGGTTTCTTAAACTTGGCACTGTTGGTATTTGAGGTTGTATAGCTCCATGTTGTTGGGGGCTCTCCTGTGCTTTGTAAACATATTTAGCAGTATCTCTGTTTTTAATTGACTAGATATCAGTAGCAACTCCCTCCCCAATTTTTGGTGACAATCAAAAATTTCTCTAGACACTGCCAGATATGTCTGGGGGAAAGGAGATGGAATTGACTCCAGTTGAGAAACACTGGTGATACAGGTTGATAGTCAACATTATGAAACTAATTATTATTTTTATCATGGGTCACATTTTACAATTGAACCAAAATGTTTAAAATTGAACTTAGAGCTTTCTTTAAAATTTATTCAGTGCCTATGATTTAAAATAATAACCATGGTATGGTCCTGTCCTGTGGACTGATTTTTTTCATATGGTAGTCAAAGGATGATATATGACAAATCACTTGGCTTAATTATTAAAATTACATATGTGTTTGTGTGCTCTGAATCGAGTGTATCAGACTCTGGAAGTGGGCCAATAAGAATTTGCAGGTGAAACCAAATTTCTCAGATACTTGTATCACAGACCTAGCGGAAATGACAATCATGTAAATCAATAATTTTAGTGTGTTGTGTTCTGTAATAAAGGTATCAGGGGAGCAAGTTATAGAAAACAGGGAAGGGTTTTACAGGCCTAATATGGAGGACATGGAGAAAATATCAATGTGTCCATGAACTAGCTTCTCTTTTTGACTTCCCTAAAGAAGTTAAAACTACAATTGTTCATGAAACATGGCTAACACAGTTTTTCTAAACGTTTATTTTTGCCTTCAACATCCACTATCATTCAAATTTACCCTGGTCAGAAACATGTCACTTTAGTTGGAAAGAATATCTTTAACGAGTTTTGATGCCATTTTAATATGTTTGAATAGCATAATTGTATAAATATCTAACTCTTAAAATATAAATTCGTTAAATTACTAAAGTACCACATAATTGTTGTAAACTTCAACCAGAATATAATTTGCTTATAGAATGCTATGTCTTGTGGCAATTTGATCTGCATCAATTCGCTTACGTATACAACTGTCCGATGTGATCAGTTAAGGAGTTACTAGATTTTGGGAACTATCATTGTATTGATTTTTTTTCTGGTAGAATCCAAAATATGTTTGTTTAAAAACCCATAGTTCATTTCAACAATGTTGATAAGGTCTTGTGGATACCATTTTAATAAATTAAATACATGTATGTACAGTTATTATCTTGAAATTTATAATCACTTAAATACGTAACCAGGTTATGGTAAGGAATCATACAAGGTCAAAGATCATGAAAATGTAAAAAAATGGGTAAAAGATGAATAATTATTTTTCTGAAAGCTTGAAGAAAACAATGTCCCTTCGTATAAGGAAAAAAATTTGTAAAAGTGATATGAAAGTAGTAGCAATTGGAAAAATAGAGTAAAAAGAAGGGATAGTTATGATATCTTTGTATGTAAATGGACCATAGGTTTTGAGTTTATGTATGTTTGTGAGGTATATATTTATGAGTTTTGTGTATGAATATGTGTCATGTTTTATCAAATTTCAAAGAAGCAATGGTTTTAATAATACGATGAAATAGTAGTGCTGGTTTTTGAAATTTTTTTCTGTCTTCTAGACTAGGAAGATAAGTAAGCATACACCATTAGAGATCATAGCAAAATTTGTTTCATTACAAACAATTTTACCCGGGATTTTCCAAAGAGACATAACCAGTAAAATGGATGGATGTGTGGATAAATGGATGGATGAATGGATGGATAGTTAGCTGAAAGACAGATAAATAGATAAAAGGGATTCATTATGGGAATTAGTTCACATAATCTTCAAGGATAAGAAGTCCCACAGCAGGCCGCCTGCAAGTTGGAGACCCAGGGAAGCTGGTAACATGACCCAGTCCAAGTTTGAAAGTCTTGGAACCAAGGAAGTCAATGGTGTAACTCTCAGTTCATGGTCAAAAGCCTGAACACCCCGTGGACTGCTTGTGCAAGTCCTGGAGTCCAAAGGCTAGAGGTCCTGAAGTTCTGATGTCCAATGGAAATAGATGAAGGGTGTCCTGGCTCCAGAAGAGGGAGAAAGCAAGTTTGCCTTCCCTCTGTCTTTTTGTTTTATCTGTGCCCCCAGCAGTTGGATGGTACCTGCCTACATTGAGGGTATATCTTCCTCACTCAGACCACCAACTCATATGCCAATCTCTTTTGGAAACACCCACACTGACACTCCCAGAAATAATGCTTCACCAGCTCTCTAGGTATCCTTAATCCAGCCAAGTTGTCAGCTAAAATTAACCATCACACAAAAGAAATACATCTTTATAACTACAAACATACATTTATTTCATAAAAAGCCTATGAAGTACCAGCAAGATAATTATATTATTTCAAAAAATCAAAATTGATATTATTTATTTAAATATGCTAATTATATTTATTGTTACTACCCTGAAACATTTATTTTGATTGGGAAAATTCCACTTTCTTAAATTCAATACTTCCTTATTTTAATTTTATACTAAAATAATGAAAGATACATCCATGCTATAGTAGTTAAAACAAATCTATTTGAATGCACACAAAAACCCTTTAAGGGGTACTGATCAAGTTGTTTCCATCTCAATTTCCTCTGAAGGCAAGCTGTATCTAGCCATTGAATGCTTATTTGATATTTTGAATTCTAGGTGAGCAGGCTGAAAGATGCACTCCTGAATTCCTTGGCATTACCTAGATATCTGATGAGGTTGGCTGTCACAAATTGATCCTAGACCTCCTGCTTGACATCTAGATGTTTGAGAAAAATAGACAATCCAGAAGGCACATTCATGCACTTGATTCACCAAGCTAAAAAATCCTTGTTATTTTCAGTCAGATAATACTTTGAATTAAGGCAAATTTAGGAAATTGTAACTAAATCTTTTTGAAAATATTTTTATTTTATTTTATCTCGATTTTTAAATGTCTATCTAATCTGTCGTTTACTATCTATTGCTCCCTTGGAGTTAATATAAACATCTTTCACTAGGTAGCCAAGTATCTTCTCATTTGAAGCCAAAGATGCAGAGTGTCTCTCTAGGAATATAACCATAAACTGTTGACCTATCCTATTATTTCCTGGCAGACATCTGAGTACAAAAAACCATGCCAACTACCACCACTAAAATATAAATTTATCTTTTTTATATGTCATTTTTCTGAGGAAATCTTAAATGTACTTAGAGGAAGATAAAATAAACTAATTTCTTTATTAGAAAGTAATAATTAAACAAATTTAAATTTTTTCCCAAAAAATTTGCCGGGAAATTAACATGTTTATATTCATCAATTGAAGTCTTACTAAGTATCATGAGCATATTACTTGGCAGAAATAGTCAATGGCTCTATGCCAGTAAATGAATAAATATCTATCTTTTCAATCCCCTAATTATAGTGGTAATAAATGTGGATGCTAACATTGCTACCAATAGTTGAAAACCTCATTTTTTTACAAGTCATGGGAATATCATGTTCCATTCTACAATGTGTCATTTACGATGTTTACATATCTTCTAGAAAAATCAGTGCTTTAGAGAGATGCACTATATTCTCTGTTCTGTGATTTTTATTTCTCTTTGACATAACATTAACAGGGCATGTAGATTGAAGTCCTAATCATTAGTCTGGCATTTGTATCTTTAAAGATATTTCCCCTGTTATTTTTCATCTTAGCTTAAGACCTGGTTAACTTGTTATAGGTTCCTAAATATACCTTAATTTTCTAATTTGCTGCTTCTATGTTAACTGTTTTGATAGGTTTACCAGGCAATTTTACTATTCACTTCTTAAATACAGCAAAATGACTTGTTCTTTGCAAAATATTTTATGTGTATCACCTAATGCATTTCATTTTTCCAGTGAGGTTTCAATCAGTTATATATTATTTTGGTTCTATATTTTTCTTCTCATAATACTCATCGCACATTATGGAATGTGTGTCGGTGTGTCTATCTTCCATAGACTGTAAGCAACAAAAGTTTGAGACCATAGTTTTCCACTACTGAATCCACAGTGTCTATAGTAGCGCTTGTCACATTAAAAAAAAACAAGAAATATTTTAAATGTATGCATAAATGATGAATAAATCAATACTCACAATAACCCTTAAAGTAGGTTTGTATCATAAGGGTAGTGGCCTTGGAAACCATAAGTATTTAATCCACAGTATATGCTTGTAAGAGTTGAGCTGAGCTTGTAAGAGTTGTCTGAAATGTTCCAAAATATCTTGCTACATAGTGCTATATGGTAAATGCTTTATCTGTCTCATTTTCCTTATGCAATATTCACACACACACACACACACACACACACACACACACACACACACACACACACACACTTAAGTCTTTGGATGATAACATCATGTCCAACAAGGATAAAAGATAGTTTTTAAAACTTGAGATTAACAACATTGTCATGAAAACTGAGTATTACCTTTCACCTTTCGGCTGTCTCGTTTAGCCCTAAACTTGTCTAGCTTTGTCCTGACAATTCCTTATAATATCTGTTGTCTCTTCTTCCCAGCTCACTCTGTCTGGCCACCCCGATCTTGGTGTTCTTCAAACCAGTCACACCTACTCTCCTTCCTCAAGGCCTCCGTGCTTACTGTTTTCTCGGCCTGCCGTCAACATGTATTCTTTTTCTCCCCTCAAGTCTCTGTTCCAATATCATCATTGCAGAGAGGCTTCCCCTGCCTTCCCCATCCAAAATAGCACACAATTCCACCCCCTGACTTTGCTTTAGTTCCTTCACCGTCCTTATCACTGCTGTTGGTAATGTATACATTTTGTATGATTTGTTGGTATAGTCTTCATAATAGAATGAAAACTCCATGAGAGGAAGGAAAGAGGGTGAGTGTGTGCTCTTTAAGATAGGAAAGTTCATTTTGTTCACTGTTCTATCCCCAGGGCCAAAAATCATGCCTAACATATAACAAGTACTCAAAAAATGTTTATTTTTTAAAAATATTTTTTAAATTTATTTTATTTTAGAGATGAGGGATACAATTCAGGATTAGGTATACCAACTGAATGAATAGTATTGTTGGATGAAATATTCTGTACATTTCAACAGGAAAAGATAAAGTAAATAACCACTTGCTGAATGCCTTCTAAGGGGCAAATACCGTGCTCGTCCATTTCACACTATGAATGCAGTATAAGCACTAATTGACATTCCGTATGAGTTTAAGATAAATTTATAAAACATTAGTTTAAAAATTCAAGATAAAGCTTAGAAGAACTGATTGTAAGTTAATACATGGTTTAAATTAGAGAAAAAAAATCTGTTGTCTCTTCTTTAAAATTAAATTCATTCGGATTTGCCGAGCAAAATTATTGTTGAACTTTAGTTAACAATAATTTATGGTATGTTTTAAAATAATTCAAATAGTGGAATTGGAATATTCCTGACACATATAAATTATAAATGTCTGAGGTGATGGATACTACAATTACCCTGATATTATCATTTGATGTTATTTGTATCAAATATCCCAAAATATGTCCAACTATTATGTATCCATATAATTAAAAAAGAAAAAAGAACATGAACAACCCTAGTAAAAAAGTGAACTAAAGACCTTAGCTAATATCTCACCAAAGAAGATATGTAGGTGGCAAATGAGCACACGAAAAGATGCTACACTTTATATGTCATCAAGAAAATGCGAATTAAAACAATTCCTTGCACACCTATTAGAGTGACCAAAATCCAGAACACTGACAACAACAAATGCTGGCCAGGATGTGGTGCGATAGAAACTCTCATTCATTGCTAGTGGCAATGCAAAATTGTACAACCACTTTTGAAGAAAGGCTGATGGTTTGTTATCAAACAAGCACTCTTACCATAATATTCAGAAGTCACACTACTTGTTATTTACCCAAAGGTGGTGAAAACGTATGCTTACACAAAACCTGCACATGGATATTTAGAGAAGCTTTTTTCATAATTGCCAAACTTAAAAGCAACCAAGATGTCCTTCAGTAAGTGAACAGAAAAATAACCTGTGGTAGATGCAGAGAATGGAATATGAGTCAGTGTTAAAAAGATAAGCTATCAAGTCAGGAAAATACAGGGAAACTTAATTGATTATGACTGACGGAAAGAAATCAATCTGAATAGCCCCCATACTTTATTATCCCAACTGCATTGCATTCTGGAAAAGGCAAAACTACGGAGGCAGTAAAAAGATCAGTGGTTTCCATGGGTTATATATATTTTGCTAGATTGATTCCTTAGTATTGTAGCATAAGGAGAGGGATGAATAGGCTGAGCACAGAGGATTTTTAGAGCAGTGAAAATGTTCTGTATGATATAATAATAATAAATACATGTCATTATACATTTATCCAAATCCAACACCAAGAGTGAACTGTAGTATAATCTATGGACGTTGGGTAATAATGATATGTCAGTATAGGTTCATGATTGTAACAAATGCATACTCTGGTGAGGGATGTTGAAAATTGAAGAGGCTATGCATGGGGGCAGTGAGTAGATGGAAATTTTTGTATCTTTAGTTCATTTGTACTATGAACTTAAAACTCTTCTAAAAAATAAATTCTTTTAAATAGGGATTGCTGTTTATCTTAATACTAAGAAATTAAAATGTTAAATGTATATGACTACTTTTTAGGGCTTTGCCAAGGTTCAACATGTGTGAATAATGAAGAAAATATTTTTTGTGGACCTAATGATCATCTCCTAACTAGACATAGATAAAAAATGAACGCTCACAAACATGAGAAATGGAGTAAAAATAATGCATTCTTTAAGGCCAATAGAAACACTTTCATGAATGTCTGCCAAAACCCCAGCATGTAAACACAAGAAACCACCCAAGTTATTTTAGCCCTGGGCATCCTGTAAGCAGAGTCTGCCAGAGATGCTGGTATAAACTAAATTAATTCAGTCATATTATTTTCATGACACTCTCACCTAACTACAAGTTATTTCCAGCTCACATTCTTTGTCTGGTTTACCCTAAGGGAACCACTGTGCTCTTTTGGACCAAGATTTCTTTCTTATTTTGAAGGTTCACTTGAAAAAATAAAGGGCAACTTTATAACTCTAACTCATCATTACAAGTTTCAGCTTGAATAAAATGTAAACTAAGTCTGCTAAATTCATATCAACCTTTGATTAAAATAAAAGAGCTTCCTTAAGTGGATATGAGATTCTCCTGAAAGCACCGAATTTGCTAGAAATACACATAGTCCACATTAAACATCTATATAGTGTAAAAGAAAGTTCATTGTGTATTTTAATTATGTTTTTTTATCCCACTTGTATGTGTCTATAATATGGTGATAAAGGGTCATTTTGGTGATTTAATTATTTTCAAAATTTTATGATACCTATTTTATTACTAAGTAATTCTTTCTGAAAATATTTATCAAATGTGATAGATGAATCCTTGTTTTAGGTCATGACCTCATAAAACAAGGTTGAAAGAGGTAAAATTATGATTTTTCTGAAATACTAATAAATTCTGTTTGGCAAAGTTTCAGTGTGGGGTATAGGGATACATTAAAATTAGATATTGTATTTTTTATTTTATAATTAAAATTGGTAAATGAATAATAGAATAATTTTCTCTAGTAGCGGTTGAGATTTCTACAACATCATATCTCTTAAGCATGCTAAATATTAAAATTCCCTATACATCTCTACTTATGGAGAAGAATATGGCATAGTATACCCGCTAGTAATAATTAACAATAATTGGGAGTTTACTATGTGTCAGGTATTTTGTTACATGACTTAAATAAACTATTTCATTCCATTTTCATTTAAACTCTGTGAGGTCTGTATTATTATCACCTCTTTTGTACAGATGAAAAATAGTATCTCAGAACACTTGTGACATGACTAGGAGCTAGTATACCAATAGTATCATAAAAGAAAACAGACAGCACACTCAAAATAGGACAATTTGAAGAATATTTACTTACACAGGGACTATTTGAAAGACATGCATTAAGACACCACAAAAATCTGGGGCCATTAATATTTAAGGGATTATGACCTTTAGGAGCTCCCAAAGGGTAATGTGCACTAGATTGGCATTCAGAGGTTTTGTCTCAGCACTATCACTAACTCTTCACTATTGCAGAATATCTTTTTTTTTTTTTTCCCTACAGGTCTTAGTTTTCTATCCATAAATAGAGAGGGTTGAAAGAGATGATCTGGAAGGTCAGCCCCTTGTTTTTCTAATATCCTCTGATTTTATCTTTTTGTAGCAGAATTATCTAAGATGCTGAACCCTTACTTTTTGTAATGCTATGTTTAAAGAGAGGATTCTCATCATAGAAAAAGCGATCTGTTACTCAATGACCATATGGATTCATTTCCACTTGTGAGTAACTGAATTATGAAAGAATTACTGGGCTGTACCTGTGCCTATGTTTTATCAAAAAATGTAATAAGAAGTATTTATTTTGTGTCTTATACCCCCCCAAAAAAAAAACAACATTGAATTTGAGTATCCAGTCTCTGACTTTTAAAATGAAAAACAAATCTCTGATCTGTCACACAGATTCCAGTTATAAAAAACAGATTACTTCTTAGAAGCCAACACTTTTACTTTTGATAGGGAATAATCTCTACCATATCACATTGTTGAGAAATCTTATGAATTCAAATGTTCAGCATATTTGGAAGGCAAAATAAAAGACGATTCTCTACTAGTTTTGATTTTAACTAAAGGAGAAGGTTTTTGCAAACTGTTCTTCTTTTTCTTTTCTTTTTTTTTTTCTTTTTTCTTTTTTTTGAGTCGGAGTCTCACTCTGTCGCCCAGACTGGAGTGCAGTGGCCGCTCCCGGCCACCGCAGCCTCGACCTGCTGGGCTCCGGCGATCTTTCCGTCTCAGCCTTGCGAGTAGCCAGAATTACAGGCGCGCGCTACCACGCCCGGCTGATTTTTTTATTTTTTGTGGAGATGAGGTCTCGCCAAGTTTGCCTAGGCGGGTCTCGAACCCTCAGACTCAGGCAATCCACTCACCGCAGCCTCCCAAAGCGTGGGATTACAGGCTGAGCCACCAAGCCCGGCTTGCAAACTGTTTTTCATATATTTTGTCATATGTTTGGCCACCCTGTCGTAGCTTATTCTCCAAAATGTGTTATCTTTGTGATTATTGAAAAGCAAAAAAGGAGCAAAATTCATTGTTTGTACAGAGAGATTTAAAACTGTCTTTCATTTGTGAAATGTGGCTTTAGAGTTCAGAAACCATGTATAGTTACCACTTTTGAAATTTTGAACAAAATGCAAATATTACCGCATTAACTTATTTTCTGGTGCTTTTTTACTTTCGTTCCTTTCATGAATCATTAGCACTTTTGCCCAAAATAAGCAGAAAATAGACAAAGGAGAAGCAGCTGTGAATCCAAAAAGTAAGTTGTCTGCAGGTAAATGATCCAGTGTGCAACTGTAAACCTTCTTATGGTAAACTAATGATTGTGGGTTGCAAAAAAGATTTTGGATATCTGATAATTTCATTTGACACCTAAAACAGAAATGATAGAGATTGGAGTTGCTACAACCTGCTGAAAATATACAGAGAGAGAAATTCCCTCTCAGTCAATATTATACACTGTGTTTATTATGATTATAATTTCATCAGAAATCTGAAGACGAGGACAATTTTTGCCTGTGTGTGTGTGTGTGTGTGTGTGTGTGTGTGTGTGTGCGCGCGTGTGTGTGTGTGTGTACTGAAAAATAACTTTTAAGTTCACAGTGATCATTCCTTTTGGTAAATTTGCTACTTTCTTTGGTGGTATTACTATTTTTTTTTGAGTTGGAGTCTCACTCTGTCGCCCAGACTGGAGTGCAGTGGCCACTCCCGGCCACCGCAGCCTCGACCTGCTGGGCCCCGGCGATCCTTCCGCCTCAGCCTTCCAAGTAGCTGGGACTACAGGCGCGCGCTACCACACCCGGCTAATTTTTGATTTATTGCAGAGATGAGGTCTCGCCAAGTTGCCCAGGCAGGTCTCGAACCTGTGGGCTCAGAAAATCCACTCACCTCAGCCTCCCAAGGCGTGGGATTACAGGCTGAGCCACTAAGTCTGGCTTCAGAGTGTTTCTTAAGGTACTTCAAAAATTCAGTTCCAGTTTTTAAATACTCATTACAGCCCATAGTCTAAGTCAAAACAAAAATGAGGGTTAATTGATCATAAACATAGCTGAGATCACCCAAAGAAGTTGTCAGAGTGCAGGCCACTGAGTTGATTTATTGTGAGATGAGGTCTTGCCAAGTTGCCCAGGCGGGTCTCGAACCTGCAGGCTCAGGCAATCCACTCACCTCAGCCTCCCAAAGCCCGGGATTACAGGCTGAGCCACCGAGCCCATCTCTCTTGCCTCTTTGTCACCCCTCCTTCCTATCCATCACCCTGACATCCCCTAGGCAGCCATTAATTTGCATATGTCACTATAGATTTATTTTGTATTTTCTAGTTTTGTATAAATGAAATTATACAATATGTACTCTTTTGTTTGATTTTTTTCAGTTAGTATAATTATTTTACAATTCATTTTTGTGGGTACATATATCAATAGTTCATAGCAAAGTAGTATTTTAATATGTAGATATTGCACAATTTTTTATCCAGTTAGATAATTATAAACATGTGGATTATTTCCACTTTAAGGTATTGCAAATATAGCTGCTATAACTATTGACTTAAAAGCTTTTGTGGTGGCCATATGCTTTCTTTTCTATTGGATAAGTCTGTATGGATATGTGTTTTTTATTTCTTTCATTGTAGAAAGCGTGACTCCTATAGTATGCACGTATTTAACTTTTTCAGAAATTGCAAAACTAGATTTCAGAGTTGTTTACCATTTTACATTTCCATTAGTAGTGTAAAAGAGTTCCAGTTCCAAAAAACTTTATTAATTTTTGTATCTTTTTACAATTTTTGTCATAATCATTTAGTATCTAACTCTCTCACTTATAATACTTAATAGCTATTAAAAGTTTGAAAGATGCCAGGCATTATAATAAGTAAGTTACAGTCATTCTCTTATTGTATTTTCACTATAAGAACATAAAAGAGCTATTATTCCCGTTTTGCTGAAGAATAAACTGAGTTTATATATCTTGCCTTAGAACACATCAATTATAAGCCATGTATCTGTAATTCAAATCCAGGTTGTCTGACAATGGAGACAGTGCTATTAAAGAATATTCTATTTTCTCCATCGTCAAGACCAGGAGTTTTAACATGGACCCTTTTGACACCTAATGAAACTTAGAACTGTGACAACTTAAGGCGTTTAACATCTGGTGAAGTATGCCTGAATTATATTTAAATATGCAAAATCAAACATTTAGGATTACAACAGAAGCTAGTTATATTGAAATACAGTTTCCTAAATATTTGTAAATAGTACTATGATATACACAATTCCTTATTAACCTATTAAATAACAAAATATAGTGATAGGCTTAATAACAATCATAATGTCAAAATAGTAATGAATGTAAAATATGTTTGGGATATATGCAACATCTATGAAATGATGGAGCTACTTGTTATGTTTATTAATAATAAATCACAAGTATGTCTAATACTACTATGATTTATAATGTACAAACAAAAATAATTCTACATTTTAATTAGACATTAATTGAAATAAATATGTAATATTTCTCTCATCTCAGTTAACAAATGTCTCACTTCAATTTAAAACCCTTGGACCTGAGTTTAGTGCTATCCCACAAGTGCCATGAAAACAGGATTCATGTATATTTTAATCATCTCCATATCAACAATGCTTGGCACAGTACATTGCATACAGCAAGTTCTACTGGATAGGGAAATTAATGGAATATAACTTTTCAAGTATTGTACTAGATATTAAGATATATCAATGAACATGGCAAACATGATTTCCAGTCTCAACAACTAATACACAAAGCAAGCCATATAAACAATTAAACAAGTAAAGTTGTGTGAGTCAGGCTAACTTATTTCACTTTTATACGGCTCAATTTTCTTATCTGTAAAATACATAAAATAAGAGTTCCTTGACAGGCTCAGGGTGAGGATTGAATAACTATCTATATAGGTAGGTAGGTAGATGGGCATATACATACACACAAAGGGGTATGCGTGTATGTATAATGTATGTGTGTGCCTATTACCCTGTGTTGTATAGTATTGGACATTATTATTATGAAACAAAAAGAAGTCCAAGGTGCTATTAAACTGCATAGCAGGAAAACATAATTTCATCTAGGTGGTAAAAAATGACTCAGCAAATTATATTTCAAGCTTGTATCTGAAGACTGGATGGAAGGTAGACAACCAAAAATGAGAGGAAATTGCAGACCAGATGAGAGGGAGAAGAGATATTCCAACTCTGAAAGAAAAAAAAAGGCTGTTGAGTGTGTTCCCTTTTCTCCACAACCTCACAAACATCTGTTGTTTTTTGACTTTTCAATAATAGTCATTCTGACTATTATTGTTGTGAGATGTATCTCATTGTGGTTTTAATTTGCATTTTTCTGATGATTACTAATGTTGAACATTTTTTTCATATATTTGTTGTTTGCTTGCATTTCTTCTTTTGAGAAGTGTCTGTTCATGTTTTTGCTCACTTTGTTTTTTCTTTTATAAAGATGTGGGGTACGAGTCAGAATTAGGTACATAGGTAGTCTGTGTGCAGGTGAGGTTTGGGCCTGCAACTGGTTCTCACTTTCTCTGGTTTAGGATCAGGTACCTATTAGTGAGGTTATGTGCCAACCTCCCTTCCATGGCAGTGTCCCACTACTGCCGATCCCTCTCTCGAAGTATTGTGATGAATGTTCAGGACAACATTATGAATGAGAACATGTGATATTCAGTTCTCAGTTTCTGTGATAGATCACTGAGTATGGTGGATCCTAAATCCATTCAAGTTGTTGCAAAGTCCTTAATTTTGTCCTTCCTTATTCCTGCATAGTACTCCATCGTGTATATGTACCACATTTTTTTAATCCAGTCCATTTTTGATGGGCAGCAGGGTTGGTTCCACATTTTTGCTATTGTGAATAGTGTTGCGATAAACGTGTGTGTGCAAGTATCTTTTTTGTAGAATGATTTGAGTTTCTCCAGGTATTTTCTCAATAGGGGGATTGCTGGGTCATATAAGAGATGAATTTCTAGTTCTTTTAAAAATTGTCAGCCGGGCTCGGTGGCTCAGCCTGTAATCCCGTGCCTTTGGGAAGCTGAGGTGAGTGAATTGCCTGAGCCCGCGGGTTCGAGACCCGCCTGGGCAGCAAGACCTCATCTCTACAATAAATCAAAAAATCAGCCGGGCGTGGTAGCGCATGCCTGTAATTCCAGCTACTTGGAAGGCTGAGGCGGAAGGATCGCCGGAGCCCAGCAGGTCGAGGCTGCGGTGGCTGGGAGCGGCCACTGCACTCCAGTCTGGGCGACAGAGTGAGACTCCAACTCAAAAAAAAAAAAAATTCATCACACTGTTTTCCATAGAGTTTGAACTAGTTTACACTCCCACCAACAGTGTAGAAGCGTTCCTTTTTCTGTGCATCCTTGCAAGCATATGTTGGTTTTTGATTTATTAATGATGGCCATTTTTACTGGAGTTAGGTGATATCTCAATATGGCTTTCTTTGATTTGCATTTCTCTGATGATTAGTGATGTTGAGCATTTTTTCATGTATCTGTTCACTGTTCATATATCTTTTTTTTTTCTTTATTCAGCTCCTTTGAATTCATTGTAGATCCTGATGTTATACCTTTTTCAGATATGCAGTTGACAAATATTTTTCCCATTCTGGGGGGTGTCTCCCCACTCCCCTAATGATTTATTTTGCTTTGCAAACCTTTTCAGTTTGATGAGGTCCCACTTGTCTATCTTTTTTTATGGCATACATTTTTGGGGTTACGATCAAGATTTGGTTGCCTATTCCAATGTGTGTCTCCAGCATTTTCTTCTAAGATTCTTATAGTTTGAGGTTTGATGTTTAGGTATTTGATCCATTTAGAGTTGATTTTTGTTTATGGTGATAGGTAGGGGTCCAGTTTCATTCTTCTGCATGTACTCAGCCAGTTTTCCCAGCACCATTTGCTGAATAAGGTCTCCTCTACTCAGTGGTTGTTGTTGATGGCTTTGTCAATGATGAGTTGTTTGAGAGATCGAGTTTTTGCTTCCGAAATGTCTATGGGGTTATTTGTTTTTATCTTGTTAGTTTCTTTAAGTTCCTTATAGATTCTGGATATTAGTTCTTTGTTGGATGCATAGTTTGCAAATATTTTCTTCCTTTCTGTAGGTTGTCTGTTTACTCTGTTGATAGTTTTCTTGCTTTTTCTGTGTATAAGCTCTTTAGATTATTCAGGTTCCAATTGTCAATTTTTTAGAAAATTTGCTTTTGATTTAATCGCGAATTTGTTTCCACAGACAATGCCCAAAGGAGTGTTTCCTATGTGCTCTTCTAGGATTTTTCTAGGCTGAACTCTTAAATTTAGATATTTAATCTATCCTGAGTTAGTTTTTATATATGGTGAGAGGAAGTGGTCCGGTTTTAGTTCTGTTTTTTTTTTTATGGTTAGCCAGTTTACACAATACCATTTATTGAATAAGATGTTCTCCCATTGTTTATTTTTACACTTTGTCAAATATCATTTGCCTATAAGTATGTGGCTTTATGTCTGGTTTCTCTATTATCTTCCATTGGTCTGTTTATTTTGGACAAATGCCATCCTTTTTTGGTAAATGTAGCCTTGCAGTAAAGTCTGGAGTCAAGTAATATGATATATCGGGTTTTGTTCTTTTTGCTTCGAATTACTTTGAATATTTGAGTTCCTTTTTGGTTCCATATGAATTTTAGAATTTTTTTTTTAATACTTGAGAAATGACATTAGTGGTTGGATAGGATTTGCATTGAATCTGTAGATTGAATGTGACCATATGGATGGATGTCTTAACTATGTTGAGTGTTCCAATCCATGAGCATGGAATGTTTTCCATTTGTTTGTGTCAATTATGATTTTTTTTCTGGCAGTGTTTTTTAGTTCTCATTGTAGCAGTCTTTCAACTCCTTGGTTAGATGTATTCCTAGGTATTTTATTTTTGTGTGACTATTGTAAATGGGATTGTTCCTGATTTGGTTCTTCACTTGAATATGATTGGTATATGGAAATGCTACTGGTTTTTGCACATTTTGTTTGTATCCTGAGAATTTATTGTAATAATTAATCAGCTCTAGGAGTCTTTTGGCAAAGTCTTTAAGGTTTTCTAGATGTAGACTCATACTATCTGCAAAGAAAGATAATTTTACTTCCTCTTTTCCTATGTCAAGGCCTTTTATTGCTTTCTCTTGCTTGATTTCTTTGGCTAGGAATTCCATGTTGTATAGGAGTGGTGAGAGTGGATATCCTTGTCTTGTTCCAGTTCTTAGGGGGAATGTTCCAACTTTTCCATGTTCAGTATGATGTTGGCTATGGGTTTGTCATAGATGGCTGTTGATATTTTGAGGTATGTTTCTTTTATTTCTAGTTTGTTGAGAGTTTTTATCATAAAGAGATGTTGGTTTTTATTGGATGCTTTCTCTGTGTTTATTGAGATGACCTTTTTGTTGCGTAGTTAACTCTGTTTATGTGGCAAGTCACATTTACTGATGCATTTTGTTGAATCATTCTTGCATCCCAGTAATAAGACCCATTTGTTCATGTGAATTGTCTTTTTCATGTGTTGCTGGATTTCATTTGCAAGTATTTTCTTGAGAGTTTTGTGAGTATGTTCATCAGGGATATTGACATGTAGTTTCATTTTTTTTGATATCAAAATGATACCAGTTTCACAGAATGAGGAAGAGAGTGATGCCCCTTCCTCAATATTTCAGAATATTTTTCAGTAAGATTCGTTCCAGCTCTTCTTTGTATGTCTGATAAAATTCGGCTATGAATCCATCTGGTATAGGGATTTTTTTTGGGGGGATGAGAGTTGGTAAGTTATTGATTACTGATTCAATTCTGTGATTTGTTATTGTCTGTTCAGGGTTTCAATTTCTTCCTGGTTCAATCTTGGAAGGGTGTATGTGTTCAAAATTTATATATTTCCTCAGTATTTTCTATATTGGGCTCATGGAAATATTCATAACATTCTTGGAGGATCTTTTGTATTTCTGCAGGGTCATAATATTATCTTTGACATTTCTGATTGTGCTTGCTTGAACCTTCTGATGTTTTTTCTTTGCTAATCTAGCTAGCTGTCTGTAAATCTTGTTTATCCTTTAATAAAACCAGCTTTTTGTTTTGTTGACCCTTTGTATTTTTGTTGTTGTTCTCAATTTCATATAGTTCTACACTGATTTTGGTTATTTCTTTGGCTGTCTTTGGGTTTAGTTTATTCTTGTTTTTCTTCTTCTTAGGTGTGATGTTAGTTTGTTTACTTGAGATATTTCCATCTGCTTAATAAAGGTGTTTGCAGTGTAAACTTTCCTCTTAAGGCTGCTTTTTTAGCACCCGAGAGGGATTGATATCTTTTTGACTGCTGCCTTAATTTTGTTGTTCACCTAAATGTCATTCATGAGCAAATTGTTTAGGTTTTAGGTATTTGTGTGGTTTTGACAGTTCCTCTTGGCATTAATTTTCATTTTTATTCCACTGTGATCTTTGGTATGATCTTTATTTTTTTTAGAACTTATTGAGACTTGCTTTATAACTAAGTATGTGGTCAATCTTGGAGTGTGTTTCAGGTGCAGATGAGATTAATGTATGTTCTGTGGTTGTTGGATAGAGGATTCTGTAGATGTCTATTGAGTCCAAATGGCCAAGTGTCAACTTTCAGTATATAATTTTCTTATTAGTTTTTTGCCTCAAGGACCTATCTAATGCTGTCAGTGGGATGTTGAAGTAACCCAGTATTATTGTGTAGCTATCCAAGTCTCTTCTTAGGTTTGGTAGCAATTGTTTGATAAATATGTGTGCTGCAATGTTGGGTTCTTTTGTGTTTATTATAGTTAAATCTTTTTACTATATTAAACCTTTTATAATTATGTAATCCTCTTCTCTGTCCTCTTATACTGTTTTTGGTTTAAAGTCTGTTTGATACAAGAATAGCAACCTAGCTCTTTTTCATTTTCAATTTGTGTAGTAGACTTTTCTCCATTCTTTTTCCTTGAATCTATGTGTGCTTTTACATGTGAGATAGGTTTATTGAAGATAGTAGGAAAATGGGTCTTGGTTTTTTGTTTCTTTATTCACCCATTTTGTCACTCTATAATTTTTAAGTAGAGTATTTAGGTCATATACATTCTTTTAAGTTTAACATTAATGTGTGTAGTTTTTCCTGCCATAGTGTTGTTACATCATTGCTTTTTAGTCTCGACTGTTTCAGTGATTTAGAAAGTCTGTGGCCTATGTGATTATGTGTACTTTGTGGTAGAAATAATCTTTCTTTTGTTTCCACATTTAGAACTTCTGTAAGCATTTTTGTAGGGCTAGTAATACTGACAAATTCTCTTAGCAATTGCTTATTTGGGAAATATTTTATATCTCCTTCATTTATGAAGTTTAGTTTGTTGGGATAAGAAACTTTTGGCTGGTATTTCTTTTCTTAAAGAATGCTAAAAATGGGTTCCCAATCTCTTCTGTTGTCTAAGGTGTATGCTGAGAAGTCTGCTGTTAGTCTGATGGATTTCCCTTTAGAGGTAATATGGTCCTATTCTTTAACTACCTTTATAATTTTTTCTTTAACATTGACCTTGGATATTGTAATGACTATGTCCATTGGGGATGGTTGTCTTATACAATAAGAATTTATCAGGATTTCTCTGAAGCTTTTATATTTGCATGCCAAAAGTTCTAGCAAGACTGGGGGGATTTTTGCTGAATTGTATTCTCAAATGTGTTTTGTATGTTGCTTACTTTTTCTTCTTCTCTTTCATGGATGCCAATAGTTTGTAGGTTTGCTTGTGTTACATAAACCCACATTTATTGAAGGCTTTGTTTACTTTAAAATTCTTACTTCTTTATTTTTTTCTGACTAGTTGAATCAAAATACTGATTTTTAGCCCTGAAATTATTTTTTCTGCTTAGTCAAGTCTGTTGTTAAAACTTCCACTTGTAACTTCAAATCCCTGTAGTTAAGTTTTCAATTCCAGAAGTTTCGTTGGTTTCATTCCTAATATAGTTATGTCATCTTTCAAATCTTGGATAGTTTTTTTGGCTCCTTTGTATTGGATCTCAAATTTCTCTTGGATCTCATTAAGTTTCCTTGCCAACCATATTCTAAATTCTTTATCTGTCATTTCACACATTACAATTTGGTTAGGATCCCTTACTAGGAAGCTGGTGCGATTCTTTGGAGGTTATGAGACGCTCAGGCTTTTGTATTGCCAGAGTTCTTGTGCTGGATTCTTCTCATCTGAAGGAGCTGAGCTGATTCTGCAGCATCTTTTTTTTTCTTTATTTGTTGTTAGGATATATTTTTGTTGTTGTTGTTATTTTCTCTCTTGAGGGTGACTCCGGTTGCTGCTTGTAGCAATGGTTTTTTTGGTAGCGTAATTCAGGCTGTAGTCCAGTAGATGGCACTCAAGAGTAAGAGCCAGTGTGTAGGCTCTTACACTGTGCTTGCCCACAGTGGGGGCGGGAGTGCTAGAAAAGCTTGTTAAGTGCCCTCCCTCAGGGTATACTAGTGCCCTCCCTCAGGGTATACTAGAGTCACTGGAGAAGTGTGAGAACTGGCAACCTTATTTAGCTCATAATCCCCCACCACCACCCCCGGGTCCTAACCGGAAGTGCTGCTGCTGTGCCTGCAACGGTGCACTGGGAAAACAGGATGCTAGAGATGACTCCTCTCTAAATCCATTCCCTGGTTTTAGTATTACCCGCTTCGGCATCTGGCGCCACACCCACATGTCCTTTGTCCTAAGTGTGCTTTGGAGAGTTGCACTCCCTCCTCTCTTAGGAGCAGTCTGTGCTAAAGATTAGATCTCTAGGGGCCTCTCAACCGCTCAGTGACCCACTGATTCCCTGTCTTGCCAAAGTCAGGGGGGGTTGTGGGTGGTCTGGTGATGCTATGGCTCAAGGGCAGAGGATCCCCAAGCAGGGCAGTGGCACCACGTGTACAACCTGCTTAGCACCTGCCGGCTCAATCTAGGTCAGGTGACAGGGGTGTAACACATCTGTGCCTGCTGACCACTCGGTTCTCTGTTCGTGGGAAGATCTCTAGTCACCACTGACAGTATTGCCCTGCATCACCCGGCATAGCCTCTCGCCAACAGTTTAGCAGTCGGTAGATTATCAAATGGGTGGGAGAAGCAGAGTAGCACTTCCACCTGACCTTTCTGCTGGGCTCTGAGCTCCTAGGGGCAGATCTCAGCAAGATTTTTGCTATTTTTTTTTTCTGTGCACTTCAGCTTCTTTGCATGGATGCTTAAATGGGTTCTGTGTCTCCTCTCTTAGTTTCTTCTCAAAACTTGAGCATTCACTGGCAACTTTCATCTTATTTCTGAGGAGAACTGGTGTGCAATGTCCCTAGTCAGCTATCTCACCAGCTCCTGTCTCCACTGGATAGCTGCATGACACTTGCTGCATTCAAAGAGTGGGCCAGAGATAATTCAGCAAGGGCTGAGCCACATAATCCAAGTTACCACCGCTAAACTCATTTATCAAATATATACTGCATGTGTTTTTCCAAGGAACTCTTTTCAGAGATAGGGTCTTGCTCTATCACCCAGACTAGAGTGCTGTGGCATGATCATAGCTCACTGTAACCTCCAATTCCTGTGCTGTCCTCCTGCCTCAGCCTCCAAAATGGCTGAAATTACAGGCAGAAACAACTACACCTAGCCATTTTATTATTTTTTTATTTTTGCAGAGACAGTGTCTTGTTATGTTGCCTAAGCTTGTCTCAAACTCCTGGCCTCAAGTGAGTCTCACATTTCAGTCTCCCAAAGTACTGAGATTACTGTGTGAGCTACTCTTCTGGGCTGAAAGGGAATTTTAAATATCTTGAGACAAGTAAAAATAGAATAATAATAAAATACACACACACAACATACTTAAGCCCTAGGGATGCAGAAAAAACAGTACTGAGAGGGAAGTTTATAACTATAAACATGTACTTTAAAAAAGAAGAAACAGCTCAAATCAACAATTTCACTTCACAACTCAAAGGAATAGAAAAAGAAGAGCAAATTAAGCCTAAAGTATAAAGAGGGAAATAATAAGAATCAGAGCAGATATTAATAAATTAGAGAACAAAAACAATAAATTTTTTTTTAATTCTAAGAGTTGTTTTATTTGAAATGATAAACAAAATCAGTGAACTCTTAGCTAGACTAAGATTAAAAGAAAGAAGAATGAAACTGATAAAACCAGAAATGAAAAAGATGTCACAACTGATGTCTCATCAATAAAAAGGATCATAAGGCCTCTTATTAACAACTATATGCCAAAACATCGAATAATCTAGAAAAGAATAAATTCCTGGAGACTTACCACTTTGTAAGACTGAATCAAGAAGAAATAGAAAGCCAGAACACACCTTAACAAAGAGATTGAAGCAGTAATAAAAAACCTCACAACAAAGAAAAGCTCAGAATCAGATGGCTTCACAACTGTATTCTACCAAACATTCAAAGAAGAATTAATACCAATCCTCCTTAAACTCTTCCAAAAAAAATGAGAAATGGGGAACACTTCTAAATTCATTTTGTGATGCCAGAATTACCCTGATACCAAAGTCAGACAAAGGCACCACACACATACACATACACACAAAAAAATACTATAGGCCAATATCTCTGTTGTGCATAGATGTACAAATCTTTGATAAAATACACTACATCAAAAAGATTATACACCGGGAACAGGTGGGATGTATCCCTGGGATGCAAGGTTGGTCTAGCATGTGCCAATAAATTAAAGTAATATAGCAAATTAACAGAATGAATGATAAAAACATCATGACCATCTCAAAAGATACAGAAAAAGCATTTGAAAATGTTCAACATCCATTCATTAAAAAAAAAACCTTTCTCAACAAAGTACGTGTAGAATGAACTTATCTCAACACAATAAAGACCATTTATGAAATGTCCACAGCCACTATCATAATCAATGGGGAAAACTGACAACTTTTTGTCTAAGATCTAGTACAAGGCAAGGATGCCCACATAAATTGCTTCTATTCAACTTAGTACTGGGAGTCCTAGTTAGAGCAATTAAGCAAGAGAAATAAATAAAAGGCACTGAAATTGAAAAAGGAAGAAGTAACACTATTTCTGTTTGCATATTAAATTAAATATTGTATGTATAAAACTAAAAATGCTATTATTTTTTTAAATGTTAGGACTAATAAACATATACAGTGAAATTGCAAAATAAAAAAAAAACATCCCACACACATATGAAAAACAGCACCATTTGTTTACACCAACAGGGAGCCATCATCAGAAAATAAAATCAATAAGCATGTTCAGATTTGGCTTTTGTATTTATACATAATGGTGATACATATGGAGTACATATGATATTTTGATACATGAATACAATGTGTAATGATCAAATCAGGTTATTTGGAGTATTCATCACCTCAAAATCATTTCTTTGTGATGGAAACATTTTAAACCTTTTCTACCTATTTTATAATATACTACTTATTTGTGTTAACTTAAAGTTGCCCTATCATGCTGTCATAGAGTAGAACTAATTCCTTTTATCTAACTGTACATTTGTATTCATTAACAAACATGACTTCATTCCTCCTACCCTTTTCAGTCACTGGTAGCCGCCATTCTATTCACTGTCTCCACAAGATTATTTTTTATAGGTCCCACACATGAGTAAGGACATTGTCTTCTGTGCCTGGGCTATTTCACTTAACATAATGTCCTTTAGTTTCATTCATCTTGCTCTAAATGATTTCATTGTTTCTTATGATTGAATATTATATGTCATACTTTCTTTATCCACTCATCTACTGATGGACACTTAGAAAACAATTTATGATATCTACAAAACTAATAAGTACTTAGCAGTAAATTTAACTAAAATGAGAAAATATCTGTACAGTAAAAACTACAAAGAATTGATGAAGGCAGTTAAAGAAGACATAAATAAGTGGATACTTTTGGTTTTCATGAATTGGAAGAATTGCTATTGTTAAAATGTCCATACCACTAAAAGTAATCTATAGATTCTGTACAACTCATATCAAAATACCAATGACATTTTTCACAAAAATATAAAAGAATAGAGCACATATAAATAAACCCATGCATATATAGTTAATTAATTTTCAGCTAGGGCACCAAGAATACACAATGGGGAAAGGCTATTCTTTTCTATAAATTGTGTTTGAAGAACTGGATATACATACACATGCAAAAGAATGAGATTGGACCCTTATCTCACACTATAAACAGAAGTCAATTAAAATGGATTAAAGACTTAAATATAGCCCACAGACTGGGAAAAATTATTTGCCAACTCCATGTCTGACAAAGGCCTAACATCTTGGATCTACAAGGAACTCAAACGTGCTGAAAAGAAAAAAACAAACAACCCCATTACAACGTGGGCAAAAGATATGAACAGACACTTCACAAAAGAAGACATACGAGCGGCCAACAGACACATGAAGAAATGTTAAACCTCACTAATCATCAAGGAGATGCAAATTAAAACTACACTGAGATACCACCCAACTCCAGTTAGAATGGCCTTTATCAATAACTCAAAAAATAACAGGTGCTGGAGAGGATGTGGGGAAAAGGGAACACTTCTACATTGTTGGTGGGAGTGTAAACTAGTGTAACCTCTGTGGAAAGCAGTGTGCTGATTCCTAAAAGCTCTAAATATCGACCTCCCATATGACCCCGCAATCTCCCTACCGGGAATATACCCTGAAGAACTCAAATCACTCTATAAAAAAGATACTTGCACACGTATGTTTATCACAGCATTGTCACAATATCAAGAACCTGGAACCAACCATGCTGCCCATCAAAAGAGGACTGAATTTAAAAATGTGGTACATATACATGATGGAATACTACACAGCCATAAAAAAGAACAAAATCATGAATTTCGCAGCAACCTGGATGGAACTAGAGTCTATAATACTGAGTGATCTTTCACAGCAACAAAGATCTGAGTATCACATGTTCTCACTCATAAGTGGACCTTGAACATCTATCATAATACTATAAAAAAGGATCGACAGTGGTGGGAATCTATGGGGAGGGACAGGGAAGTCAATATCTGTCTGGGGATGGGGGGGACACCCCTTATCAACAAGGGTGTCTGAATGATGCATACTTGTATACCTAATCCTTAACTGTACCCCACAATTTTAAAATAAAAAATATGTTTAAAAACAGACTTAAATATAAGACCTGAAGGTACAAAATTCTTAGAAGAAATCATAGATCAAAGGCTTCTTGACATTAGTCGTGGCAATTAATTTTTTAGACACGACACCAAAAGCACAGGCAACAAAGTCAAAATAAACAAATAGGACTACGACAAACTAAAAAGCTTCTGCACAGCATAGAAAGCAATTAATAAAGTGATTAAGGAATGGGTGAAAATATTACCAAACCATATAGCAGATATGGGGCTAATATCCAAAATATATACGGAACTCATAGAACTCAGACCAGAAATCAAAAGTAAAAAAATGTTTGATTGTAAGATGGACAAAAATCCTAAGTAGACATTTTTTTAAAAGACATACAGGCCGGACTCTGGCTCAGCCTGTAATACCAGCACATTGGGAAGCTGAAGCGAGTGAATTGCCTGAGCCCGCGGGTTTGAGACCAGCCCAGACAACTTGAGGGACCTCATCTCTACAATACACTAAAAATTAGCCAGTGTGGCAGCGTGCGCCAGTAGTTTCAGGTACTTGGAAGGCTGAGGCAGAAGGATCCCTGGGGCCCAGCAGGTTGACGCTGGGGTGGCCGTGAGCATGCCACTGCACTCCAGCCTTGGCCACAGAGAGAGATTCTGACTCAAAAAGAGGAAGAAGAAGATGAAGAAGAGGAAGAAATTGAAACCACAATGAGATATCACCTCACATCTATAAGGATGGCTATTGTCAAAAGAGCAAAAAATAACAAATCTTGGCAAGGATGTGGATAAAAGGGAACCCTTTTACATTGTTGATAAGAATATGAATTGTAACAGCCATTATGGAAAACAGTATGGAAGTCTCTCAAAAATTAAAATAGAATTATCAAACAATCACTTTTTTTGTGGATATATGCAAAGGGAATAAGTATCTCTATGAAAAGTATTCTCCCATGTTTACTGCAGTTATTCACAATAGCCAAGAAATTGAAAAAAACCTAAGTGTATATGAACAACTGAATCGATAAAGAAATTCTGATATACATATATAATTAAATATAATAAAATGATAGTATTTAGCCATAAAAATGAAGAAAATCCTGCCATTTGTGACAATGTGGGCAATCCTGGAGAACGTTGTACTAAGTGAAATACGACAGAAAAAAATATTGCATTATTTTTCTTATATGAGGAATCTCCAAACATCAAATTTATAGATGCAGAGAGTAGATTGGAGGTTACAAGGGACAGAGAGAGGGGAAGAATAAGGAGATTTTGCTCAAAGGGTGTAAAGTTTTAGTTTGTAAAATGAATAAATTCTAAAGATCTAATGCACAGCATAGGGACTATAGTAAATACTGTACTGCAGGCTTAAACTTTGCTAAGAGAGTAGAACTTTTGGTGTTCTCATCAAAAACAAAAAAGTGGTAGCCAGGTGATGAGATGGAGATGTTGATCAGCTAGACTATAGTAATCAATTGACTATGTATATGTACATATCAAAACATGTACATCGTACATACATACTTTTCTGTTTTTAATTTCAAATTCGGGGGTACACATGTGTATTCGTTACATGGACATATTGTGTAGCTCTGGGGATTGGGTGTAGGGTGGCCCATGCCTCAGGTGGTGAACATTGTGCCCTTAGGTAGTTTCTGAACCCTAACCTACCTTTCCCTCCCCCCTTGTTAGTGTCCTCAGTGTCTATGAGTGAGAACATGTGATGTTTTTATAAAAACAATCGTGAGGGTAGGCTTATAAATAGGTGAAACAGAATGTGGAAAATTTCTGAGACAAGAAGGAGCTCAATATATTAGAGAAACAAAGTTCATTGTGGTTGAAGCCAAGTGTGAAGAAAAGAAAAGCAAGGGTTGAAGCTGGAAGGTAGGCCAAAAACGAAGGTAACAAAAACTACATGGTGTTTATGCCATTGTCAGCCTCTAAGACAGATGTGTCAAGCACAAAAGATTTGTTTGTAAAATAGCAGTAATTCATAAACCAATATTTGCAGAATTACTATGTGGAATGAGAAATTTTGGTGAATTCAAAAGCATGCAATTTGTTTCTCTGGTAAGTTTCCAGCATTTATAAATTAAACAAATAAATGATAAATTACTGATTATTGTGTATGTCCAGATATATAGTGATTATTTCCTTTTTTAACATAAAAATTAAAATGGAGGTAGAACAGCTAAAATGTATGCGTGCACACACACACACCCCTTAGGAAAACAACATTTTAATAAGTGATATTGGCATATCTCACATATGCAAAATTGTTACTTTTTATAATTTCATGCTTTAACTACTAAACCAGCTGTTTGTTTACTTTTTGTAGTGAACGGGTTCACTCTCCTACTAAACTGAGTATCTAAAAATGGCTGAGAAGAAATATAAGTTTTTATCATCCCCCTTTTTAAGGTATTTTTCTCATGAAAATACATAAACTTCCCTGAGTTATAATTTAAAGCAAAGTATTAGTGCCACAAAAACACCAAAAGTTTTGAGGAAAATTATAATGTATAGATTGATGACAGTTATAATTTATTTTTAACAAATACAGATTAATGAATCATATTTTAAAAATACAAAATGCATTTTCCTGAAATGGCACTTGTTTATTGTTAAACAAGTTGTGTAAGATATTCAGCTAACTTAATATCTTACTTTGAGAAAAAAGTACGCTTCTCAAGTAAAATATCAAGTATAAATTCTACCCATGGAAGAAACACACAGCCTGTCAGACTTTAAATATCTCCTATGTACAAAATAAATAATATAGCCTTAAAAAGTCCTCTTACTTGAAAATTTGCCATAGAATCACAAGAGGCAAAATCCATTTGAGAAAGCGCATGCTGTATTTTATAATAAAGCAGAGACGTGGAGCTGAGCACATAACATCCTTATTTCAAAAGTATCGTCAGAAGAGGGAGTTTTTTACCGTTAAAGGGCTGCGAAGATAAGTAAAAAAATCAGTCAAAATTTCTGTATGAATAACATGATGTGTGGCAAGGAACTCTAGTCTTGGTATAGTTAGAAAAAGAATCTAATCCAAAGGCTTTGCATCTGTACAGAGGAGCGAGTAGATACTGAAAGAGATTTGCAGATCCACTGTTTTTTAGGCAGGAAGAATGCTCGTTAAATGCAGAACGCTGCTCTGGCTCATGTGTTTGCTCCGAGGTGTAGGTTTTGTTCGACTGACGTATCAGATAGTCAGAGTGGTTACCACACCGACGTTGTAGCAGCTGCATAATAAATGACTGAGAGAATCATGTTAGGCATGCCCACCTAACCTAACTTGAATCATGCGAAAGGGGAGCTGTTGGAATTCAAATAGACTTTCTGGTTCCCAGCAGTCGGCAGTAATAGAATGCTTTCAGGAAGATGACAGAATCAGGAGAAAGATGCTGTTTTGCACTATCTTGATTTGTTACAGCAGCCAACTTATTGGCATGATGGAGTGACAGGAAAAACAGCTGGCATGGAAGGTAGGATTATTAAAGCTATTACATCATTATGAATACAATTAAAAGCTGACCATGACAAAGCATATGTTTGAACAAGCAGCTGTTGGTAGCTGGGGTTTGGTGCCGAGCTCTTCAAACTCTGCAAACAGTGTTGCTTTTACAGAATGGATTTTAAAATTACCTTGTGCTGCGTTAGATTTGGGAGGATTGTGCTTGCCTCCAACCTCAGGGAAACACTTCTGGGATAGAAAACAGTGTTAGAAGATTTTAGAATAAAGTATTTTTTAAGAGTCTAGGTTTCCCCAGGTAAATGATGACAGGGGGACAAAATCTATGGGGAAATCTACTCCAGGTCAGTTATATGTAATTTAGTTGCGAAGACTGATTGATATATTGGCATATTCAGACACTGAGAGAAATGACAATGTATAGAATATTTGGATAGGTTGAAAATTGCTATACTTGGTTTCTATTTTGTAAGGAGTTTGACTGTCAGTCATTTTTTCTCATCAATTTCTAGCTTTTGACATTTATTCAGTCATTCTGAATTATATGAAGAAAATATATCAATATCTCCTGCAGGGTTTTTCAACAACTCTAGCATCTGTTTCAGCTATTGAACTGTATTCACGTTTTGCCAAGTTGATGTCGACCCAGCTGGTCTATCATTTCTCGCTTGATTACTGTTCTTAATTTCTCTGTATCAGCTTGTTTCAGATAGGGCTTTGAAAACTGTTAATGAAAAATGACAGAAAATTGTAAATTGTTGAAAATTTGAGCATTTATTTATTTATTTATTTATTTGTTTAGGACCCTTAATGAGTTTTGTCTTATGTTCTTTCTTGCCTGCGTACAATTTTTAGAACCCTTTTTCTGTCTTGCAATATTTCTTTTCCCTACAATCAGTGGATTTTACTTATAAGTACTTTTAAACAAATGGAGCATAACTGAAATGAACTGCTTTTGGCTCCAAAAATAAAGTTTTTGAAAAAAGGGGCAGAATTTATGCTTTTTGTAGAAACTATACATCGTTTCTATAACCTATCTTTATATGCTGTCATGGAGATCTGTCAGTGAATGTATATCGGACCAAACATTTGAAATAATTTTTATCACCACTAGGGTAACAAGAAAATAAAACATTCAAACATTTAACAAGTGATTGTGTAAAACAGATGTCAAATGATATAGAGATAGATTTTCCTGGATATGAAAAGCATGATTAACTGTCTATATAATAAACAATCTTTAAGCTCTCTACTCAGTCTCCCCAATAGCCTGGATAGTTAAATCATCCAAGTTAATAGACTATCATATATGTACATCTAATATGACCTTTCAGTATACACAGTGCTGCTCGTATGTGCCGTGCCTTTCCTGTAGTAATTGTAATATCCCAATCAGTCTGGTTAAGGGACATTACTGGTTGTTATGTAACTTTTTTTCTGAATGTTAGTCCATGTTTTTCAATTACGTATTCCTCTTAGAAAGAGTGAGTTAAAACAACATGTATTTAAATATAAGTGAATGAGTTAGAAAGTGTTGAGCTAATTGTACTACTTGTATTCCTCAAAAATAATTGCCAACTTATGTTTTGAAAAATAGTCAAGGATTTGGATGAGTACTTTTTAACCTTGAAGCTTACATGACTGTGGTTGAATATATCATTCATAATTCATTCATACAGCAGGAAAGTAAATACTTTTTTAGATGTGTAGTTTTAGCAGCCAAAATATTTTTAATAATGTGGTTCACACAATATGATAATTTCCCTTTAATACTTTTAAGTAGTGTATATGGTTTTATGTCATCTGTTACAGTACTTGATTAATGTATGGGAAGATCGAACTTAACAATTATTTTGCATCCAAATGATTTTTTTGGTTGGTTGAAAAATCAGCTGTATTTTTACTATTGCTTAAAATACAGTTCTCTTCTGTTAATATTATTTCTCAACTTTTTATAACCGTTTTAAGTCACAGTTCGAGTCTGGAAAAACTCTTTTACATTGCATCTTTAGTAGGACTCTCCTTTTGTGAATTGTCTCCTGTGAGAAAAATGTGAGCGTCCTGATTAGCCTCACACTCCTGTTACCATAGTTACTTTAAAAAGAACGGGTTTCTTTCAATGAAGATAGTGTAATTTAAATCAGACACTACACTCCCCAAACCATGGTTTTTGTTTGTTTGTTAGTTTGTAGTTCAGACTTGCTTCGTCTGTGACTAGGAAATGCTCTGTATTTGATTCCACTGATAAAAGAAGACAGACACTAGGTGGCACCAGCTGTTGATTATTAATGAAATCTTAAAGGTTTTGGGCCACACACCTTAAGAGCAGGCGTACCCTTATTGACAAATGCATTGTAGGAGTTAGAAATGCTTGCTGATCTTTCTGGCTCTGGGGCAGGATCAGCATGCAAAGTAATGAGACCATGTGAAGTCTTGAAATCGCAATTGTTTGATTCTGTATTTACTGAAGTGATTCAAGGAAAAGAATTTATGAAGAGGAAGTGCATAAAAATAGAAAGTTTCTATATGAAAGAGAGGTGAGACAAAATGAAATAGACTATAAACATTTTAATGTGTTTTTCATCTAGAATTGGTGACTTTTATAAGTCTCTGTGTTTTTCCCAGTTGTCTGCAAACCCGGATTATATTTTTCTAGTGTATTTGTACTATAAAAACAACTATCTGTCTCTTATAGGTAAAAGTCTTATTAAGCATCATTATTTTTTTAAGTCAAAAATATCCCTTAGTTCTATTTTAGTGATAGGATTGTCAAGTACAATTTCCCATGTGAGTTTGAATGGCTGCCTTTCAGGTGTGCTGCTCTTCATCCAGAAAGATGAGCAAGGAGAAACACTGTCGATTGAGAAATATGCTTTGAAATGTTTTTCCTGAGAAGCTTCTTCCATCCTATTAATCTCTCATTCTCAAGTCATTCATCTTTTAAGAATGAAAAAGCAAATACAAACAAGCCACTTAAGCATGTGCTCTTTGAAAAAAAATGTTAAGAACTGTTTAAAATGAGAGAAACACAGCAATATTTTAATTGGTCCTGGAGTTAATAAACTAAAGTGAAAATAAGGAAGGGAAGCCTATAATTAGGGTATGGAGAGTAAATAACTGCTCAGAGCTGGAAATATTTTTTTCAGAAAAATATGAAATTTCTTTCCTGACTGGGAATAACTGAGGAATCCTGAGGAAGATGAGATGGTTTAGAAAGAGTGGAAAGGTGATATATGCAATGACCTTCCAATGTTTTATGAAAAAGCCATGTGATATGACTAGTTATTTTGATTATAGCATGGATTTGAATGAAGATTGTACTGCCTATATAGTCAAGATGAAGACATGTTTGCTTTTTGACATGTAAGTCAGGGAGATAAATCGGCTTGATAAATTACCCTCCCTTTGATGTGTCAATTAATGAATCATTGTAAACCAGGAAGAAGACTTTTCACAGGACTATGGTATTGTTCTATAAAACTAGCTCTACCTTGAACCTAATCTCCTGTAATATGCCTTATGACTCTGTTTTTGGCCCTACTTGGTCTGTGAAATATTAACATCCAAAACTAGAAGGAAGATTTAAATAATCTTTGTAGCTGGGGAGGGGAACAAATATATTGAATTATTATGGTACCATAGGATTATGACCACCTAAAAACTGTGGTGAGTCCAAAAGGTGAATTTTACTAGGAATAAGGATAACATTCTAAGCTAAGATTCAAAAAATCAATTTGTCAAGTACAGGATGTAAGAGAGTTGAAGTTTAACAATAATTCATTGAATTTTATACTTACTGATTTTGTAATCCTTAATCTCAGTATCAGTAACATCTCATATGCATCAAAACTGAATGAAATAATGTAATATTGTTAGAAAAATATCTTGAAAAATAAAAACAAGAGAACAAATTCTATAAGGATATATATATATATGTTTAGAAGGACACCATGATCTAAGCGGGACTTTGATATTTGAAAGTCATTTCAGTGAATAGTGCCTGGATAGTAAAAGGTCCTATAAACTATAACATTTGAGGGGCATTGAAGGTACTAGAAAAGCGAAAAGTTGAAGAATAGTTGAAGAAAAAAGAATGGAAAAAATTTAAGCTGATTTCAAAATTTAGATGAACTACAATGCAGAATGAGGTTTGGGTTCATTTGCGCTTCTCTGGCTCAAAGGAAAGCTATTCTTTCAATTAATGGTGTAAGCAGAGAATGGACTACTTGGTGAGACACTGCACTTCTTGTTCCTAAAGTGTTCGGTGCTAAGAGTGGAGTTCCTATGCTAAAGGCTGGAACTTGACTTGAAGAAGGAGATATCTGAAATAACTTCTAACTCTAAGAATCTATGAGTCTGATCATTTCATTTAAAAGATATTCTTTTTCAGATATTTTTATGAGTGTCTATGTTACTACACTTGAACTGTCCAGGCCAGGGGTCAGTAATTTATGACCACATGCCATACTTATTTCTGTTTGACCAGACAGTTTAAGTGGCTTTCACAATTCTAAATTGTTCTATAAAAACAAGAATATTTGTGACACATACGATTATATAAAATTCCAATTTAAGTGTCCATAAAGTTTAATTGGAAGACAGCCACATCCATTTGTCTACATACTGTCTAGGGCAGCTTTTATGTTAAAACATCAGTTAGGTAGTTGTGACAGAGACCATATGGGCCACATAGCCAAAATATTTTTTATCTGGCCATTGAGAATAAAAATTTGCTTACCTCATCTCTAGACTACAAGGAAACTTGTTTTTCTACTCATTAACTCAAGTATGTAGAACAAGCGAGGTCACAGTTAAATATTCGTTAAATACTATAAACAAAAATTGTGACCACCCATAATATTTAGGTATAGAGACTTTGAAAGTGGTTCCGATATACAGCCTAACAGTTAAAGATGGGTTCATTTTGGCTGCTAAACAATTAAGAGATTTTACTTGCAGAGGGGTGTTTATTTAATGTCACAATAAGAAAAATTGAAATTTCTGCAATCATAGTCTAATATATAGTGTCTGGTTTGCCTTAGCCCACTGATCTTGCTGAACTTACCTATTTGCTAAAATTGAGTTATTTTTATTGCTGCTGTTCAGTTACTGTGCAATTTCAGTAGACAACAGAAAGTGTGAAAGTCAATGGAAAACAAAATAACGTGAGTGGGATTTGCTTCTTTCAGCTACCCTGTTCTCTCTTCGTATGTCGATAAACTCTCTAAGCAGCTTTTGCATTGTGGCGTTTTGAAGAGTTGCTCACTTTCATAAAAATATGAGGGTGTTCTTGATTGAATATGTTCTAGAAGGAATAATGATAAAAATAAATGCACTGCACTATAAGAGAACAGTTGATGCTGTTAGGAAATGATTGATAAGACCTGCTAAAATTAAGTTAGCAATGAGTTATTTATATTTTCCTGAACTTGAGGATATAAGAGATTTTATTCCAGTCACAGGATAAATCATAATTAGATTCTAAGCATAAAACTAAGATATGCTGAATTTACCATCAAATATTATAGTCTCATAGTTCCACAATGTAAAACTACAATCCCTGCCTTTTTTCTAGGGAAGGATAGCACTAGTAGCCCTGGAAATTCCTGTAAGTTAAAACTCACAGGATTTTTGTTGTATTTCCATGAGGATGCTACCAAGAAGTTATCTTGTGATACCTGTCTCTATGGTAACAGATACAAGGCTCAAGGGTCTGAAGGACATTCTTCCTATTGGTTTAGGAATATGGAGCAATGAGGGAGACTCACTAAAGAAGAAGGTAAAAGTGAAGAAAAGCAAAAGAAGCAACTGAGAAAAAGTTGTTACGGGGAAGCTTTTTTGTGTTTGAAAACAATTTCATTTGTTCTTAATGTATCTCAGAATGAAATAACTGCGAACATACAAATAAAGTTTTATAAAAAGAACACAATTTTTTGAAGTATTGTTTTTCAACCATCCAGTCAATTTTATGTAATTGAACTCACACAGATATTTCCCTTAGTTGGTTTGCTGTTCACTATGCAGAAAATGATTGCTCCTTGCAATCCTTGATAAAAGGAGGGCTCTACCCCTGGCAAATTTAGTTCTTGTTATTGCTATCAAATATTTTGATCTTTTAAAGGACTTTCTTTTCCCGATTCCAAGGGTAAGAATATTGAACTGTGGTTCACATTCCTCATAATCACTGAGCTTCTCAGAGAACTTTGAAAATACACTGGTCTTCCAAGATATCTTTTTTTTTAGGTCTATTTCACCTAAAGACCAGTAACAAATGTAACAAATGGTACTGCAAATGTGAAAGTTGAGAATTTTTTTAAAAGGGTGTGCTGGGTGAGATTTTCTGTTTTTGCATGTTTTACTTTGTTTCTCATATTAAAATAACATGAAAGCAAACAAAAAACTCTCAGAAGTATTCCATTTATCTCACTTCATCTTCATTTTAGCTTAGCAAATAAGAACACATCACATTTGAATTGTTTTAGAAAGAAGAGAAATATGACTCTCCTTTTCCTTAGATTCAAAGTATATATCCAAGATGTTATCAAATAATCAAAACCATTTAAAATATAATGCATGTTTTCAAAGTTACCATGAGAGTTGGTGTTCCATTTGTCTTGATGTCTTCATATGTTAGATTTTAGGATCAATGCAAAATAAATAAGTAAATAAAATGATTGCAAGTGAGCAAAAATTCATAACAATAAAAAACATTAATATTTTAGGGTTTGAAGATAAATAAATTTCAAATGATATTTATAAGCTCAGGTAAACAAATATTTACTTAGAATTAATTATTCACGGGCCATTGTTCTTAAAGCTTTAGAAGAATTGTCTTTTTATTATTTATGACCTTGAAAAATTAATAGTCTTTGCAGATATAACTTATCACAAATATAACCCACTCTCAGTAGATGTTAGTAAAAGATAAGAAAATGTCTTCAGTACCTGTCTTTAAATTAAATGAAAAAAATTAGAGTTAGGTGTAATTTATCCGTGCCTCCTTTGAAAATTTTGGAAAATAATGTTTTTAAAGATATTTTTTATAACTCCATATATTTTGATCTGTATATAGTAATTGCAACATGAAATGTAATTTCTGAATATAGTAAGACTACGAAATTTTTTTTTTTTTTGAGTTGGCGTCTCACTCCATCTCCCAGACTGGAGTGCAGTGGCCGCTCCCGGCCACTGCAGCCTCGACCTGCTGGGCTCCGGCGATCCTTCCGCCTCAGCCTTACATGTAGCTGGAACTACAGGCGCGTGCTACCATGCCTGGTTAATTTTTTGATTTATTGTAGAGATAAGGTCTCGCCAAGTTGCCCAGACGGGTCTCGAACCCGCGGGCTCAGGCAATCCACTCACCTCGGCCTCCCAAAGCGCGGGATTACAGGCTGAGCCACCAACCCTGGCTTACTTAAATATTAAACATATATACATACTACTTTTGGAAACCTGATTTAACTTAAGTTATAATTATATAAAATTTAAGTCTAGCATGATTCACCTTTAGAAAACTTATTTTGTTGGATTTTGAGGTTACAGTTCAAAGTTCACTGCAAGAGTAAGCAAATGGGTAAAAAGATAGTGTAGACAAAAGTCCTATGAAAAGTAAAGAAGAGAAGATGTTCTGAACAAACGTTTATAGAGGATGTGGGCATGGCTGAGCTGGAAGGTAGGGTGGTACACAGAGATTAAGTGCTGTCTATATATGCTTTATGGTAAATGACGCTGATCAAATTTTCAAAAGAAATAGTGACATTACTTAGCAATCTGAAGACAGGATTATAATTACAAGGAGCTAAGAAGAACAATAGGAAAAATAAAATTATCAGTATCATTCTGCTCTGAACGTGGCATTGCTACAATTGGTTGATACTCCCAAAATAAAATATGATAAGGACCATCATATTCTGATTTTACCACCACAAATTTCTTTTTTTACATACTATAAGTAGAATTAACCAATGCAGCAATAATAAGCTGAATTATGGAAAGTGACATTAATACTAACCTGAAATTGTATGGGTTTTAGACAAGTTGTGGGACTTGTTTATATTCTACGACAAGTATGAAAAGGAGGAGGTTGAGTAAAAGCCTTAATGTGATGAACACACTAATTTTGTGAGTAGGAACTTCAGGTTTCTTTTACTTTGGCTATTGACGCATTCAGAGACTTGTTCTGGTGGTCACAGTCACAGGAAGCAGAGCCAAGTTTTCCATTAGGTCATCAAGACAGGATTAGAGCCCAACAACTGAAGTGACAGGTTTCTGCTGCTTTTCATTCATCCAACAAATATTTATTGATAAACGCTAACTGCCAGACTCTGTGATAGAGCAGGGTGACTGAGATACAGTCACTGAGAAATTTAGAGATGAATATGCTTTACGTGGATGGGGAGAGGAAAATATCTACAGTGACAGCTTTCCAGAGAACAGCAGCAGCTGTGAATCCAGACAGTAATGCTGATTTAGGATTGAACTAGAGGCTTTCAGGATTCCTAGTGTGAGTGATGTGGAATAGCTGGCAAATCCATCAAATAGCAAAATGATAACAGAAAGGAAAGAAAGCAAATTTAGTGAAAAATAGTAATTCAAAATAAAGAGTAAAGTGACATATTTGAAGGATCACTTGAAATGAGGAGAGTACCTACCAGCTATTGAAATCAAATGTAGAAGGGAGAGGTTCAGACTGTGTCAAAAGCCATTTGCTGACAAGGACACTAAATATATTTTTAAACCTAGCATGAGTGTGGTCATGCAAATTTTCAGGAGGATTTCAAACAAATAATTATTTCTCAATGGTAGTTTATGTACAGCTACACCTGGAAATTCTTTCCTATGCTATCTTTAGAGAAATTTTCATATTATTTTATCTCAATACCTATTTCTTTTTAATTAGAAGAGACTTGAAAATGTCTCATCTATGTTTAAAGTTAAATTAATTGCAGAATCAGAAGTCACATATTACACAGGAAGGCTAAAAGCCTGACATAAGGATATACCTGTTGTCACATAGATGTAACATGAGCAAATTGTTTTAGTGAAGTTTCGTCTAGCTTCACCATTATCTGATTATGTGGTCTTCGTCTTCAAACTCAACTCCTAGAGAATTAAAAAGACACCGGTTTACATTTTAGTTTGAAAAGGAAGATAAGCAGGATGTTTTCTAAAGATTTGGATTGTCTAGAAAGTCTCTCTATTTCCCTCTCTTTCTCCCCTCTTTCTTCTCTCCTCCTCTTACATTTATAGTTGTGTATGTTTATGTCTGCATGTATGCATGCATGTATACATGTAGATATTTATGTATATCTGTCTTTTTATCTCTGACTCTCTAAAGTAATTTAGATATATAGGCTAAAGGCAAAGAGAATTTTGTCCCAATATCGATTAATGGAGTTATTTCCTTTTCTAGATGAAAGAAAGTAATTTTGTCTAACTTGATTTTGAAAACTTTTAACTGAACTGTAACATGAATATATGAAAGTATGCAAATAAATAAGTGTACAATGTAATGAATTATCTCAGATTGAGTATACACCAGTAGTTACACAAGGCAAGAAAAGACTATTACTAGCATCCCCAAATCCCATAATACCACTTCTCAGTCAATGCTCTCCCAACGGTAAGCACCATACTGACTTCTAACACATACATTAGGATAGACAGTGTCTGAAATTTTTATATTGAGGCCACACTGTATGTACTATTTTGTTTCTGACTTATTCTCAACATTGTTTGAGAGATTCATCTATTGTATTATTTGTAGTTGTGGTTCAATAATTTTCAGTGCTGTGTAATATGTCATCATATGAATATACCACTATTTATTCTATCTACTCTGGATGAACATTGCGATTGATTCTATTTATTAAATCTTAAAAATAATGCTACTCTGAACATTCTTGTAAATTTGTTGCACATGTGCATGTACTTCTGATATACAAATACTAAAAAAAGAATTATTGGATCACAGAATAGCCAAATACTTACCTTTAGTTAAACATGCCAAGTTGTTTTTCAAGACGTAGACAAATTAAACCATCATTTAAAAAAGTTTTGGATATTTTTGCTAATGCTTAGTACTATTAGTCTTTAATTTTAGCTATTCTGGCTCTAGTAGTATATCACTGTATATTTTATTTCAATTTTTTCTAATTAATAACGAAGTTAATAAATTTTTTATATGTTTATTGATAATGTGGATGTTATCTTCTTTATTTTATTTTATTTTAAGGATGTGGAGTACAATTCAGATTATTTTTATCTTAAGCAGTAAGTGAAGTACATTTTTCTAGTTATCTCACTAAGTGTGAACAAATAGGAATACAGTCGCACCAAGAACCTTTCATTCTTAGGCATTTGATAATATCAATTTCTTTTTAAATTTTTATTTATTTTAAAGATGTGGGGTACAATTCAGCACTAGGTATACAGTGGTCATCATACAGGTAAAATATTAATTTCTCAAAAGTACACAACTTTACAATTAACAAAATACTTTCATGTTTATTTTATTCACATGATAGCCATGTGAGGTAAGTAAGATAGGAAGTATTATTCCTCCTTTATTTAAAACCATGTAGCTGATCTCTGCCTATTTGTATCCTAAATTTCTTCTGGCTCTGCCATCCTCTCCCCATATCTCCTGACAGTTGCCACCTTAGCTCAGATCCCTGTATTTCACTTTGCATGCAGTTATAGCTTTCTCACTTACCTGCAGTCTTTCTTCTCTCCAGTTTGCCCTTCATAGGACTACTGGGCTAATCTCTCTCAAAGATAAATCTTCACATATTACTCCCCTGCTTTTAATCCACAGGTGGCTCCCCCTTGTTTACATATTATAATTCAAATGACTTCCTATGGAATTAAAAGTACTTTACAACATTTTCTCCATCTTGTACTCAGGTCTAGTCTTTCATCCACCATGTACATGCCTCATCTTAGCCATATAAACAGTTCACTGAATGTAACACACTGCCCCATCATGTGCCATGGGAAATGGTGACTTCACCCTACACTCATGAACAATTCTTACTCTCACATAGTCACTTGCTACATGCCTGATAATCCTCCAAACTAGTGTAGCTAGCGTCTCTTCTTCACCTTCGACTGAATTTGGTACCCCGTTTATACTCCCATAGTAGTATCCTCATACTTATTTTACTGTGCTATATATGTTTTAAGTTATTTATGTATTTATAGATTATGAGTGCCTGAGGAATATAAATTATCCATTTATTCTTTATCCCTTGCACAGTATTTTGGGAAGGAATTACTTAAATTTTACTTAAAGTTACAATACAATACAATTATTTAAAATCACACAGTCGGAGGCAGTAAGACATTTTTTTGAGTTATGTGGTAGTATCATTTCCATTTCTTCCTTCTTTCCTCAAATATAACTTACGATAGTACATGAACAGTACTATTTTCAAGATTTTCAAGATTCTTCCTTATTCCATCTATGGAAATGAATTGATCCAAATTATCATTTTGGTCTATTTCATGGTGTTAGAAGTTGTAATATTTAGTTGGGATAGTATGATAATTACCTACATAGTACTTTGAAGCATTATTTTCTTTGTAATTTACACTGTGACTTCCCCTGAGGTCTTAATGCATTCAAATTATTCACTGATACACCAACACAAATAATTTAATGGAATGATCAAGTAAAATCATAGAAGAGTGAAATGACAGTAAAGTTTATGAGATACAACAAAAATTTGAGCCTATTTGTAAAGTAACACTAAGCAAAAAATGTGGCTCATTTTTTTCTTTTTTCATTACTAATAGAAAATGATGTAGTTCACCAGTCACCCAATTGTATTGCACTGTGCAGCATGGTTATTGTAAAATATACCTAAAACCAAAAGGAAATATGTACTTCCAGTTATCAACTGAATTTTCATCAGAGAATGAGGACTGCATAGTGAAGGATTTAGAATTGGTGAGTAGGGGATATATAATGCCAGCAGCAAGAAAGCAAAGCAGATGTGTGATTGGTTTACAGCCTCAACTTCAGGTCCACTTTGGAAAGTCTGACAGCACACAGCTGCCCTGAGGCTGCAAAGAGCCTAAGAATTCACTGGATGTACCAAATGGCATGCGATATTATCACTCATTTCCTCTAATGCACAGTTTTGTAATATTAGGAAATTAATAAAGAAGTGAACAAATTAGTTATTTTATAATCTCCCAAATCTTCTCTGTGGAGGGAAAAGTCTCAAAGATACATTAAGTATATAACAAATTGGTTTTGAAATGTATTAATTCTTTAAAATCACAATCCTTTGTGGCTGAAAGGCATATGCCAAGAGCTATATATATATATATTTAATTTTTTGATGCCTATTTTAAGCAGTTCTAGTCATTCTTTATTGACATTATATATGGTCCTTTTCATACATAATGGAATTTAATGCACTGTGTTGTAAGACTGATAGAATTCAATTGTGCACATCATAGTATTAATTTATTAAGGAATAATCTCACATTTGTGAGATTATATTAACCAAAATAATCTCACATTTGTGAGATTATATTATCACATAGAATCTCACATTTGTGAGATTATATTAACCAAAGCAAAGGATACATTGCATTATATTACTTAAGAAAATAAACATTGTGACTACATTTACAAATATTGTAAACATGAAGACATTTGTCACATAGTTTATAAGTAAACATATTGACCTTGGGTATAATAAGGCACTGAGTGAAAGGAAAGGAAGGTGAAAGTAACCATAATCCATAGTGGGGATGAACTCAAAATATGTAATAATATATTAAAGAAATATGTGATTGATGATTGCTTATTTTCCTTTTCATTTTGTCAGACAATAATGCCATTTGATATTCATTTGTGATTTCAAATAGAGAAAAATATTTATAATATTTAATGTAGCAAAGATGGAAAATAAATGCTGATCTAAGATATGTTGAAAAAGTGAGACATTTGGTCACATTATAGGAACAATTACCTCCATCACTGCTTCAGTCCAGATGATGGTGTCAACCAATATGGGGCACATTAGTAGTGAACCCAGATAGAAATATTTTCCAAGAAGATGGATCTGCTGGTCTTTTTAACTGATTGAAAGAGGATCCATTTTTCCAAAATCAGAAACTTATTTCAAAAATAAATTGGAACCTGCTCTGAAATCTGTGAAAATTTGTATGCATTGAGCTAATTCTAATATAACTATAATATTGTGATAGTTAATCACTTAATTATAGTGAAAATTGCTCTTAATATATTACAGATGAAAGGTGATGAAAATGCCCATTTTTCTTGCCTCTCAGATGAAACTTATCAACTTCTTAGTGAGCTCATGTGATATTGAGCCACAGTTGATCACAGTGACAAAATGCACATCAAATTCACATGGTACTAGTTATGCTCTTTGCTCTGTCTCACCCACTTCTTTCCTATGCTTCCTCAAATCACTTCTGAAATAGTTTCTTGTAGTCAAATACTTTTATCAGGGTCTGCTTCTGGAGAAACCCAATGCACGACAATACTATATATTTAATTTATTTATTTTTAAATAATGTATTTACTTATTTAAGAGACAAGATCTCACTATGTCACCCAGGCAGAAGTGGCATGATTATAGCTAACTGCAGTCGCCAATTGCTGGTCTCATGTGATCCTTCCTGCCTCAGCCTCCCAAATAGCTAGTATTACAAGTGCACGCCACCACACCCAGCTATTTTTTAATTTTGTGGAAATGGAGTCCTGCTATTTTGACCTGACTGGTCTCGAATTCCTGGCCTCAAGCGATCCTTCCACTTCAGTCACCCAATGTACTGGAATTACAGGCATAAGCCACTGTACCCAGCCTAATTTATTATCAATAAATTCACCTAATTTAATTTTATAATCTTTTTTGACAAGAAAGTATATTTGAAGAAATAATGAGGGCAATTACCAAAGTATGTATTGGCTGGGGAGTTAGAGAACTTGTCAAAAGTAACACACCAGTTTTGCTACATTGTGATTTGGTAGCAGTCATTACCATACTGAGGGTTGCATTCTCTCCTGACAAATGGAAGTATTAGACTACAAATCATGAAATAAAAGACAGAAAGTGATGAAAAGGATTTTTAAAAAATGTTTATCACACCATGGAGAATTGTTTGATAGTTGTCAGGAGTAGTATGACAGACTGTGAGACTTTGTCTGCCTAGAACTAGTAGGAAAGCATGCCATTATTTAATGTCATATGAGCTCAGTGTATATGCAGTGAGAATGGTTACAGACATACTTGGTATTTGTCAAAATACAATCAACTATAATAGGTCAGGTTTCATTTTTTAAAAATACACAGAAGACATTTTTTAAACATCTCATGTAAAAGCTCCCCACCTACCCCCCAAAAGGACGAATTGAAAGTCTAGACATTCTGTATGAAAAATGGCAGGTGAATTTGACTTAATCTTTACCTATTCCGACTTTCACACTATAACTCAATAGGCATAGCTGTAGTACCCTTAGAAGGAAGCCACTGGATTCGATAATGACTATTTCCATCTCTATCAATGTAGAAATGAATTTCTTTACCTACTTAATCTCAGCCAGGGAACAGCTAATGGGTAACTTTAAATGTGTAATGCTTGTATATGCTAAGCAAGACTGAGTACAACAAGTATAATAAATCCAACAGCACAAAGTTTCATAACAAATATTGAATATAACACAATCAATTAATTAGGACATTTTATTTATTTCCTAACCTGTTGGGTGCCAGTTATCATGGGCTTAAGGTAGAAATTAGCATCAATATGTAATTAGCATTTTAGTTTTTTACAAAAGAAGTCTAATTCTCAAATACACCCTTTGGCTAAGTGGTTTTGTGCTGTACTTAGCATAATAGTAATACATTGAAAAATGTTTAAGTAGCACTGTGATAAGGATTATGTTGCTGAAGATGGAATGTCTGAGACCACTATTAAGGACAATAATAAAAACTTAATTTTCTTAGAGATGATAGTATAGCCACCAAGCCTCATTTTGCCTTTGAAAAATATGTTAGGAATTCAACTATCACAATTCTATAACAATAGACATAACTCTTTGTAGCACAGGGGTATTGATTGAATCTACTTTAGAACAATTTATACATTAAAACTATTATATCGCCAATGTCTCTTGCATAAAGCCCAGAGTATCTTCTTTGTTGACTTAGTTTTCATTCTTCAAATTTCATTACATTTTTTTCCAATTCAGGTATCATTAATTTAATGCATTTTTATTGTGCCCATACAATGTGGATGATATTGTGCTAAGCACTGGGGGCATAGAAAGATTAATCATAAATGAGTTGTGCCCTCAAAAAGCTGATAGTGTTTAGGGGACAAAAGTCCTGCTTAAAGAATATATGGTTATCTATGATCAGTAATCTTTGATGTTACTATTTTAACTGTTTGTAACCTATATAACTGTAACCTATGTAAGACAATGAACTTAATCAATGTTGTATGTGTTCTGACTTTTTCATAGACAATTACCCCACTTCTCTTATTCTCTGTGGACCTTTCTATTCCCAGAGACACAACAGTATTGAAATTAAGTTGATTAATAACCTTATGATGGCCTTTAAGTGTTTAAGGGAAATGAAGAGTTGCATATCCTTCACTTTTAATAAAAAGCTTCAAATGACTAAATTTAGTGAGGAAGGCACATCGAATGCCAAGATAGGCTGAAAGCTAGGCCTCTTGCACCAAACAGCCAAGTTGTGAATGCAAAGGAAAAGTTCTTGAAGGGAATTAAATGTGCTACTCCAGTGAAGACACAAATGATAAGAAAGTGAAACAACCTTATTGCTGAAATGGATGAGTATTTATTGGTCTGGATAGAGGATCAAATTAGTCACTACATTCCTTTAAGCCAAGGGCTAATCTAGTGCAAGACCCTAACTCTCAAAACCCTTTCTGAGAGAGATGAAGCGGCAGAAAAGAATTTGGAAGCTAGAAGAGATTGGTTCATGAGATTTAAGGAAAGACGCTATCTCCATAAGATGAAAGTACAAGGTGAAGCAGCCAATACTGATGGAGAAGCTGTAGCAAGTTATCCAGAAGATCTTGCTAAGATCACTGATGAAGGTAGCTATCCTCAAAAACAGACTTCCAATGTAGATGAAACAGCCTTCTATTGGAAAAAGATGCCATCTAGAAATTTCATTGCTAGAGTGAAGGCATTACGTGGCTTCAAAGGACAGGCTGGCTCCTTTATTAGAGGCTAATGCAGCTTGTGACTAAGTTTAAGCCAGTGCTCAGTTACCATTCTAAAGATTCTAGGGCACTTAAGAATTATTCTAAATATACTCTGCCTGTGCTCTATAAATGGAACAATAAAGCCTGATGACAGCACATCTGTTTACAATATGGTTTGATGAATATGTTAGCCCACTGTTGAGATCTACTGCTCAGAACAAAAAAGATTCCTTAAAAAATATTACTGCTAATTGACAATGCACCTAGTCACCCAAGAACTCTGATGGATATTGTACAAGGAGATGAGGTTTTTTCATGCCTGCTAACTCAACATCCATTCTGCAGCCCATAGATCAAGAAGTAATTTCAACTCTAAAGTATTATTATTTAAGAAATTAATTTTATAAGGCTATAGCTACTGTAGATATTGACATCTCTGATGGATCAGGTAAATAGATAACCTGGAAAGGAGTCACCATTCTAGATGCCACTAAAAACATTCATAATTCATGAGATGTCAAAACGGTATCATTACCAAGAGTTAGAAGAAGCTAATTCCAACCCTCATGGATGACTTTGAGGGATTCAAGACTTTGGTGGTAGAAATAGCAAGAGAACTAGAATTGGAAGTGGATCCTGAAATGTGATTGTATCGCTGCAATTTTATGATAAAACATTAATGGATGAAGAGTTGCTACTTTTGGATGAGCAGAGAAAGTGTTTCTTGAGATGGAATCAATTCCTGCTGAAGATCCTGTGAACATTGTTGAAATGGCAGTCAAAGATTTTGAATATTTCATAAACTTATTTTATAATCAGTAGAATTTGAAAAGAATTACTTCAATTTTGAAAGAAACTACTGTAGGTAAAATGCTATCAAACAGCATCACATGCTACTGAGAAATGTTTAAATGAAGGAAGTGTCCAACAACGTGACAAACTTCATTGTTGCCTTATTTTTAAAAATTGCCACAGTCAGCACAAGCTTCACTTACCACCATCCTGATCAGTCAGAAACCATCAACATCAAAGCAAGACCTCCCATCAGGAAAAAGATGACAACACACCAAATACTTAGATGATAATTAATGTTTTTAGCAATAATGTATTTTTAAATTAACATATGTATTTTTAGATAAGATACTGCTGTATACTTAGTAGACTACAGTATCGTGTAAGCATAACTTTTATTTACACTGGGAAGCTTACTTTGTTGTGGTAGTCTGGCACCATGTCTGTAATATCGCCAAAGTATGCTTATATACCTCCACTCCATTCTTCACCCTCGAACCCCTGTTTCTCCTATCCTGTGGTCAATGGCCCTGACATCACGGTAAAAGAAAACAAAACACCACACAGAACTATAGGAATAATACAGAATTTACTGTATTATTGGCATCTGGCGTCTGTTATGTTATCACAACTGTGTCTCATCCTTCTGTGTTAAATACTAACTCAGAGACAAGCTCTCATTGATATTTTATAAACAACAAGTAATATGGCTCCTATTATTTTCCTGCCTGACTGCTTCCATCTCTATACAATATTATGAGGGTTACTGCAGAGGCTCCTGATGCTGCTATTTACATGATTGGATGTTTCTATACAATCATTGAACTGACCTCTCACACATTCACTAAAAATTGTAACTCTTCATGTTTGCATATGGTAAACTATGCATATGGTAAAATATAAAAGGTATATTATATCCTTTTCAAACTAAATTATTGCCCATGGAGGGCCTATATATTACCACAAGCAATGCAATATCCTCACTTTCATGGAGGTATTACAATGTAATTAGCTGTGGAAATTAAAAGGATAAAATAAGCCATTAGGAATATACTTATCCATTTAAGTCAACTTGACAGATTTTGATAGAGGGAAAACTTTTACTGTTTAAGTTTTGAGTTCCGGCACCATTTTCTTATCATGTTTGAATTCTACAGGACTTACATCTATGTATGACTGGTACTAAAAGTGATAATAAGGATGATGATCATACTGATGACAATGATTTTTCATAATGGGAAACTATAATATTAGAATAAGCATGACAAGTTCCAAAAAACCTGATGACGGAGAATTTCATAGTTTAAAACAGAGTGAGAATGATCTTGATTTTCTTTTCTTATGTATAGTGCATTATCATACACATTCATTTTAAGGGAAGTAGGGGCTCAATTTATGGGACTTTATCCCAAATTCTTGAGTACATGTTTATAACTCCTTCTTCATTATCACCCTCCTTTTCTCTATTAATGCATTGGCAATGATTTTTTTTATATTCTTCACTGTGAAACAGCTATAATTGAATAACATATCTATCTTCCTCCATTAAAACAGCTATAACCAAACACCACAACCTGGGTGGTTTATAAATAACAGAAATTTATTGTTCACAGTTACAGAGGCAGGATGGGGGCAGATTCAGTGTCTGATGAGGAACCGTTTCCTGGTACATAGATGGCCCCTTTTCCTTCTGTACTCACATGGTAAAAGAAATGAGGTAGCCAGTTTCCGTGGCTCAGTCGGTAATCCCAGCATTTTGGGAGACCGGGGCGGGTGATTGCCTGAGCCTGAGGGTTCTAGACCAGCTCGGGTGGCCGTGAGCAAGCGTGCTACTGCACTTCAGTCTGGGCGATGGAGCGAGACTCCAACTCAAAAGAGAGAGAGAGAGAGAGAGAGAGAATACTTAAGAAATGAATTCGTTTTCTGGAGCCTCTGTTATAAGGGAACTAATCCCAATCATGAGGGCTCTGCCTTAATAACCTAGTCACCTCCGAAAGGCTCCACCTCCTAATACCATCACCTTGGGGTTTGGATTTCAGCATATGAATCTCACAAATATTCAGTTTATAGAAACATTTCAGGCAAAACCAGGATAATTACTGTTGTGTGGATAAGATGAGTGTGTGTGAAGAAGATAATTACTGGATTGGTGATGTAGTAAGGCCATGTCTCTAATTTTAAGCGAAGATAACCATAAAACTGGGGAAGTGATTATGTAAATATCTATTTAACATTTTTTCAAACTATTTTAAAAACTTTTAAGGTGTAAGACATCAAATCAAGCATATTTATAGGGATCACAATAAATTAACTTTTAGTGTGGTGATTTCTGAAAAACTAGAAATTGACCTTCCATATGACCCAGCAATTCCCCTATTGGTAATATACCTGGGGGAACTCAAATCACTCTACAAAAAAGATACCTGCACATGTATGTTTGTTGCAGCTCTATTCACAATACCAAAAGCTTTGAACCAACCATGCTGCCCATTGAAACTGGATTGGATTAAAAAAATGTGGTACATATATGCAATGGAATATTATGCAGCCATAAAGAAGGACAAAGATCACCTGAGCCCAGAAGTTCGAGGCTGCAGTGGCCATGAGTGTGCCACTGCACTCCACCCTGGGTGACAGAGTAAGACTCTGACTCAAATATATATATATATATATATTTATTTTTTTTATATTTATATTTTATTTATATTTATTTTATAAATATTTTATTTATATTTATTTATTTATATATATATATATATATTTCAGTAGAGAAGTATATATATATATACTTCTCTACTGAAATCAGATAAGGGGAAAAGTTTCCTTTGTAGCAACCTCAGTAATCTTCTATGATCTTTATACTGTTAGTAATAAACTGAACTGTGAAGAAATAGACAACTGGGAAGTTAAATATTGATATAAATGTTTCTATATTTAATCAAATTTACATATACTCTAAATCAAATAAATTTAGCTGAAACTAGACAGACTTTTTCCACCAAGACAGTGGGCCCCATTAAGTGCTATCTTTGCATAGATAGCATTATGATTAATTTTGGCAATACCAGTTTTTATGCTTTTTAACTAATAGACTGATGTAAGAGGGATTGATATAAAGTAAAATTTTCAAACTGAGAAATAAAACCTCAATTTCTATTACAATTATCCATTTTTAGTACAGTTAACACATTTTAATTATTTGTAGATACACTGTAAGTTGTTTTAATATATGGGCATCTAAATAAAGAGATTTGTTAGGTTACTATGCCATATTTGGTGGAAATATTACCAACTCTGTTATTTTCTAAATTCTAAGAGTAGAAAACAGGTAAAATTCTTACTTGATATCATAGAAAATTATTACAGTACTTACAGCATGAAAGAGTTTTACTCTATATATGATAATATACACTTAATGATTAAAATTCAAACATGACATGTGGCCAGTCTTCTTTGAGGGCATGGATTCTGGCAAATGAGAAATATAATCAATTAAAGAGCATGTACAGCTCTTAATCTCTCCGAACCAAGATCAAGGTTTGTTCATTTTGTTGTTGTTATATGTTTTTTGTTTTCAGTTGTGGTAAGATTCAGCATTCCTTTTAGAAAATGAAGAAAAAATTCAAAATGAATGTTTTAGTTGTTTTTTCCATTATTGCTAAAAGGAGCTTGATATTTGAAATTTTACATAATTTCAAAATCTCTTTACAAGTACTTAGAATTAAAAATGCAATAGTATTTACAATTTTTCCCAAAGCTGAAATACTAAGATATAACTATAACAAAATATGTGTAGGATATGTATCCTGAAAATTATAAAATGCTGATAAATGAAATCAAAATCTATATCATTCCAGAGACATATTATATTCGAAGATTAAAAGACTCAGAATAGTAAAGATGTCAGTTCTTCCCAAATTAATCTGTATATTTAATGTTTGAGAAAAAATAAAGTGAGTGGGAGAATTCACTCTACTCGATAGGAAGACCTACTATATAACTACAGCAGTCAAGAAAATGCGATATTGATGGTAGGACAGTCACACTGAGCAATGGAAAAAAATAAAAAGCCCAGATAAAAACCTAAACATCCCATGCTAATTTTTTTGCAGAGGTATAAAAGCAATTAAGTGGAGAAAACATCATTTTCAACAAGTGGTAGTAGAGAAAGTAGATATATAGGCAAAAAAAGAACCTCAATACTTATGCAAACATGAACACAACAAGATCAAGGACATTAATATCAAACATAAAAATATAAAACTTACAGATTTCATATAGATAGATAGATAGATAGATAGATAGATGGATAGATAGATAGATGGATAGATAGATCTTTATTTGTCCGTGTGTAGGTACGTATGTATACCTGGACAATTTCTTTTATATGAGTATGTATAATTTATTCTTGCATTTCACTTAGATAAAATGTAATTGAGAATTGGCACAGAGGTTTTTCATCTTTCTTAGTTACATTTTACATTAATAGCTTTTATTCCTTTAAAGATATTGATAGTGGGTAAGGGAGGTTTTGTTTTCACAACAGATGTTTTTCAGTCTCTGGCAGTTAATTGAACTTTCCCATTTCCTTCATTACCTCTTTCCTATCGGTGAAAGCTGGGTATGTTTTGTGTTCTTCTTCATGAGGCAACAGTTTATTACATAGTCATTTACTAAATAATCAACATGAAAAATAATATGACCTTTTTGGTGTTTAGTTTTCATTGTCTATACAGGAAAGTATAGTTTGAAAAAGGCAGCACATTACAAAACACTTGGTAAAATCTCTTGAGAAAACCCAATTTTGACCTAACAAAGTAATATACTTTTCCAGACTCGTTTGATATTATGTTTTTAAAACTAAACTGTGCTTCTCGTCAAAGAAATTGAAGTTTATACAGAATACTCACGTTTTATGTATTGTTTTGGAAACAGTAATATTCCCCAACGACATACATGTCCGAATCCTAGGAACCTATAAATATGTCGCCTTACATGGTTATAGTTGGAAGTCCTCAAGACCACTCTTGGATTCAGTGATTCACTATGAAGACTCACAGAATTCATAAAAGCTGTTACACTTGTGATTACAGTTTATTACAACAAAAGGATAAAGATTAAAGTCAATAAAGGAAAAAGTTGCATGCAACAGAGTTCAAGAAAGACCAGGTGTCTGCTTCCAGCTGTGTTCTCCTTATAAAGTCATATGGACAGCACTCAGTTATCTTAACAATGATGTGTAACAACAGATACAAAGTATTGCCAGCAAGAGTTTACTTGAGTCTTGGTGTTTAGAGTTTCATTAGGGTTTGGCGTACTCACCTGACTGACTTTAGTTACAACATGCCCTGCCACTCTATAGTTCAAACTGATATAGTATGACCCAAGATCTGCACCATAAATTACTTTGTTAAGTATAAATTATCTGCCATTGCCAAAGGCTTGATGTAAACAAAGACACGTTTATCAGTCAGGATATTCCAGAGACTTAGAAGTTATCTCTCACAAGCCAGTCAAGAGTCAAAACTTTTTCTGGAATGTGCAGAGCCTGTTAAATTGACATTTTACTGTACAGTGGAAAATCTTGAAATGGTGAGATTATCCTGGATTATCTGGATGGGCCCAATAAAATCACAAAGATCCTTCAAAGAGTCAAAGAAGGAGATGTGAGAATGAAAAACAGCACGTCAGAGTCATGTGATGTAGCTTGAAAGATGCTATGCTTTTGGTTCTGAAGATAGAGGAAAAGGGGCCTTGAGTCAAGGAATGCAGGCAATCTCTAGAAGCTGGAAAAAGCAAGGAACTGGGATTCTCCCCTAGAGTCTCCAGAATGAACAAAGCCCCAGTGACACCTTGGTTTTAGTCCAGAACTGTAAGAAGTATGCGTCTGTTCAAGTTACTAAGTTCATTGTGATTTGTTATATGAGCAACAATGAACTAATACATTAAAATATTTGGATAATCTAAAAGCAAACTTTTAAAATGTGCATCTTACTTGCACATATTAACGTTAAGGCTCACAACACACACAAAGATGCCTTTGCTCACATACACACATATATCTATATCTATCTGTGTATCTTATCTATCTATGTATCTATATCTAACATTTCATTCAATTTTGTCTTCCTTTAATAGCAGCTCACAAATTTGTAAATAGAATACATTAGATTTGACTTGGGATTATGAAATTCGTGGTAAACATTATCTAGGCAGATGAATATCTAGGTGTTTCATTTCATCTATGAACAAGTTTTGGTATACAAAGTGACATTTGTTATTAAAATTTGGATTTCATACCTATTTCAAAGTAAATTTCACATTCAGTACCCTTGCAAGCTCTACTTTTTAGAAATCCAGCTTTGTATTCACCACATTTATTACATTCCTTAGCATTTTTCTTATATCCCCTTTGCTTAACAAGAAGACACTGAAGTTTTAAGTAGCACTATATGGGACTGACTTTTTTTTTTTTTTGAGTTGGAATCTCACTCTGTCGCCTAGACTGGAGTGCGGTGGCCGCTCCTGGCCACCGCAGCCTCGATCTGCTGGGCTCCGGCGATCCTTCCGCCTCAGCCTTCCCAGTAGCCGGAATTACAGGCATGCGCTACCACACCTGGCTGATTTATTTATTGTAGAGATGAGATCTCGCTGCCCAGGAGGGTCTCGAACCCGCGGGCTCAGGCAATCCACTCACCTCAGCCTCCCAAAGGCGCAGGATTACAGGCTGAGCCACCGAGCCCGGCTGGGACTGCCTTAATAATATAGTTCTTCAGTTGGTAACAAGAATGTTCTTGGAAATATCTTGCTCTTATTTCTTCTCCTAATTACTTGGTAGATAGAACATTTTAAAAATCTTTTGCTTAAAATTGCAGTACACCTTAACAAACACTATTTCTTAACCATAGTGCCTGACAAAACCCGGATATCACAATCTCGGGATATAATTTGGACCAGCAGTTGGTCTTTACTCAGATCATTCGAAAGGATAATTAGAGAAAGTTAACAATATGCATAAGACCATAATTTAGTTTTCTGTACAAATACCATAACCAAAAGGGATGAAAGGAGTTAACTATTTGCAACTAAAAACAATATCGTATTTTGTAAAATGGGCCCAAACAGCATACTGATAGAAACTCTGTACAAATGGTTCTCAAGTCACAAATTCTATGTTTATGAATTCTCAATTTTGCTAAAACCTATTTGTAGCCCCTAAATCAATGCTCAAGGCACTTTCACAGCCATTGGTGGATAGGCACAGAGTGATAAAAAATCTGAGTCACCCAACACACTCTTCCAGCTGAGGTCAGACAAAGCAACACTCTCATTCTTGCTTCAGGTCTCATACTGTAAACAGGTGTCCTTTTTGCAGTCAATTTAATGTACGTTTTCCACATTTTTGTGCTTTTTTTTCTTGATGATTTTGCTGTTTTAAATGGCCCCAAGCATGTTTGTGAACTGCAGTCTAGTCTTCCTAAGCTAAAAAAAGCTGTCATGTATCTTAGAGAGAAAATAGGTGTGTTAGATAAGCTTCCGTTAGTTTCAGTTACAGTGCTGTTGGCTATGAGTTTGTTGTTAACTGATCAACAATATATATATACTAAATAAGATGTTTTAAAACAGAAACACACATAAAACAAGATTATGTATTGATTGGTTTACAAAAATGTCACCAGAGTCTTCCAGGAACTTAACGCTGTATTTCCTGTGGGAGGAATACGTCACTATTTGTGAATTCAACATTCATAGTGACTTTGTAGGACAGAATTACAGCAAATAACAAGAATTGACTGTATATTGTTGTCATCCTTTCTCCCAAGCCACATGTACACTGTAGGGTCCATAGTCACCAACATTATTAAAAACCCGTAGTGACACTCAAATTCCACAGGTCATTATTTAGCTATGCTTGAGTTTATAAGAAGTGAGTGAAAATATTCATTAGTAGAGGTATCAACTAAATACGATCATCCTTTGGTATACATCGGGTATTGGTTTCAGTACCCCCTCATATACCAAAGTCCATGCATCTTCTACAGTGGGCCCTGCAGAACCTATATATAGGGAAAATCAGCCCTGTCTATAGGCAGGTTTTGCAATCCATGAATACTGTATTTTTGATCTCTGTTTGGTTGAAAAAAATTGGCATATAAATGAACTTGCACAATTCGAATCGATGTTTTTTAAGGGTCAACTGTATTATTTATTTTGTATTCCAGTATATAAAAATTGTACCATCAGTACAAGGAGTGTCATAAATTTGAAATGACACAATTTTGTGTGTCTTAAATAAATGTCATATAAATTTATGATGAATAAATTGTTTTTGCTGGAAAAGTTGTCCTTTTTATCTCACGTTCTCATCTTATTATTTCTCATCCTAAGTGGTGTTCCTCTTTACTGTTTTTCTTCACATTTTCTGTTAATTCTTTTTATTGGCCATTTATTTTGTGTCTCATTCTTATTATCTTCTTTCTGTTTTATTATGCCAGTCACGACTTTCTGTTTTTATTATGCCAGTCACGATAATATCCCTAACCTCTAACTCCCTGCTCCACTTGGCACTTTGCAAATGGCTTTTTTTCTGTATTTATCTGTTTATAATATTGGCATACATCTATATCTTAAACAGAGTCCTATGCATAAGAGTGGGTGGCCACTAACTAATGGCATTGATAAATTGCAGAGCCTTCTACCTCTCCTCAAAATATGATTTCACTAAACTTCCTGTGTCATTCAGTCCATAGTGTATTACAACGTCGTGAACACAGCAAGAAAAGATTTAAAAGTCTGACTAATTTCATAGGTCATTTCAATACAATATTTGGTTTAACAGTGAGACATATGATCATTTTGTTTGCAATTTCACTATGATAATTTTATAAGTACAATATATTATTTCCAAAGCCTTTTAAAATTTACTAAACTCATTTTACATGGACCTATTTTATTACTTTGACTACAATTCTCCTAGGAATGTCTGTGCTAGAAACAAAGACGTATATATGTGTGTGTGTGTGTGTGTGTGTGTGTGTGTGTGTGTGTGTGTGTAAATGTAATATGAAGGTATGTGTGTATATATGCATAAATATGTACAAATAATATTAAGGGTATTTATGTATATGAATTAGATATATGTGCATATATAAATTTAAATATATCATATATGTATATTTATAAAATTATAAAGCTTTATATTGACCTGGGATACAAAGTCCGTGAGACTGTTGCATAACTTAGAGCAGTGAAACTCTTTTAATTTGTTTGCCACTTTTCTAAATTCTTGTGACTTTATTTTCTCCAGTGCATGAAACAACATAGAAGTCCCTCTTCTTACCAGTAATTTCTCCAAACCTTATGCCAGATAATGTCAATATGAAAGTTACAAATATTTCAGAATGTTTTTAGAACATGTTGAGATTTTTAAATTAAAATAACAACTAGCTGAGCATAATGTCTCGTGCCTGTAATCGCAGCACTTTGGGAGGTGGAGGCGAGAGAATTGCCTGAACCCACGGGTTCGAGACCAGCCTGGGCAACATGGTGAGACTTCGTCTCCACAATAAATTAAAAAAAAATTAGCTGGGCATAGCACACGCTTGTAATTTTAGATACTTGGAAGGCTGAGGTGAAATGATTGCCTGAGCCCAGCAGGTTGAAACTGTGGTGGCCATGAGCAGGGTGCCACTCCAGCCTGGGCAACAAAGTGAGACTCCGACTCAAAAAAAAAAAAATATATCAACTAGATTAAAAAAAAAATAAACCTTGAGTTGTAATCTTTATTTTAGATTTGACTTTCTATGGCTTGCAAATTTGGAGGCAGGAAATGAAGGAATATTCAATTTTCACAGAATTAGAACATACTTAGGATGCGTGGCTAATATGGATAATTTCTTTTTTGGTTTTTATTTATTTATTTATTTATTGTGAAGTTGTGGGGTACAGTTAAGGGTTAGGTATACAATTGCGTTTCATTCAGGCACCCTGTTGATATGGGGTGTTTCCCTGTACCCAGACAGATATTTGCTACTGTTAATCCCATCTTAATTCACTGTCTCTGCTATGACAAAATCAGGAAATGACCTAATTAACATGAATAATTTAAGTGTTATTCTCTGTATTATAATCCAAGTTTTAAAGAAGTGAAGTTCTCTTGGAAGAAGAAAGTATATATTTAACCATTGGTTTGTTGTTATTATAAACCTTATGTGTTTTTTTAGAACATAATAATGGTTGTTAAATTTCTAGGCAGAATCTCTTGATAAGAGTGTGAAATTGACTCAGATTATCTACAGTTGTGGTAATGGCAGGTTACATTTTTTCAATTTAATTCATTTATATAAAATATTTAGTCTTTTATAATAAGCAATTAAGAATTGGTATTTATAAAGTCACTTCAACAAAAGTATTATAAAACCATTAGACAGCTACAATAGGTTCTATGAATTTTTAAGTACAGCTTATACAGAGCAAATTATTTTTTATTGAATTTATCTTCTTAATAATATTGATGTTTTAAGAAAACATCCAAGCTGTATAAGTTATTTGAATGGAGGCTGAATAATGTAGAAGCTTTTTGTTGTTACTATTTTAACTCACACAAATTTTTAGTAGAAAAATATGCTTTGGCTTTGGCTTTGTTTCCTCACTAGCACACATATTAATTTTCATTACATTCTCCTCCAAAGTGCATTTTGCTTTTGAATTCCAGTCATGGATAAGAACATTATAGCAAATTAATAAATGAAATAAAACATTCCTCTAAATACTTCCATACTTCATTTTGAGGGATAAAAGTTGAAGGCTTCCTATATACTGTAGTTCTATATTACTTGGATTTTTGTCATAATAATGTAGCCACATCATACATTTGTAGTAAAAATATAGCATTCCTTTGAACAAATTGTCCACATCCTGCAGTAAATGTGCCTTTTCACAAAAGGCCAGTGAGTGACTCATGTACTGGTAGATTTTATACAAATTCTTACAACTTGTATATTCTTATAATTAAAAATGTGTGTGTGTGTTGTTTCCAACCTGTCATGTGTTCTGAAATAAAAAAGTTCACCTTTTCAATAAAATAAATATCTATATATTTATATCTACATATAAAGATATATAGAGATGCAATTATTTATTTAGATGTATGTTTGAATACAAATGGAGTTCCGGATTTTAAAATGTGTTTATTCCTCTCATTGACTATTATGGGATTTAAAACTTATACTCAATTTATCAGAATTGACTGGAGCATATAAAGAAAGGGTTAGATATGTAATGTGTGCTGCTAGTCTTAACTAGAATCATTGTTTTGAAGTACAGATCTTAGTTCAATAACTTAGCACATTACAGCAGACCAACGTTATTAACTTCAATTGATAAAGAATTATGAATATAATTATAATCCTGTTAATTATTTAAAGCCATGAATTATGCAAATGCAGCAGGTATTATTAATCATCTGCAGGAACCAGAACAATTTCCCTAAAAGAACATATAAATATTAAAAAGTCTGACTTGGCTTTATTATGTACTGTTAGAATTTTAGTGTTCCCTTATGAACAATGTTTGGATTCAATTCTCTTTTATAAAATGAAAAATGCCCCAATTGCATCTTCTCCAAGGGCCAAATGAATGTCATTAGATTTCTCTTTTTGAATATGGTCCCACATGTTTGTTTATATCAAAGATATCTTTCTTTTAGGTTAATATTGGTTTGTGGTGGCTGACATCGTACTCGCTAACAGCACACTTTATGGACATCCCTGCCGTGAGACTAAGCTACACGTAATAGTCTTGTAGCATGTAATGAAATATTCAGATTTCCCAAAATCAACATATCATGAAACATCCCCCAGTACTAAGAAACAATAGAGCATTTAATGCAGTAGTTTTAACAGTTTCTATAAGTATACTCACCATTTATAGAAAGGACATAATGAAAAAATGTAAAAGGAAAAGGAATTCCAAATTTGAGCTTTAGAAGATGCACAATTGGTAAGAAACTTGAAGATCTAGTTCAGTTAATAGATTGTTATAAATTTCCCTGGAAGAATTACTTGTGTTTTACTTTGAGGAGCAACTTGTGGAAATCTTTAAAAATGATTTTCAAAATAAGGGCACTGTTTGCCTCAGTATATTAGAATTTAATTCAGAAAAATTATCTATTTCAAAAGAAGAATTATTTATTTTAAAATCTCAAATATTTTCAAATATCAATGTGATTCTTACAATGTGATTTTTCTTGGGAAAATGCCAAGATTGGGCAACGACTAGGATTGGAGTTAGAGTATTAATCAAGGGACATGTAGAAAGGCTGGGTAGGAAACCACCGAGTCTTTGAACCTTTTAATGTCTAAGCCTATCAAACAATGTTCTCATAAAGGGACTTCCAAAAGTAATGGTTCACTTGAATGTCTAAGTAGCTTGCAGTTTATGGCACATTCACAATAAATGACAGTACTTATCAACTGTGGACTGGAAGATTTATCAGAGACATGACTGTTTAAACATTAACTTTACTTATTTTATTGTTTATTTTATTTTTAAAATGTGGGGTACAATTCAGTATTAGGAACAAAGTGTTCTACGTACAGGTGAAGTTTGGGCCTCCCATTCGACCTCACTTCACTTTAACCATGCATTTTTGGTAAGATTATAGCTGAACATTATGCAGACCTGAAATAAATTTGGATATATGTTTAGTTTGCACTCACATTTTAGCAGTTATATTTTACAAGTTGGTATCTATACAGAATATTACAGAGTTTAAAAGGTATGTTGGAGCAAAAAATGTTAAATGAGAAAATTTTTTACTCTGAATGATTTTTGTTCTGATCTTTGTTGAATTTCTGTCTGTTACTCCACTTTCTACCCTGACACTAGAGGCTCTGCTACTGAAACCATTTAGTATTTTCAAGGGCCATTTTTAATCTTCTTGTCTTTCTGAAGACAACCCATGAGTAGAAATGTCAAACTTTTATTTTTAAATATTTTTTTTCAAAATTAAAAATAATATATAATCTAGGAGTCATATAACATCTGAATTTGCATTATATGTAAGTCTATTAGGTAGAAGGTAGAACTAGGGCCAGTGAGTAAAAATAGAATTATTTGCATAAAGGAGAGCAAGTTTATGTTCAACATGAGAATACCTAAATTTGTCTGGAGTTGCAGTGATCATGCATTCTGTCCTTTTTCATTCTTGGCCACTGCCAGATTTCAGGTTTCATAATCTGGATTCTCTTTGCTCCAATACATATTTGGAATCTATTTAATAAAAGCTGTTATTAAAAATATACAATTTTAAGTACTTCACACGAACTTTATCAGATAATCCTAATAACAATCTTGTGAGATAAATACTATTAACGTCTCCATCTTGCAGATAAGTAAATTGAGACATAGAGGGGACAAGCAACTTGTCCAAAATCACCAACTGTTTGATTGCACATTCAGACTTAGGCAGTGTGGCACCATCGTTTCTGGTTTTAATACCTACTCGATACTACATCGGTACCTAGCATTACAGAGACAGATTCTGGGTCCCAATGCCTTTGATCTAATTAAGACTTTCAATTGTTTGTCCCAATTTTCTTCTCCAGAATAATTTTCCAAAATGGCATCCATATTTTGCCATATGAACATCACATTTCTCCTGAACATGAGCAGAGTTTTCAAGTCTCTGTGCCAATTGTTTCCCCCCCATGTCCACTACACCCACAACAAACCTGTTTCTAGCATTCTTTCAGTAGAAGTCTCCCACATATTTCTCAATCAAATGTTGCTGCCTTTAAAAACCCTTTTTGCAAGTGCTAGGCCCAATTAGATATTTCCTCCTTATGTTAGCCAAAACTAACTCTAGGATGACAATGTAATATATTAAATTATGCTTTTTTTTTGAGGTAGAGTCTCACTCTGTAGCCCAGACTGTAGTGCAATGGCCACTCTCGGCCACCGCAGCCTTGACCTGCTGGGCTCCAGCGATCCTTCCGCCTCAGCCTCTCAAGTAGCTGGAACTACAGGCGCGTGCTACCACGCCCGGCTAATTTTTTTATTTATTGTAGAGATGAGGTCTCGCCAAGTTGCCCAGGCGGGTCTAGAACCCGCGGGCTCAGGCAATCCATTCACCTCAGCCTCCCAAAGCGCGGGATTACAGGCTGAGCCACCAAGCCCGGCTGTCCCTTGTTTTACATTGGAAACTCTGTAAGATCAGGAACCACATCTTCATTTATATACCCTTAGACCTCAATAAGAAAATATATTAGAATATGTCTCAATGAATGGCACACATATAATATAAAGCAGGAGTTCCTTACCACAGTAAGTATTCAAGCAGGGGCTAAATGACCATAGCTACTACTATGGTAAAGGAGATTCCTGCATGGTGAGAAAAGTTAAGCTGGATACTTCTCTCTGTGACATATTTTAGTTCTCTCATCTCAATTTCATGTTATGCCTTACAGCTAAAAAGTGCCAGTCAGTAATACCTATTCATTGTATATGGCTCGGGCTAGTTGATTATGATCCCCAGGGCCTAGTTCTTAGAAAATGTGTTTGTACTGTAGTCCAAAAGGAGCTACTCTCTGTTTCCCTTCCTCAATAAATCCCCCTTTATATTTTTCAAATTTACAGAAGCTACATTTGGGCATAGACTTCTGCAAATTCTTCTCTGCATAAACATTAAACTAAGAGATATGTATCCATCCATCAGAGATGTTGTCAAAAGGTGTATTCTTAAATTATTGCTAATAATTAATCCTTTTCACATAAATTTAACATAGAATCTATGTGATTCTATTATATCTATATGATAAGTCATTTATAATTTAATAGATTTATGTTTATAACTCGTTACTATTTATAATTTAATGTCTATGTGATTCTGTAAAATTTAAATTTTACAGAATTAATAAGATAGAATTAAATGAAAATAGAAAACTTTTGAATATACATTTGTAGTGTATTAGAGAAGTGTGTAAAAAAACTTCTGATCTTAATTTGTTTTGTCCTCTAATTGTAGATATTCCAAATTGTTCAAGAGATAATCTGGTTACCTGTTGATGCCCATTATCTTATATTGTTTTTTGTATTATGTTATACTCAAATGTATTAATCAATTCAAAAAGGAGCTCAATAAGTATAATAGATAATGACAGAAGAATGTACTAATTCAAAGGAAAAATCGTCAATTAAATAAAAATTCCCATGAGAAGAGAGGGAATAAAGGACGTTAAATAAAATTAAAATGAGAAATATCCAGACACTAAAAAAATTTTTCAATATAACCCATTTGTAATTTTTCTTATCCCATATTCAGATTATCCATAAGACTGACAAGCTGGATGTAATACTTGAGTGTTGACATTATTTTATAATTTTAATATGGAAGTTGTTAAACCATAATTCTTATTTTAAATTGACATTAATATTTAGCTTATTTTATTTACCACACAACCTAAAGGTAAAAATTCATAACACCAAAGGAGTTGAAGGTTTATGTTCACAGAAATACCTGCACATGAATGTTTATAGCAACTTTATTCATAATTACCAAAACTTGGAAGTGATCAAGATGTCCTTCAGTAAGGGAATGGATAAATAACCTGTGGAACATCCAGACAGTGAAGTGCTATTCATTGCTAGAAAGAAATTAGCTATCAAGTCACGAAAAGACAGAGAAGAATCTTTAATGTATATTACTAAGTAAACAAGCCCATCTTAAAATGCTGCATACTGTACAATCCAAAGCATATGACGTTCCAGAAAAGGTAAAATTATGGAGACAGTTTAAAAAAATCAGTGGTTGCCAGAAAGTGAGAGAGAGGGATGAACAGATGGAGTCCAGAGGATTTTAGGGAAGTGAAAATACTCTGTATGATACTATAATGAAAGGTGCATTTTATTATATATTTGTCCAAACCCATACAATGCAACAATTAATACTTACCTTAAACTATGAATGATGATTTGTCATTGTATATGCATCAATTGTAACAAATATAATCAATTTCGTGGGGGAGGTTCATATTGGGATAGGCTGTATGTATTCGAGAACAGGTTATATGTAAGAAATTTCTATACCTTTCTCTCAGCTTTTCCATGAACCTAAAATAACTCTAGAATTCTTAAGTCCTTTGAAAAAATGTGCAACACTACTAATACCATTATAGAAAAAAGACTAGAGAGAACAAATTGCTCTCCAAAAAACTGCCCCAGAATTATTAACATATAGTAAAGGAACTAATAGAACTAAATCAAGTAATATAAAAATATATTTATTTTTCACATTTTCTTATCAAATTAGAAATAATGAATATGGTAGAAAAATCAACGAAGTGGACATGCCCTTTCTTTTTGGAGGGATTATAGATTAGTCTAATGGTTTTTGAAAGTATTTTGGCAATATGCATAAAGAGCATATTTGATCTTTGGACCCAGCAATTTGTCTTATGAGACTCTTCCCTCAGGACATGATTAAATAGTGTGGACAAGGTTGTTCTTTGCTAAGTTAATTTTAATAGGACAAAAAAGGAAACAACCAACAACCTAAGTAGTTAGCAAATAAGGATCAGTTAACCAAACCTTGCTCTATCTATTGCAATGGAACATTATGCAGTTATTAAAATGATGTTTTCAAGATTAATTAGTAAGATGAATAAAATTGACCACATATTAATTTGAAAATATATATAATATAGCCAATATGTTTAACACTTAAATGAATATTTGTACAGAAAATGAATATTAAAATAAATTGTCCTATCATGAGGAGTGGCCTATTAAGGCAATGGACTGCTAAAATAAATTTTCCAAAATATTGATACTTTATATCTTATATGGTGATATTTAATGTAATATTTGTAAGATATTTTATAAACTGCTGTGGTCTAAATATGCCCTACTACACTCATATGTTGAAACTTTATTGCCAATATAATAATATTAAAAGGTGTTACCTTTAGGAGGTGATTAAATCATGAGGTCAAAGCCCTCGTAAATGGACTTAGCAATCTTATAGAAAGGTTAGAGGGAAATAACTAGGTTATTTTATCTTTTTATCCATTTTTTCAAGGGAGGGCACAACTTTGTTTCCTCTGTTGGACAAAAAGTTCAAGGCACTATCTTCAAAGTACAGACTGGGCCTTTGTCAGGCACCAAACCTGCAGGTGCAATGATTTTGGACTTCCAGTCTCTGGAACTATGAACAATGAATTTCTGTTATTCATAAAACCTGTCTCAGGTATTTTGTTATAGGAGCACAAATTGATTAAGACATATTTTCTTATAAAAACGGGACAAAACTTGCAGCATAGAAATGCAAATGGAATGAGATAGACTGTGTTCATACAAGGTGACACATCGAGAGAGAGAGAGAGAGAGAGAGAAAGAAATATAATTGCAAAGGGTTCTGTAGAGGAATACCAAATTCTGTCTGTTTGGAGTGGGCAAGGTGTCCACAAGCTACTCTTAGGAAGTGCTTCCAAAATTTAGATGAAAATATGTGTAAGTACAATTCCTTAAACCTTACCTGGAAAGTGAATTGCTACCTAGTTTTCACAAGCAATATTACTTGGAGGGAAATTTATGTCTAGCAGATTCTACTTTTGGCTTCATTCAAAGTACCTAAGGACAGGGAGTGCATAGATACTGCTTCATAACACTTTGTTAGTTGATTTTTTTTTCTATAGGAAAGACATTGTACCTGAAACCACAATGGTAATGTGACTGGTTCTACATCATACAAATATTTAATTTTGTATACTATATCTGATATGCGGCTATTATGTTCAAACTTCCTTGATTGGATTGTAGAAAGTACACTGGTAAATAGTAAATAAAATATATAATAATTACTGGCCAAATTATCCCAAACCCAGTGTCTTAGTCCCTTTGGGATCCTATAATAAAAATACCATAAACAGGATGGCTTACAAACATTATAAAATTAATGTATTTCCTATAGTTCTGCTGGCAGGTTTATTGTCTGGCAAGGGCCAGTTCCTCATAAAATGATAAATTCTCACTGTATCCACACATGTTAGAAGGCCAAACAAGGTTCCTTGGACCTCTTTTATAAGGACACTAATCCCATTCATGAAGGCAGAGTCTTCATGAACTAATAACTTCCCAAAGACCTCACCTTCTAATATAATCACCTTGGTGATTAGAATTCAATATATGAATTTGGGGCAGACATAAACAGTAGCACTCCAGCACCCAAATATTTCAAAGAATTTTTCTTTTTTTTGAGTTGGAGTCTCACTCTGTCGCCCAGATTGAAGTGCAGTGGCCGCTCCCGCCACCGCAGCCTCGACCTGCTGGGCTCTGGCGATCCTTCCGCCTCAGCCTTCCAAGTAGCCGGAATTACAGGCATGCGCTACCTCTCCCGGCTGATTTTTTGATTTATTGTAAGATGAGGTCTCACTGCCCAGGCGGGTCTTGAACCCGCAGGCTCAGGCAATCTACTCACCTCAGCCTCCCAAAGGCGCGGGATTACAGACTGAGCCATTGAGCCCGGCTTCAAAGAGTTTTTCTTGTAAATAGTCTCCTAATATCAAATTCCCCTTATCAGCAACTCAGGGAGATCTTAGTCAAGGATAAATCAAAAGTTTTTATGCAGTCATATTGACATAGATGCTTGATAATTTCATGCCTCTGCTAAAATTATATTTTCCTCATTAAAAACAAAGAATTCTGACCGTGCTGATGATAGCTTTAAGTTAGTACAAGGGTTTGGGGTGTGGGTGTTGTATTTGATGTGATAATTTGCACATTCTATCAAATAAATATAAAATACTAGGTGGTTTCAGAATCTAGATTATGTTAGATTTCAGAATCTAGATTATTTATTGCCACAAAAAGCAACGGTAAAACTTTTATTCATCTACACTCTACAGTCATTGTGAAATGGCTGTTTCCATTAGGAATATATAGGTATCATGTAAAACAGATGTCTTTTCTGCCTAAGGAGTTTCTTATTAAGACATAACAAGAACCAAGCCATTCTCTCTATCTGGATTCATATTCACTGTGTTTTCTTAGCTGTCTACAGCGGGTACAATTTGGGAATCCAGCATAAATAAAGAGAGAGTTTTCATACTGTATGATTTGTAACGTGCTATTTAAGTGCAACTGCAACTACAGTCAAAACCATCATCAGAAACATCAAAGTTAATAAGAAATGGAGACAGCCAAAATCCAAGAAAAGGCATTTATGTCATTAAATTTTATTCAAAATATAAGTGTTAAAATGACATGGAGGAAAAGTAGAAAATATCAACAGCATATATAAAAGGACAACGTGAAATCCACTGTCAAATGACTAGGATAACATGTTCTAAGTATTCATTCAAATGTTTTTGTTTTATATCTCTCTATTCTTTATCTGTCTGCTCCCAGACTGTACCTTTCTTAGATACATTTCTTAGAATTGATTTAAATTATGTATTATCTCTACCTGTTATGAAATATATTTTATTTAATTGTAACTATATAGTAAAGAAAGTAAAGATAATGGTTATAATGTTTGTCTGTAACTATTCTGCCTCCCTCTCTTTTCTGGTACATGGAATCACTTCCACTTGAAGTTAGGCCTGGCTTTGTGACATGTTTGATCAATGAAATGTGACTGCAAGGGGTCTATGTCCCTTCTGGAAGATGTTCTAAGAGCCATTGAATATTTTGCCATGTTCTCTTTCCTCTCAGAACCAGCTACCAACAACATTCAAGAGGATGACTTCTATCCTCCTGAGTGATTACCATATATGCCCATCCCTGCTATATTATGATGGACATATAAGTAAGAACTGGTTGTTACAACAGATTAGCTGAAAGTGACTGATACAACATCAGTGATATTTTCACAACAGAAACAGCAAACATAATTAGAAAATGTGTATAAAAATCACTTATTGAGTCTATGTCACACATTTGGTACAATGATAAAATATTTAATCTCCAAAGCAACACAAATAACATCAATTGTTTCAAATTTTGTTAATGGTTCTTGAAATTAAAGATGCCCAGCAGTGAGATGGTCTTGATAGAAATAAATTGTTTTTTATCACTGAAAATGTAGTATATTTTTAGTAAAAACTGAGATATATGAGGTTAACACACATAATTATTTCTACGTTGTAGGATAAAAAGGGATTATAAAACACCAGGAAAGTATTTTCCTGCTGAATTAAGAGAAAGATCACTTAACAATAGTAACAATCAGTTCATCATTAGATGCTTGTGGCTAAATCCGAGAGGGGGACTGCCAAAAAACAGGAATTTATTTATAATGAATTGTATAATTGTGTATTTATTCTTACTTGTTAAACCTTCCATCGCCTTCAAAGTGCTCTCCCTTTGATGCAATATGCCTATCAAGATGCTTTGCCACTGCTCAAAACAGTTTTCAAACTCATCAATTTGATCTATTTTGATGGATTTTTTCTTTTTATTTTATTTATTTTATTTTTAATATTTTTTACTTAGATTCAGAAGGTACACATGAGTATTCATTACATAGACATATGATGCTTTTTAGTGCTTCTGCCATTTTTGTTTTTGTTTTGTTTTTTGAGTTGGAGTATCACTCTGTTGCCCAGGCTGGAGTGCAGTGGTATGCACATGGCCACCACAGCCTCGACTGGCTGGGCTCAGGCAATCCTTCTGCCTTAGTTTTCCAATTAACTGTAATTACAGGCGCGTGCCACCATGCCCAGCTAATTTTTATGGATTTATTGTAAAGATGAGATCTCACTAAGTTGCCTAGGCTGGTCTCGAACCCCTGAGCTCAGGCAATCCTCTCGCCTCGGCCCCCCTTCTGCTGGGATTACTGGCATGAGCCACCATGTTGGGCGCTTCTGCTATTTTTGTTTCATCTATTCCACACTGGCAAAATGGTTCCCTTCAAGGACTTTTTCATCTGGGAAAACAAACAAACAAAAAAGTCTCTCGGGGTGCTATCTGGTGAATAGGGGGGCACTGGGGTAGTGCCATTTTTTTGGTCAAAAACTGTTGAACACTCAGCGTGGTGTGAGTAGGAGAACTCATAAATCACCCATCATGAAATGGGAAACACGTTGAAAGAATCTCCCTCAAAAACGTCACTGAAGCCGAAAGCAGCCTCTCACAACAATGCTACCTGGTGCACTCACCTTATTGGGAAACGTGTATGACAAGGGGTCCACCCTCCAAAAGGTAAGTCTGGTTTTACTGGGATCCCCTCTTGTGTCAATGTGTCCTACTTTCTAGCTGTTGAGATGTCACGCTATTAAAATCATTTAAAGATACTTTTTATTATACATTTTTATTAAGGCAGGATTGACAAATAAACATACATATTAAAGTTGTACAGCATTGTATTTTGATATAAGTACAGCTTGTGTAATTGTTTTCATGTTTAAGCTAATTAACTTATTCATTGCTTAATATAGTTACCATTTTTTTGTGATGAGAAAACTTAAAATCTACCCTCTTAGCGAATTGCAAGTATACAGTACAATATTATTAACTACAGTTACTGTGTTGTCCACAATATCTCTAGAACATATTCATTTTGTAACTGAAAGTTTGTACACTTTGCCTAACACTTCTGCATTTACCCCAGCCCCTCCCAGCTCTGGCAACCATCATTTTACCCTCTTTCTATGAGTTCAACTTTTTAGATTTTTCATGTAGGTGATATCATGCAATATTGTCTTTCTTTGTCTGGCTTATTTCACTTAGCATATGTCCTCCACATTCATATTGTTCCAAATGGTAAGATTTCCTTCTTTTTACGGCTGAATAATATTTTATAGTATACACACCACAATTTTATTTCCCATCAATTTATTGACAAGCACAAGTTGTTTCCATATCTTGGCTATCGTGACTAATGCAGCAATCAATGTGAGAATGCAAACATCTTTTTGAGATACTGATTTCATACCCTTCAAATAAATACTCAACATTCAAATTGCTAGATCATATGGTAATTCTATTTTTAATTTTTTGTAAAACCTCCATACTGTTTTCCATAATGGCTGTACCAAATTACATTTCTGCCAACAGTGCACAAGGGTTCCCTTTTTCACATCTTTGCTACTTGTTATCTCTTGTCTAAAGTTTTTAAAGCTATAATAAGGTAAAACTTTTCATTTAAAAATATGGAACAAGAATGAATTTTACCAATTCATCTAAAAGAAATCTATCTACTGTTAAAGTCTATTGTTTTTAGCTTTATGTTCTGTTATTTAAGGTATTTTGTTAAAAAGTAGCAAATAATGACATACATGAATAAGCACCTATATATTTCACAACTTGTCATACACTATGAATTTGGTTTGCTTATAAATTGCACATAATAATAAATAAATAAATCCTTGAGATATGTCAGACTGTTTATAAACTAGGTATTAGTACATCCCACTCCATCTACAGAGGTGAAGACTGCATCATAAATTTTCCAGAATGGTAAGTGTATTTGATACTAGGCAATGCTACCGATTCTAGAGTAAAATTGGTAAGATAAGTTTTTAAATATCAATAAGCAAAAGTGAATATAAGCTTAGGTAAGTTTAGGTTAAGTTAAATTTCTCAAGGTCAACTAAATTTTTTAACTAAAAGTTTTAACTAGGAACTAGAAGTATTTTTTTGTGTGTCTTCCTTTGATGTATGGAGTATGTATGTATATATATACATAATTTTATAATCATATGCCAAATGGTGTGTTTAATCTGGAGGACTCTCCAAAAATATAAAATTTCTATTTTATAAAATATAGTTATAACTGATAAACAAGGATTTCTAGTACCCTTTTTATATGTCTCACACCCTATATTCTTGTATGATAATAAAATTTATATGATATTGTAGAGCTTTTTTTTTTTTTGCTTTTGTGTTTTTTAACTATTTTCTACAGTGTAATGTAGAAGACAAATTAAAAGATGTGAACAGTTCTGAAGAGGTTATCACAGATTTTACTTTTATTTTTTTTATTTTTTTAGTTGGAGTCTCACTCTGTCGTCCAGACTGGAGTGCAGTGGCCGCTGCCAGTCACCGCAGCCTCGACCTGCTGGGCTCCAGCCATCCTTCCACCTCAGCCTTCTGAGTAGCCAGAATTACAGGCGCATGCTACCACGCTCGGCTAATTTTTTTGATTTATCAAAAAAGATGATGAGGTCTCCCCTGTCCAGGCGAGTCTCGAACCCGCGGACTCAGGCAATCCCCTCACCTCAGCCTCCCAAAGGTGCGGGATTACAGGCTGAGCCACCGAGCCTGGCTACAGATTTTGCTTTTAAAAAGCTGTTATAATTTTTAGGATCTGTTTCTAATTTGGCACCAAAATTTAAGAAGCTGCCTCTTATTTATTATTTGTTTATTTATTTTTTTAGTTTGCCTCTTGTGGGCAGTGATATTTCAAGTGTGAGACATCACAACAATGGATTAGTTTAGCTTAGAATAACCTTGTTTTAATAATTATATTCAATACCTTTCACAGGCAAAAATCATTACTAATAGAGAGGCCATTACAACTATGAAGGAAGATAAGTTACATGGATAAAAACCTCACATGCATGCAATGTGCTTATATAGTAAATACTCAAATGTACCTTGCAACTCTAAAATAAAATAATTTTTCACAAAAGTAGCTAGAAAAAAGTCAATAACTGGGTATGGTATCTAAATATTGTTATGTGATTTAATTTTTTCGGGTCTCAGGTAAAATGAGGCAATGATATTTATATATTAGAATTCATCTAGAACTTATGTGAGATATTGCAAATAAATATTTTAGTAGCATATTTGTCACATAGGAGATTGTCAGCAAATATTAGTTCATTCCCCATGGATGTCTCTATTGTATAGTTTATAGAATTCCATGCCCACTTTTGTATTTTGAACTCTCTAAGTATTAAGTGACTTTTTCTTATTGATCATTTTATCTAGAACAAAAAGTGATAGGGAGTAGTTAGTAACTCAATAAATGTCCTTCCAATAAGTGGATTTCACACCAGCCCTGTGGAGATAGCCATAGATGTGAGTATGTTTATTGCATGCCACAATTGCCCTCATTGGTTATTCTCTATGTTTGCTTATGAATTTTGTAGAACAATATTCTATTTTTGCTAAAGAAAATAACTCGAGTTGCTGACATATTTTCAGTTTTTATTCCCTTACCTTGCTGTTATAGCTAGCTGAATCTACATCTCTATCAATATCTATATTTATTTTTCTTTATCTCCATATATCTATACTACCTATACTTATTTTTGTATCTCTCTATATCTATCTATCTATCTATATGTGTGTGTGTGTAGTGTGTCAGTATATTTTAAACAACCAGCTCACTGAAAGAAAAGTTAAGCTCTGATTTGTAGTGTTTGTTGATTTCTGTGGTATGAATACTTCACCCATTTCCAATTTCAAGCTAACAACATGATTTTGCTGAGTGTGGAGTTGGGAAGACATGTGTATTAGTATATTATTATACAACATTTTCACCCTCCAGATACAAAGTTGCAAAGAACCTCACAAGTATAGATTATAGTAACGTGCAGCAAAATAATTAGGAAATGATACGTTTTGAGCATTTATTATAGTTGCTTTAGTATAATTTTTAAGTCATAAGTATTTATAAATTAAATTTAACAAGGGCTATGTTCAGTAGTAGGCCCTCAAAATTCCTAAAAATTTAACATTCAGCTCTCACAAGCTGTCGCAAAAACTGGTTTCAGCACACCACTTTAATTTCAAATTCCCTATTGCTTTTCATTTCCAAAACCAAAAATTACCCATGCTTTAACTCTTTTTTTTAGTTCTTTTCTTAGATCCTTTAAATTCTCAGTGTTTCATGTTTCCACTGTGAATATTCATAAGTAAAAACTTATAAAACAATTCAAGAATTTGCCTTTTGTTTTGTGCATTTGAAATATTATACACTGCTTGAATAATTTTTATAATCTATTGCCAAGGGTCATAAGAACTAGTCTCCAAATCACAAAAGCACTTTATTACTCTTTGATTCCTTTTTTATCTTTAATGAGGGTGAAATAATTCTGTTCATCAAAAATAAACTATATATTAAGTAAAAGACTACCAGGTGTGAAATAAAACACTTTGATACATTCTCTTCAAAATTTGTTGGCAGTAAACATATCACTATTTGGTATTGCATATAATAAATATTTTAAAGCAGAGCCGACAAATACAAAATATAAACGCCACAGTTTTACCTGCAAATAGTGTTTATATGATTCCATTTTTCTAAATTATAATTAAACTAACCCACTCTACCCTTCACCATAGCTTCTGCTACTGCAGTAGTAAAGGCTGAGGTAAAGATTCTCACACATTGAAAGTATGCAAAAATAAAGAAGCTATTGTAAGATATAAACATGAACATCTTGGGGAGAGGAACTTCTGAAATGGTAGTGTGTAGTGTGAGGGGCTGCACGCTGTCCTCAGCCAAACAACTCTAACTGGTGAAACGAAAACAATCACTGACAGTCTCTGGAAATTATCTTATGAGAATGCAGCAAATGAAGAAACATTTATTCAAGAAAACCTGCCAAATTTCAGAACAGTAAGAGTCTATAAAATTTGAGCAACAGCCCACTACCCTTTCTCCCTAGCTCTGTGTGACAGAAATTTTATGCTAGGGGGATGTGGCCAAAAGGTGGGGTGGTTCTTCTGCATGAGCCTGCTATGGCATAACACCATTTTTTGTCAGAGCCAAAGAGATGTGACTGCTGCTGAATCTCCTAGGCTACCACACCTACTACAGAACCTTCCTGTTTTAAGTTGTGGTATAGGCCAAGACCCTGAAAATGAGAAAATCTTTCAACAAATGATGCTTGAAGAACTTGAGACCCATGTGCAGAATGATGAAGTTGGCCCCTTACCTCACAGTGAGGAAGAATGTAAAAGTTTGGGCAGACAGCTATCTTTTGGACACATACTTGATAATATCTACACTACTATGAATTATTGATTTTAGTTGAGTTTGAGACAGATTGGTTCATTTTATATGGTTAACCTAGTGGCAGGTGTCAAGAGAGGGCATAAATGGACATCCTACAAATACTAGAATCTGGGGAATTCTCACTGTGAAAAAAGTGTTACAAGATTTTTTAATGCATTCCACCATGAATAAATAAGCCAAAAATCCCAAGTTATATTACGGGATCCAACCTTTCCTTTCTATAGAAATCGAACCTCTGAATTTTAGTTGAGCTTCTGGTTTTCGGGGATAAAGTCTACATTTCTCATTCTCCATTGCAGCTAGGTATGATCATGTGACCTTGTTCTGATAATTAGGGTATAATCAGAAGTAATGTGTGAAATTTTTAGGAAGACAAGTCTTGATCTTATTTCTCTATTTTCCTCATGTTTCCTCACTGCTAATTGCCATGGGGATGTGATGGCCGGAGCTGGAGTAGCCATCTGGACTATAAAATAGAAGTTACTTGTTGAAGAAGATAAATTAATAATATCAATTTTCCATGTCTTTGATAATCATGAAGCCACTGTACTAGCTCTCACGTGTTTCTTCTTATTGTAAAAAAGAACCACATTTAATTTTTCTAGCGTCTGTTTTTTTGGATTTTCTGTTACTTGCAGTCAAACTCTAATCACAATGAATACAAGAAAGAATCACAACAACCTGATATTGCCCAAGCTCTTTATTAGGCACTGACAGTATGAGGTGAAACAGAGACAATGCCCTGTTTTCACAGAGCTTACTTTCTAGTGGGGAAAGATAGTAAACAGTTCTTTAAAGAATATGATTGTGAGTGATAATCATATAATGTACTGAGAGTAAATCTGAATTTTAGGGCTTCTCAATTAAAAGGGAAGGGAAGGCCACTATGAAGCAGTGATATTTGAACTGATAACTGAGATAATAGCATATATAAGCTTCTTGACAAAGGAAAATGCGTGTCCTTTCTCTTAAGATGCCCATGCCCATCGGGTATGCCTCTTTCTGTCTAATAAATTCTTTCTTAAACTATCCTTGGATTCACTCTGAAATTCTTCTCCGTGATGAGTTACAAGAACCACGGAGTAAGCCAGGCTCGGTGGCTCAGCCTGTAATCCCTCACCTTTGGGATGTGTGTATATATGTGACGATCTGGATAAAATCATATATATGTGTACATATATGTGTACATATATGTGTACATATATGTATATATGTGTACATGTGATGATCTGGATAATATATATGTGTGTACATGTGATATATATATGTGTATATGTGATGATCTGGATAAAATAATTCGAGATTGGGGAAAAGGAAGCACAAAGGCAGAAATGAACTAAAATTGAAAAAGAAAGCCGGGCTCGGTGGCTTAGCCTGTAATCCCGCACTTTTGGGAGGCTGAGGTGAGTGGATTGCCTGAGCCCGCGGGTTCGAGACCCGCCTGGGCAGGCGAGACCTCATCTCTACAATAAATCAAAAAATTAGACGGGCGTGGTAGCGCGCGCCTGTAATTCTGGCTACTCGGAAGGCTGAGGCGGAAGGATCGCCGGAGCCCAGCAGGTCGAGGCTGCGGTGGCCGGGAGCATCCACTCACCTCCCAAAGGCGTAGGATTACAGGCTGAGCCACCGAGCCCGGCTATATTATTTTATTATAACAAAATATTTTTTTATTCAAGATAAAACAATTAGTGAACTCATAGAGAACATCTGCGATTAGAAGGCATCTAGGGATTAATGTCAGCATAACTGATAGAAAAACATATGTATTGAGAATGTACCATTTGTTTAAAAAATATCATTTTTATATTCAAAGAAGATAAGTTTTTGTGAAAACACATTTTCTTTTTTTATGGATGATGGAGGCTTTACATTAATTTTTAAGCAAACAAGAGCAAATTCAAATTTGTGATAATATAAACCAAGTAAACAGAAACTTTCACCTACAGTAAAGTTCATGGTGGCCAAGAACCCGAAGATAAAAATTGACCACAAAGTAAAGGTATTGAATGCAATAATCTAGTTTACATTACTTGAAGGTGATGGTAAGATGTTTTCTGGCTTATAAAATATGCATGCATGAAAGACCTAAAACATAAAGGAGCCAAGTATATTTGAAGACTAAAGACAAGCATGGCTAGAGTGTGGAAAGATGAATAGATCAACATGGGTTGGCGGTGGGGTTGTCAACAGAAACTACTTCATGGAGCATCCTACATTTTGGATTTAGCTTGCTGGATTTTATGCTAAGGGAAATAAAAAGCCAGTGTAAGTTTTAGTCAAATGGAGTGACATGATCATCTTTATCTTTTTAGAGTTAATTGTGACTCCCATGTGGCAAAGGAACTTTGTTGGGTGTGGAAGGCATTGGCATAGGGACTGCATGGTCAATGGACTGAATTAGGAGGTAAAAAGACCAGTTAGGATGCTGTCAAGTCATGGAAGTATTATGATTTTGACAAGAATAATAACAATGGAGATTTTTAAAAGTTTTTTTTGTTGTAGAATCTATATGTTTTGAAGTTTCATTAAAAGAAGATAATGATGGAGACATCCTAGTTGACTCCAAAGTTCTGACATTAGATGCTTAATTAATGGTAGTTTCATTTACTAAAATAAAATGTATGTGAAGGAGAGCAGATTTGGGGTGGAATTTATTTTTTGCTTAATTTGGGTTATGTTAATTTTAGGTGGATTTATTCAGTAAACAGTACAAAATAAATCTGGAGTACATGGAGCTCATTTAAAAATTATTTTCTCTTAAATCATTACTCATCTTGAAGAAAAGTGACATTGACTCTGGATATCAGCTGTTTTTGTTTGTGTTTTTCCAGGAAGTAATTCTTGAAATGATGACCATCCAAGCTCCATAATACCAGGATACAAGCACCCAACATGAATTATTGTTTTGTTAGTAACTGTTATAGAGAATCTACAGAAAGCCTTTTGGGTGTGAAATTAAAAGTTACCTGGAGTGCTATGTTTAGGTATACAAACTTTAAATGATAATCCTCCAATGAAAATTTTTTGACAAATAAAAATATCCTGTTATGAATTGATTTTAACTTAGTCTTATATTGAAAAGTGTCATCTTCTTTGAGAAACTACCTCAGAGAATTTCCTTATTGTCAACCAAATTAGAATAGAATTTTTTAAAAACAGGTAAATTAGCCGGGCTCGGTGGCTCAGCCTGTAATCCCGCGCCTTTGGGAGGCTGAGGTGAGCGGATTGCCTGAGCCCGCGGTTTCGAGACCCGCCTGGGCAGCGAGGCCTCATCTCTAGGATAAATCAAAAAATCAGCCAAGCGTGGTAGCGCATGCCTGTAATTCCGGCTACTGGGAGGGCTGAGGCGGAAGGATCGCCGGAGCCCAACAGGTCGAGGCTGCGGTGGCCGGGAACGGCCACTGCACTCCAGTCTGGGCAACAGAGTGAGACTCCAACTCAAAAAAACAAAAACAAAAACAAAAACAAAAAACAGGTAAATTAGTGTTGAAAATGTTATGGAACATGTATACAATTTTTAAAATATATTGAATATAAGTAGTACCTTTCTGTGTGAAACTAAACAAATATTGAATATCTCCAATATGTCTTATTCTGAAATTTTCCTTAGAATGAAAAAAATTGCTCACATCCCATTTCTGCCCACATCTTTATTGCAGTATGACTTAGGGCTTTTCTTTGAATGAGTATTTACACATTATTTTTGAATATCATCTTATGAAAACAATTATTTTCAAAGGAAAAAAAATGAGTCCAGGATCTAGAATATTTTATTTATACAAACAAAAGAAACTATTTTTCCTGCAGCAAATTTTTAACAATGAAGATTTATTTAACAACAATCTATAAGTATATTTGTTGTTGCAAGATAGAAATAATAACTTTGTTGGTCAAAATAGTCAGAGACAAGCCTAAAGACTTTCTTATTTGACCTTCAGTCTACAAACTTGGAAACCTCACAAACTCATCTTTCTCTTGAGTCTTTGGGTACAATTCTGTTGGTAGTCCAGGCCACATTTGCTTGTGCCTGCAGTAACTGAGCCCTTTTGGACTTCAGGTGCTATGTAGTTGGCATATGCCATAATAATAAAAAATAAAACCAACAAACTATTTTTTATTGGGTACAATCCTCAAAGATGCAATGACGTTCCTCAAAAGTGATATTTATGCTGAGAAACTCTGAACTATAAAAATTGGAGAAAGAGAGAGAAGGGAAGGACATTCATCACAGATAAACAAGTTGTACAAAAACCCTCAGGATTCAAAGAGTTGGTGAACTTGTGATATTGAAGGAGGCCATGAAATGAGGGAGAAAACTGTGACAGGATACTTGTGAATCTAAAAAGAGTTTTAATTTGGTCCTAAGGTCAATAGAAAGCCATTGGAGAATTTGAGAAGATGCCACAATGAAACGTACATGTTTATGGAGAGCACTCTGATGTATTTTGTGATGAGAAGAGCATAGAGAGGGCAAGAGTTTTGGAGTTATGGAGTTTTTTTGTAGGATACAGACTGGCTGAAAGAAATTGTGCTTATTTATACAATAAGGTTACATAGTTTCCCATTAAGTTAGTTAAGAACTTTCAAAAGCTGAATGACTATAGGAACAGATATTGTATTTGACAGTATGGATTCCCTTAGTCCATCAGATCCTCCAGTGACATGTTACCCATGACACTAAAAGCCCAAGGTGAGATCAGCACAGGTAAAGAAAGTACAGTTGTTTTTATATCCTTACCTGTTAAACATGAATCTTATATCACCATTTCAAAAGAACTTGCACTAATAATGTATATGCTTCTATTTACGAGAATATTTATAAAAATATCTGTTTTATGGTCCTTAAACTGAGAATCACAAGGTCACACCATAACCAGTGGCTCTCCTTGCTTTTTAGAAGGCTGGAAAACTCATTTTCCTTCAGGAATCACTTTGATATCTGCAGGTGGCTTGGACAAGGTTGGTTGTGCTTATGATGGAAAAATATAGCCACACATGAGGTATAATTTGCAGGGATCAATGACAGAATTTGTGTAGGAATGGGTCTTAGAGATTGTTTTGGAGAAGGTAAGATTCATAAAGGATTAACTGGTGGTCGATGGCGGTGCCATTTAGATAATAGTCCTAACTTAGAATTGCATTTAATATATCAATTAATAACAAATAAATGATTGGATACCAAGGTAAAGTTCAGCCCCTTTTTTGTACTGGATTAGTGCTGTAAGTCTACTGATCTATTTTTAACTGTCCCTTACCTTTCAAATCTATATCATTTTATGTTTTACTTTTCATTGATATTGAAGAAAATAAGTGTCTTGTTAAGCAGTTGATATAAATATCATAACTTCATTCAAAATTAGTTGCAAGGATGTTCATTGCCTCAGTGATTCAGGAATGATTTTGGTCACCTAGGGGACAGTTGATAATGTCAGAAGGCATTCTTTATTTCTTATTGTAATGACTAGGGAGGATTGTGTTGGAATCAAATAAGTCCAGGCTATGGATGCTGCTAAACATCCTACAATGCAAAGGACATCCCCTACACTGCCATCCACAAAGAAGTATCCAGTCCAAGGATTTAAAAAATGTGGTACATATACATGATGGAATACTATGCAGCCATAAAAAAGAACAAAATCATGAATTTCGCAACAACCTGGATGGAACTAGAGTTTATAATACTGAGTGATCTCTCACAGAAACAAAGATCTGAGTATCACATGTTCTCACTCATAAGTGGACTTGAACATCTATCGTAATACTATAAGAAAAGGATTGACAGTGCGGGAAATTATGGGGGGGTGTAGGGAGGGGAAGGGAGGTGGGATTAATGGTAGTCAATATCTGTCTGGGGATGGGGGGACAGCCTTTATCAACAAGGGTGCCTGAGCGATGCATATTTGTATATCTAACCCTTAACTGTACCCCACAATTTTAAAATAAAAAATATGTTTTAAAAAAAAGTATTCAGTTCAATTATTGATAGTGCCATATTTGAGAAACACTGCATTAGGTCCACATATAACAATAATGACATACCCCAAATATATAATATTCAGAGGAAAAAGAGTTGTAGAATGACAGGAAAGTATGATAGTATGTTCATTATTTTAATGCTAGCTACTATAGCAAACCAAAGCCAACATTTCAATGGCTTAACACAATAGATGTTTATTACTCACTCATGTCACAGTCCATGTCAGAATGTTACTTTCCTATATATCATGATGCAAGGATCCATACTTCTTACATCTTGTTGCTCCTCTGTCTCTTTGATCTCAAAATCCTCTGCATACAGCTATTGGATCGGAAAGAGAGAGTAGAAAAGACATATTCGCTTTTTAAAATCCCAACCAGCCGGGCTCGGTGGCTCAGCGTGTAATCCCGCGCCTTTGGGAGGCTGAGGTGAGCGGATTGCCTGAGCCCGCGGGTTCAAGACCCGCCTGGGCAGCGAGACCTCATCTCTTCAATAAATCAAAAAATCAGCCGGGCGTGGTAGCGCATGCCTGTAATTCTGGCTGCTTGGAAGGCTGAGGTGGAAGGATTGCCAGAGCCCAGCAGGTCGAGGCTGCGGTGGCCGGGAGCGGCCACTGCACTCCAGTCTGGGCAACAGAGTGAGACTCCAACTCAAAATAAATAAATAAATAAAAAAGAAATAAAATCCCAACCTCAGTATTGACACTAATTACTTCCATTTATATTTCACTGGAAGAAACTAATCAAATAACTACACCTGTATGCAAGAAGAGTTAGGAAATGTGGTTACAGGCAGAACCAATTATCTTTTAGCAACACTACCTCAGTATGGAGTAGAGCAAAATGAATTCTATGAATAGCTCCTTAGCTATGAAGGATAGCTAGCACTCATGCAAATTTGTAAAGATCGTACACACATCACAACAATATTATGTGTTGTTTATAGATATAAAAATGATGTGAAAATCAAATAATTAGACTGAATTGATGAATATAAATTTTATATATGGTGGTCACTTATAAAGAGGAGAGCAAGTGAATAGGCCTGGAGATGAGGAAGTAAAAGTGTCTTCACATGTATTTATATTGTAAACACTAAATTAGGACAAGTTATTAGTAATTATGATTTCCTGGAGATTTGTGCATTTGTACTTGTGACATTCACTGGAATTCTTCATGTAATTTGATCTTTGTAAAAGAAATGAAGATTAAGTTAAATATGTTTTATATCATCTAATTAATTTTTAATTGACAAATAAATGAGATATAACCTGCAATATTTTTAATTTTATGATAAAAACTCTAGTTATATAAAACAAGACTATTTTAAAAGCTCTTATTGATATAAAACTATATTTTGAAGGAATATTATACAATATTTCTTATTATATGTTTCTCTTCGAAGTTATACACCAAACACAATAATGATATTCTTCCAAGCTTCTTGAAAAAAAAACTACTTTATAATGATACGTTGTTGATAATATTCTTCTTTGTTTACTCAATGTCTCAAGTATTATCTTTTTTTCTGAAATATATCTGATTTTTCAAGCCATCTTGTAAGTATATATAATGTCCATCTTCCTTGCAAGAAATAGAACCCAAACCAAAAACAATTCAAATTTCAAGTTGTATATGTGTGTATTCTTTTTTATCTACTGGTAAAATCCAAGGAAAATTGAGTAGTCAGGAATAGTAATGATGGGGCCATGGGCCTTCTCCCTAGTTGTATTCTATTAATGGTGACTCATTGCACAAGTTCTTATTTTATGAGTCTCAAGTAAAACCCTTCAGGAAGTGTATCACTTTGTCCCAGATTGACTCAGAGCTCAATCTTGGTCCAGTCAGACTTGTCCTAGAGAAAATGCTACAACATACCAATATGATACCAGTGATTCTCATGGATTTTTTTTTTTTTGGAGGGGAGGGTGGTAGTTATCAGAAAAAAGAGAAAAATTATGAACTAGTTAGAACATCCTAAATATCTCTCTTTTTTGTTGTTTCATTTTGATGGAAATAATTTGAATATTATTTGATCTTCTGATATTCAAAATCCTTGCAAATAAAAAAGTATTTTAATGGCTTAATGTGTATGTTTATTCCTATAATTTTGTAACTTTTAATTAGTAATGCATCAAGATGTGATGGTAAAATGTGAAACATATCATGTTTGCCTTACATTGTAACACACACAAATTAAGGAATAAGTTAAACTATTTAAAATCTGTTACTTTAGTAGGAAGATGAGAAGAAAAATGACCAGTTCATTACATTGCATCATCAAAGTCTTATATATGGTTTCCTTTTTTAAAAAATGCACTTTGTGAGTTAAGAAAGAAGATAACTGGCAAAATATCAGTGTACATTGTAGACATAATAAAATTATATCAACCCAGTTACAAAGTAATATGTATGAATAGCTTAGCCAACTCTCCTATTTTAGGTCCTTATGCAAACCAAAATCCTGTTGTTATTTATCACTTATTAGGACCCAAAAAGAGCCACAGATGTTGCTTTGAAGAGCAGGATGCTATGAAGTACTGTTTTAAAGACCTTATTAAACACTTCAGTGGATTAGGAAGTCATTTATGTGGAGTAGTTAATACCCCTCACTGAATTTAAACCATGATTTTCAAAGGAAAAAGCTGCTTCTCTCTCATAATTTTATTGTTGCTCCCTCTTTTTAAAATCAAATATCAATACCTCTAATGAGAAACTATTGGGAGTCTTATCTGTGTGCTATGTTCTGAATTAAGCATTTGGGCAAAAATAAAAATGATGTAAAAAGTTTTAGTTTTTGACTTTTGTATTGAGAAAGTAAACCAGTTATAGACACATAAAATATCCTGTAATTAGGGGAAGGGATAATGGGTAAAAAATATACTGATACAAAATTGAAGAGGACATTGATAGTAAGTAAAAATATTATAGCAAAGTTATGAAAATTCATGTATGTCAATAAAAAGCATAGAATAAAATATTTAACGCAAAAAGTAGAAGTGGTTCAGCAAAAATTACATTGTAGTCACCTTTCTTAAAAATATTATTAGGTATTTTTGTTCTGTGTATAATTGGGAAGAATTTGGAAAGTTAAATCTTCAAAAAATTAATATTTTTCTTAGGTCTGTAAGGACTAATGGACTTCTCAAATTAGGCTACTTGATGTGGCAAAATTCCTCTAACCAATGCTGCCAGCTGTCTCTATATTTTCCAGCAGAGCAGAGTATTGTTATTTCCTTTTGTATAAAACTCTAATCATTAAATAATTGATTGTTGTAATGTATTTTTATATTCAAAGGAAATGTGCTTGACACAAGGTTTAAGTGCCTTATTAATAGCCAGCCCTGACCTTGACTAAAACATTTATACAATCTCTTAGGCAGTGTGTTAAGTGTATACTCAATTTTCTAATTTATTCAAACTAGTGATTTGTGTGATTAATGAATTCATATATTATATATATACTTTATATATATACAAATATGTACCTGTCAATGATTTCAAATTGGTAGATTTTTTTTGTATAATTTTGATGGATATTTTCATAAAATGATATAGAGTCACATGAATCTATACATGAAACTTTCATATATTCCTGTAAATTGAGATATGTTTACCACTGGAATTATTTTAGCTAGGTTACTAACATGGATACTAAATATGTATTAAAAGAAATATACCTACTATAGTCATTCTACTCAACACATTGTATAGTTGATGGTTTATTTGTTATTAACTTTAACGACTGACATTTACTTGTTATTTGAGCAGTCACCAGCTTCCCTGCACACAGCATTGTATAATTGAATGCAGATTTGCATTTTGTAATACCTTTGTTTTTTAAGTTGTGTGCATTTTAAAACCACTATTGTCTGAGTCATGCATTAAAACAAGAGAAAAACTTCCAGTTTGCACAAAATGGCATAAACTGATTTTTCCCTGCTCCTTGCAGCTAAGAATAACAACAAAACCTGGAAATCATGCAAGAGAAAATCAAAAGAAAACTGTGAAAGTTGGTCACAAGAGCAAACTGGTTTGAGACCCCAGGACTAGAGGAAAACAAACTGCAGGTCCTCTTATGTGCCTCTATCCAACAGAAGAAGGGGACCCAAATCTATCATTTTCCAATCTTCTGACCCAGTAACAGAAGGCAGCCCAGCTAGGTTCCTCCCTGAATTGGAGTCTCTCTGACAGTACCAGATGAGCTCCATACACCTTGCAAGGACTATTGAATGGGAGCCCTGCTAATAATAAGCAGCTGGGGTAAGTGCCTCTTCTTCCCCCAAGGTTTAACACTACCCTGTTCTGCTGAGAGATATAAAGATATCAGTCGCATTGATTAGAGGAAGTGTGCCACAAGAAGTAGCCTGATTTGAGAATCCCCTTAGTCCCTGCAGGTCTAAGATACCCTCACTAACCTCAGGAAATACTTAAATGGCCAAGTGGCACTGGTGCAAGGGATTCTACCACCGTAAGTGGCCTAGTTCAGAAAGCCTCTTTGTTCCTGTGGGTCTGAGGCTGTCCTCTTTTGCACAGACACTGGAGCAGCTACAAGGTGCTGGTAGAGGGATGTCTTAACAACAAACTTCTATCCAGAAAGTATTCTCTGTCCCCAACATACATGGGGATCCTGCAACAAGTCCTGGCCATTGAAGCCTCTTCATCCCTACAGGACCAAGACTCTCTTTTTGAACAGGGGACATGAAAGTAGACAGGTATAAATTACAAAAGAAACACAGCCACAATAAATGACCTGGCTCAGAAAGCATCTTTTAGCTTAGGGACCTGGGACTTCCCTTTCCCATCCAGAAACAACTGAGAAACCAAAGGGCACTGGTAGGATTATCTACCAGAAGTAGTACCTTGCCAGGGAAGCCTCTTTGACACTGTGGTCAACGAACTCCCACCCAGAAACATAAGAACAACTGTAGAGTACCAGTACAGAGATTCTGCCACAATAATCATCCTATCTTCTGAAAGCAACTTTATAAATCTTTATAGATCTGAGAAAAATCTACTCCACCTAGTGGCACTAGGCACTCTTTCTGGGGAATTTCATTTGCCCCTTTAGGCCATATCATCAGGAATTTTTGAGAGTACAAACATCACCAAGCAGGCCACAGTAATACCACAAAGACTCTGAAAATAGAACTATCTTTGTAGCCACGGTTCATAAAAGTAGAATGGGGCTTGTGTATTAAACTATGTAGGATGAATACCTGCTAAAATAAAAGATAGAAATAAGATCGAGATTCTCTACACATGATAGACAAAATGTCCAGAGTATTATTAAAAATCACCTACAATACTAAGAACCAATAAAACCACAATTGAAATTAGAAAAGATATCTACTAATGCCATCACTGAAATAAATTAGATGTTGGAGTGATCAGACAATCATTGTAAAGTAAAAGTTAAAAAACTTACTTAAACAGCCGAATGCAACTTCTGGGGAAAAAAAAATAGAAACCCTCAGCAAGTAAACAGAGGTAAAGAATAAAATGGGATAAATAAAACTGAAGAAAATAGCCCTAATGGAAAAAAATACTGAATGGACACAATAATGCAGTGAAGATGAAAAAGGATAAAATCAGTGAACTTTATTGCATATCAATAGAATATACTCAGTATGAAGAACAAAGAGAAGACAGAATTTTTTTTTAGATGAACAAAGCCTTAGAAACCTGTAGGACAATAGCAAAAGATCCAACACATAATTGTAGTCCCTGAAGGAGAATTAAAAAATTACCAAAAATTATGGCTAAAAAATTCCCAAATTTGATAAAAGACACAAACTTACACATCATTAAAGCTTAGTGAACCCCAAACAGAATATGCCCAAAAGATTTCATGACAATATGCATCATAGGAATAATTATGAAAAATAAAGGGCAAAACTTTGTATTTATAAATGCTGCAAATTAGGTGGAAAAGGTACTAATTCCTAAAATAAAAGCCTCACAAACTATAAAAACTCAACAAAGATAAATTACATAGTCCAAATAGTACAATAACCATTGAAGAATTTGTATTCATAATTTAAAATTATTGAAAAAGCAATCGAAAGGGCTTAGAGAAACTCATTGTTGAAATCTACCAATCATTGAAGAATTAACTTCTATTGTACACAATATCTATCAGAAAATAAAAGGGAAGAAAAGCTTCCCAACTCATTTTATGTGGCCAGTATTGCCTTGATACTCAAACCAAATTAAAACAGTACCCCCCCAAAAAAAATAACTAAAAAAAAAAAAAAAAAACCCCACAGGTCAATTTTTCCCTTAAACCTAGACACAAAAATTCTTCACAATATAATAGCAAATTTTATACAACGAAGTATGAAAATAACTATACAGCAAGACTAAATGCCATTTATTTTAAGGTGTACAAACAAGTGTGGTTAAATATTTTATAATTAGTACCATATACATAGGCTGAAGTAGAAGCATTATGATTACATAAACTAACACAAAACAAACGTATGAAAAAAATTCAACACTCATAATAAAAAGTCTCAGCACATCAGGAATGGAGGGAAATTCCTCAACAACAAAAAGAGCACTTACAAAAAACCTACAGAGGGCAATACTTTATACGGAAAGACTGAATGCTTTCCTTCCAAACTCAGGAAGAAAGTAATATGTCCATCCTCTCTACTCTTGTTCAACATTGTACTGGAAGCTTAGCAAAAGCAATCAGGCAATAAAATAAAATAAAAGGCACACACTTTTAAAAAAAGAAAAAATCTATAGTGGATATGATGTGTACATAGAAAATTCCAAATATTCTACCAGAAAATATCCTAAAACTAATAAATAAGTAAGGTTTTATAATACAAGTTCAACATTCACATGTCAATTGCATTCCTACATATAATAATAACGAACAAGGCACAGAATCTGTATGATTAAAATTATCAGTGACATTTAAATAAATACAGAAGACCTAAATATATGGAGAGACGTCATTTTCATGAACTGGAAGACTCACCAAAGTAAATATATTAATTCTTCCTAAATTGATCTGCTGAAACACAATTCTCATGAAAATTTCAGTAGTACACTTTAACATACACAAGCTTATTACAAAATTAATATAGAATGGTACAGTACCTATGATAGTCAAACAGAAAAATAAAATGGAAGAATATATTGGAGAAATCACTCTTACTGATGTATGACATAGATGCATAATAATCTATTGATTACAATACTGGTAGTATACAGACACATAAATCAATGAAACAGAATCAAGAACCAAGAAATGGATCCACAAATATACCCAATGTTTTTTATAGCCTTATTGAGGTAAAATTAATATACACATTCACTTATTTAATGTATGTAATTTGAAGAATTTGAACATATACATATACCTGTAAACCATCACCACAACCAAGTAATAAACATCTCAATTACCTCCAAAAGTTTACTTGTGCCCTTTGTTTTTGATAAAGGAAAAATCCAGTGGAGGAGAAATATCCTTTTTAATAAAAGATGTTTTAGTAATTGGACATCCATTGACAAAAACATGAACCTCAATCTGAATATCATGGAGACATAAACATAAATATAAAACTATAAAACTTATTTGAAAAATAGAACGTTTTAGGTACTAAAGCTAAACAAAGTGTTTTTAGACTTGACACCAAACACCTTAGCCATAAAAGTAAAATTTGATAAAGAGGACCTCATCAAAATTAAAAGCTTCTGCTCTGCAAAATGTCCTGTTAAAAAGACTAAATACAGGCTACAGACTTGGAGAAAATTTTTGCAAATTGTATATGTGACAAAGGACTAGTATCAAGAATATATAAGGAACTTTCAAAACTAAATATTTAAAGCATAAAAAATGGACAAAGACATGCACAGACATTTTACCAGTAAAGGTATACAGATAGCATATGTAAGTGCTTTAAAAGACACTATTCATAAAATGATTAGCCATTCAGAAAATGGAAATTAAAATTAAAATGAGATATTATTGCACACCGGTCAAATATATAAGCAAGAAAATAGACACTAAATGCTTGTGAGGAAATAGAGAAATTAAGTCACTTACACATTGCTGGTAGGAGTGTGTAACATGGTGCAGCCATGCTGGAAAATAGTTTTCAGAATTCATTTTAAAACTTGATTTAGCATATGATTCAGCAATTTCACTCTTAGTCATCCTAATTAAATGGAAACTTGTTTTCATGCAAAACCTTGTACCCAAACACAAGATCCTATCCAAATATCCTTCAGTTTGTGAATGGTTACAAAACTGTGATACATGGATTTCATGAGATGCTACCCAACAATTAAAAGGAACAGGCGATAGTATGTGCAATTTGGATAAATCTCATGGGATTTATGTTGAGATAGAAAAAATCTAAAATGGATGCATGCTACGTGTTTCCATTTATGTAATAATTGTAAAGAAACATCATTATAGAGATGGCAAATAATTGTAATCCCCTCCAGCTCTAGGGCTCAGAAGTTGGAACCACATATACAGCACTTAGTGTGTCTGTGTATTTATGGCTGTGCATGTCTCACTGTTAGGGGGTAGGAGGGCGAGGATAGCATTATGCCCTGGAAGCAAAATACAGTTGAGCATGACTGGGTTCTCTGGTGAGTGCTCAGCTCAAGATGCCCAAGAGTCGTAAACATGTTGAGAAAATTTCCAGAAGACGCTCAAGGGGTATCTAGGTGTGGGTTCTCAGAAAACTGCAGACCTTTCCCTGCATCTGGCCTCTCCCAGGGGCAGTGGACCATCAGATTGGATTTGTTTTAACTGAGGTAAAATTAACATAAAACTATTTTAAAGTGTACAATTCAGTGGCAATTAGTACATTCATTATGTTATGCTACTGCCACCTCTATTTTGATACAAAATAGTGTTTTCACCCCAAAAGGAAACGCTGTACCCAGCCAGTCCATATTTCTTCCTCATCCAGACCCTAACAACCGCTATTGTCTTTTCAGTCTCTAAGGATTTGAATATTTTGGTCTTCGTATAAATGGAATCATATAATATGTGGTCCTTTGTGATTGGCTTCTTTCACTCAATACGATGTTATAGGGATTGAAGGAGGTGGTATGTGTGGCTATTAAAGGATAATTGAGGTATCTTGTGGCGATGGTACTTTTTACACTCTTGATTGTGTCTGTGCTTACTTGAAGTGACATGGTAAAATTGAAGATGCCTGTATCTACAGACATACACATACACACACAAATGAATGCATGTATAAACATTTATATCTGAAGGCAGTGTATGGATTATACCCATGTCAGTTCTTTCATTTTGATATTGTACAATAGTTTTGTAAGGTGTGAATATTGAGAAAGCCTTGGTGAAGGATGCACAGGACCTCCCTAAACATTTTTTTGAAACTTTCTGTGAACTTATACATATATTAAATTAATTTTTTAAAGCAGGGTTAGTACGGTTTCTTAGATCCTGATCCTAATGAAATTAAATACATCATTTTAGTACCTATGTATAATATTAATGCTCACTCCATTGATTTATAATTTATATATTTTTGACAAAAGAAAAAATGTGATAGGTTTTTGCTTCCTTTTTCACTTACAATATCAGTTTTTGTTTTGTTTAATTTAATTGTCTCCTTGGAAGACAACTTGAGAAATACAATTCCAACTTATGAAAAGTGTTCAAATAAATGTAGCTTAGTCTCATGCTCTATGGAATTTGGACACCATGGTTCAATTAAATTTAAAACAAGCTAAAAACAAATCAGAGACTGATCTTAAGTTACCATCTTCTTATATTGCTAAACAGGGACTCTCATCATGGTAGTACAAAAGAAAAAGACACATTTTTCACACCAAGAGCTGGAAGGACCTGATCACAGAATTTAAAAAAGGAATAATTTAAAAAAAAAACACTTCAGTATCTTCATGCGTTTTTTTGTTTTATCATGACCTAATGTAACCTTCAACCTGTATGCAAATGCAGGTATAAAAACTCCTCAAATAACATTTGACAAGCCAGACAGTCTTGCAAGAAACATAACTAGCAATGATCAATTTGAGCAAAAATATAATATGTAAAATGAAAATCTATTGAATTCCAAGTCTAACAAAAATGCTATAACCACTAAATGGAATATAATATATCCCATTTTAAGAAGCTTGTATTTACATTGCTTGACATTTGGAAACAGCAGTGATATTAATGAACTTTAAGTTAAACAGTCATATAATTTTGTAGTACCACCACATAAAAATGATTTGTAGTGTTAGTAATAGTGTTTTCTGACTGCAGCTGATAAGTATATGTATGTAAATATACACAGACATGCATGCATATATGGAATATATGTGGATGTAGGTACATGTCATATACTTTTCTGTTGGCACATAATGATTTCAATATTTTCCTAATTTTCTAAGGGGCTAACAGCCTATCTTACTCATTCCCATATTTACTTTTAGTCCTGTTTAATTAACCATGAGAATGCTTTTCCATTTAGGTCAGGTCTTACTTATCTGAGTTCTACAGTCTAGCACAATCCCAATTTTTTCTTTGAAATACTTCCTAAATACAACATTAATCTCTCTTCTTTCTGGCCTTATCTAACATTAATTGCATATACCACAGGTGTTGACACTTAATTATAGATGTCTCAGCTTGTCCCAGAAAGGATTTTTGTTGGTACAGGAACATACACTATATTCTATTTTAAATAGAAAAATAATTGCTGGCATTTATAACAGTAAGATCTGGAATTTTGCTTGCTATTAATTCTACTTCTTGCAACAACCCCACATTTAGTCCATTTTTCAAATGAGAAAGGCCAGAGTTTGAAAGCCTTAAATAAAGTACCCAGGTGACTCTCTAGTCAGTGATACAGGTGGGACTTAAACCCAATCTCACTGACTCTCAAACTTGACTCTTAACCAGTATGCAATGCTAATTTTAGGTATTTCAAAGGAGCAAATTTTTAGAGATGTTTACTCTTTTGAATACATATAAGACTAATATTTACTAGTATGAGCCAAACATTGATTAAGTCAAAGCTAGTAATACACAAAAACTTAAGTAATATCTTTAAGACTCCATATAGCCTGAATTTTATATTCAGGATGAGATAAGATTCCTTTCTCTGCTTCGAAAACCAAATAAACACAACAAAAGCAAGCAAACAAACAAACAAAAACAATGGCTCCAATGCCACTGTGTAGAAGAGTACAAATCAGTGTGGTGACTCAAGGCTATGTAAAACAGACCCTGTTGTTGATCTAATTCACTACCCATGTCAGAGGACAGTGTGCCACCCAAAAGTCAGCCTCAATGCTGTCTTCTTTGCTGTAAAGACAATAGTTTTAGTATCCTTGTTTTAAAAGTTTAAAAATGCTAAACTAGTACAACTTCTGTGGAAAACAGTGTGGCAATTTATAAAAGATCTAAAAATCGACCTTCCATATGACTCAGCAATTCCCCTTCTGGGAATATAACTGGAGGAACTCAAATAACTGTCAAAAAGATACCTGCACACACATGTTTATTGCAATGTTAATCACAATAGCAAAAACATGGAAACAACCATGCTGCCCATTGAAAGTGAACTGGATAAAGAAAATGTGGTACATATACATGATGGAATATTACACAGCCATAAAGAAAAAGAAAATTATGGGCTTCCCAAAAATTTGGATGAATTTAGGGTCTATAACATTCAGGGATCTATCACAGAAAGGAAGATCTCAGTACTAAATGTACTCACTCATAAGCAGACCTTGAACATTTATCATAATACTATAAGAAAGGGATTGGCAGTAGGAGGACACTATCAGGAGAGGGAGGGAGGCACATAACATCAATAAGGGTACCTGATCTCAAACCATGCCGAATGGGAACCAAGGGGAGGCTTAAACTTTACCTGTATGATGACCACTTGTGTACCCAACCCTGAATTGTACCCCACATCTTCAAAATAAAAAAAGGAAGTTTATAAACAAACTATCAGAACACAAAATAAAATAAAATAAAAAATAAATAAAATGCTTCCAAAGCCCTAAAATCTTTCTGGAGGAGGAAGATATACAGATGGGGTACATACAAGTCTGAAATCATCATGAGCTTCTCAGTGGCAGATTCCATTAGTGGTGTTTGAAACACATTGTTTGTACCTAGTAAGTTCCAGATTTTAGTGGCTAGTACTAAAAAAAATGAAGGTGGCTTTCAATGTTTATATATTTATTGAGGAGCCATTTCTTCCAAAAACCTCATTAACTAATCAATTTGCACTTCTCTAATTTGAACTTTGTGATGGAATGGTTTTCAATACTTCATCTTATCCTATAAATTAATAACAAATTACCTTTAGTAAAAATCCTTTTTTTCACCACTTCTTTTGCTCTTAAATTTCCAGCATGTTCTTTACACACATGTAAATTAGGTCAGACTAAGATTCTGACCCTACACTCTGCTTTGGATCTCACCTCATTTCTCAATATTCTCAAGATGAATTTTCTAAATATTTTTAGCTTAGTCTTTTTAAAGTTATCAAATTATAGGTAGTGCTGATTTGGTGGTAGTTGATATCAGTGTAATGTATAAAGTATAATGAAAACAGTATTTAGTTTAAGGTATGTACTGCAGAATTATCTAGGATTTGCCATCAAACTACCTGTGTGACCTAGATCTAATTATATAAAATCTGAGCTTACATTTTTTTCAGTAATGGGAAGAAGGCTACATTAGATGATTTGTACCATACTCCTTAATATCTTTGACAAAAAGATTTAGTTATCTGATTTCATATCCTACCTGTGTTTGTTTTGTATTCTCTTATTTATGCTGGGAAATGTGAATCCATATAGTCACTGAATTACCATAATGAGTGCATCTCCTGGCACTGGTATTAAGATTGAGATTTTTTACTATTGATGGACAGAGTTGTAGTAGTGTGAGGCAATATTTCTTATTATATTGCTTTTCTGAAAGTTAGTGAGCAGTGTAATCCTGTTAGCAAAATAAAACGTGAAGCCAAACAAATTGCCTTTCATATTTACAGAGGGCAGGCATGCATGTTACTTTACATTATGCATAACTGAAGTTATGAAATACTGCTGTAGTGTTTTGATGATTCAACAGTTAGTGTTCATCCTCAAAGAGTTGATGCTAACAGAAGATGCCCTGATATATCATATGCCAATTGCATATCACTTCCTATGTGCTGTTAAAAATATAAAATTGAAACTCTTAGAATTCACTGAATATCAGAAGTTTAAAATTCTGGATGATGGAAAGGGATATAATTTGATATTTGAATTTAAATACTGGATTAGATTATTTCAAGATGCAGGAATATTTGCAAGGTCTGTATGACCTTTACATAGCATGATCTACTGGAAACCTGTTTTTCCAAATGTTTATATGTACGCACATTGACATTTAAACTGAAAACAATGGGATATAAATCCTCTCATTAAAAAGGTGTCACTGACTTATTGCTATTCTTGCAGCAGTGTTGTTCTTTTTCTTGCATGATATATGCATTTTTTTGTAAAGAAAAAAATTGGTATTTATAAAATGCATAATTCAGAGGTTGCAACCAAGGTTAAAGGCATCATATTTGAACTTTAACTTAGACAAGTTCAAAACATGTCATAACAGGGTCGCTGTTTGACGTTCCATTGTTGTTCGGAGCTCTACTGTGTGTTAAGCTGCACTGAGTTAACGGTTCCAACCAGTTACCTTTATTACCTTTATTACTTTACAGCTACCATCTCTGGGTAATGCTGAGAAGTGGAAGGTGCTGATATAGTAGTTTAAAATGTGCCTTTAATCATTCAGTGAATATTTAGGAAGTGTCAGATACAATGCTATGTGTTGGGAATACATTGGTGAACAAGACAATTTTTTACTCCCATGATGATTAAAATCCATTGGTTTTTAATTATTTCTGGATTTGTCAATTTCCCAGGGGCCTACTGAAAGCAAAAGTAAGTGACTAAAGCATGCCTCTAATCTTTCTCTTTGTACTCGTTATTTTTCCTTTCATTTTGTCAAACATACATGATTTGATCCATTATTGTCTCAATTCTTCCTCAGATCAGTGAAATAACCAGATCATGAGCAGCTCCCCCTCTAATTACAGTTTGCATCATTTGCTTGTGTTGTTTCTCATTTTAATGTAATTAACATCAAGAGAATTTTACTGTAGGGCAACTATTACAGTTAGCTTCCCCATAACATGTAGTGTTTCAAACTTGACTTTTGAGAAAAGCTTTAACTCTATCCCAGAATACTCCCAATAAGTTGATGGCTTGCTTCGACTTTATGGTCCAAATAATGTAACCCATTTCACCGTTCTATCTGCCATATTTTTTTTTTGTCCTTTTTGTTCTTTAAAGTGTGGCTGAATTATAAATTTTCCCCTGAATTAATATTAGTCACAAAATAACTGATAATTTCTTCACTATACAAGGATTTTCTCTCTAATCTACGTCTTCTCAGTTCTCTCCAACTACCAAGAACTTTTTCTTCTCTGAATTTAGAAATTTTATGGCAAATTTTATTTACCACTTATTTGGTCATTATACATGTTTTGACTTACATCGTTGAATTGTCTTATTGTGTTTTCATACTTTCAGTTTCATTAAATGTAATAACTCCAGAGTTGGGATTTTAAGCTAGATTGGAAGATAGACAATTTATAACAGCACAGAGCTTGAAAAATATTGGGCATTTGATAAATGTTTGCTTTACTTATTTTTTTAGTTTTAGGTAAAAATAGTATTCATTAGTCTTTTAGACCTTCAATAAGATTAGCATGTAAAATATGAACTAAAAATAAGTAGCAATAAAATAAGTTTAATTACTCCAAAATTTGTGGTGCTTTTATGATTAAAAATAATAAATATAAATATATTAATTTGGACACTATAAAATTATTGGAACTATAACTTACCAATATTAGTAATACAGTCTATACAAATGCTTTATAGTTACTTTATAGTCAATAAACAAATGTTCACAGATAGTAATTGCTATTTCTTGTAGATCTTTGAAAAGGCAGATAATATATTGCCACAAACAGCACCTTTAAAGATAATTTGGAATATCAAAATAATAAAAAAAAGTAAAAAAACAGTCTTAGTTTGAGTGAAAAAAATTCTTGTTCTTTTGTCACAGCTATTACTAATTTGAATAGCTTATTTTTAAAAATAAGGTAAATACACCCAAGATTCTGTTTATTTCTGGTTTGGAACTAGATACAGTTTATATAATAAAAAAATTGACCCTTTCTCTTCAAGTTAATAGTACATTCAGCTCCCTAGATTGAAGTTGTTTGTATTTATATTACATTTTTATCACATTTGTTCTCCTTTTCCAAAGACAAATTATTGCCGATATTATTAAATACCCTTGGAAGGTGTTAAAATTTTCTGGTTGAAGACACGTGCAATTGGCGGATTTTACTGCTGTCCAGTTTTTTCTCAGGTGTTTAATCTGAGGTTGTCCCTTCTAAGTCTCACCACTGATTGGGAGTTAGGGTGCTTAACCTCATTGTTGTGTGGGAATTCATTTTAACTGTCTCAAGGTATTGCGGAAACAGAAGGACTCATGTAGAGCAATTCAAATGAGAATGAACGGATATTGTGTGTGCAGTGGGCATCTTCTGTCCTCAGTCCTGGCGATTCTCTACTGTGCCTGGGGAAAGAGTGGTACAGGATTGCCACTCTTTTTCTATTTTTCTTTTCCAGTTATATTGTTTCAGGATACACTGTGAACCTTACTTTACTCACATCTACCATTTTGGCTCTCAAAAGATAGTTTGGAAATTTTTTTAGAAATCTGACCATCTACAGTTTCTTGATATTTTCAACCTTAATATAATACTTTTCTCTTTTACTTTCCATTAATGATATTTGAAAAAATAAGGACCAGGAAGTAAAGTGGGAATTTTAAAATAGAAAGACAAAAACAGGCCAGGCTCAGCCTGTAATCCCATCACTGAACTCCAGCTTGGGCAACGGAGACTACAACTCAAAAAAAAGAGATAAAAATATAAGCATTATCTCACTAGAGACATAAACCAAATATTGTGTTGATTAGGGCAGGATAAAGACAGTATTCCCCCCTTCAATCACTTATGGCTATCATCCATTTGGTAATAATCGTAAAGCTAGAAATATATATATATATTTATTATATGTATATTATATATCAAAGTGTCAAGACTATATGCACATTTTAAGAGATGTTATTTATGTATAATTTTATTTTTCCATTATCAGAATTGTCTGGACACTGATAGCAACAACTCTGAGCACCTCTTGTAATTGCAGAAGTCAAGCATGACTCGTATTCATCTTTTGTTATCAGTATATATTGAATATTTTAATGCAGTGTTTTCCTTTATTAAAATGAGTATACCTTTTTTGGCATTGTGTGTGTGTGTGTGTGTGTGTGTGTGTGTGTGTGTGTGTGTGTGTACACACAAGTTGGCTCCATATGGATTTTTTTTATCATGGCCTTTTATTATATTACATATTTCCGGTCCAGAGTATTTGTCTTGAGACCTTTGCAAAACTCGAAATTTGTAAATACCACTTAAGTATATAATTCTGCTCATATAATGTAGTAAACTCTAACTGAATAATTAGAGACCCCATCAGACCCTTAATTATTATATAAACTGAAGTCATTTATAAAGCTATTAAAATAAAGTCTACTACTTTTAAAAACACACTGAATTACATAATTCCAATATAATTTTCGACCATGAACTCATGTGAATCTTAAAGTAATTGTAACAAGTGAATAATGTTGATCATGATCGTTGTTGTGTAATAGGTGCTTGGCATGTTATCTCTCAAAGATAACAGTTTTTGTCTGTGCTTAATGTCTTATTTCTTCTCACATTTTTTTTTTTTCTTTACTTGAGAAGAAACATCTTCGGAAATAAAAATACTTATATGACAATCTGGCCATCCATACTTCTTGTTCCTGAAATATAAATGCTTTCTAATGTTTTTCATTCAATTCATGCTCTGTTATGATTGTTCCCATGGCTGAACTAGTACCTCTCTCACCGCTCACTTGATGAAAATATATGCCCAAGATCTTGTCTTTCTTCTAGAATCTGCAAATATCAAGAATCATATATTTGTAGCCTCTGACCATCTTCTTTAAAATTAACCATTATTCTGACTTGTACCCCACATCTCAATAATAAAAGAAAAATAAAAAAATTAAAAATAGAGTTAAACACCGTTTCAACTTTCACTAAACCTCTCACTCCTACTTGATGATTTATTGAACTTTATACTCAATAAAGCAGTTTCACAGCTGCTTTTTTGGTATTTATTCATTTTGTATCAAGAATATACTGGACTCTAATAATTTTTAAAATCCCAAGCCTTGCTGATTTCGACATTGCACTTTTAATTATCCTAAACTTCTACTTCACTGTGCCAAGAATCATCTATTTTGTAAAACTCTTTACTTTCTCTACATTTCGATTGCCAGCATTATCAGTTATCTTTAGAGCAGCAGAAGTTGGAGAGATGGCACGAAAACTATTTGTGATGTATTTTTCTCAAAAGAGAAAAGCTTGCTTCAAAGCAGGGAAATCAATAACTACCCAATAATAAGGGGAAGCCCAAGTTGCTCGTAAGAAGGAGTGGAGGCCTTTTTGGATGACTCACTAACATAAATGACTTATATGTGTGCCTCAGTATAATATCAATATTCTAGATATAGTAGAGCTCTGGTGTTTCTTGAGAATAGTCAGATGCAGCAGTAGTAAATCAATAATTTAATAAACCCAAGGGTCTTCTTAACTGGGAAAAAAAAGCTGACTAAATAATCCAGTTGCTTATAAAGCACTAATATTTAGTACTAAAAAGACCTGTCAATATATGTATATTTATTTTATGTTAACTATAAGCTGCATTGCTGATTAAGCTTATACTAAGTTCAAGAGTTTTAACTTACAATTCTATAAATATGGAATCTTAGAACTTTACGTCTTTTTCATGAAAAATCCTAGAATATATACTATAAAAAGTGTGAGATTTATCTTTTATGTGTTTCTTTTGGCCCATGTTTGTATTTTCAGCTTATTTTATATCACAGTTTTATATATGGCAAGACTGAATCTTGGAATGAGATATTGGAATTTAATATAGCTCTGTTGATGTGTATTTTTTAAATTAGCAATAACTCACTGGGTCTTCTGTTGCTAATCCCCGGGATTTCAACTAAAATGCAAAATGGAGAAATGAGAGAACTTGACATAAATTCTCAGCAGTTATTTATATAAATAAGTCCACAAGGGGCCTAGGAAACAATATGGGTCAGTCTTATTTTCAATTGTAGCAAACAAAGGAATAGTTTGTCAGCATCTAATGAGCATTGCAATGTATTTTTCTATAATGACATCTTTTGAGTTTTAGAGCATTCTTGGAGATTAGAGTTTCCAATACAAGCTCCAGGGTGGATTGAATTCATCTGTACCAGTGACAGAAAAACCTAGACAAAGTTCAGAAATATAGTGGGCCCACTGAATATAGACTCACCTCGTCTAAGATTCTCTAGGGTAAACAAACAAACAAACAAATAAAAAAGTTCTCTAGACTTATCCTAGATGCCTCCTAAGCTTTAAAGGTCAATGATATTTCAAGTGAATAGACAATCCGAACTAGGCACAATCCTGGTTCTCACACTGATAATGTACTTGCCAAGCATAATTTTTTTTTTCCTACTTTCTGTGTAATTATTCCTTATTCCTCGAGTGTCCTTCTTCCTTCTCCTGGTCCTCGGTGACCACAAACCCCTATGTTCCCACAATTTAGACATGAAATGTTTAGGAATCCGTTGTGAAAATATTTTTTCAAGGTCATAATTTCTCTTTCTGTGCTATGATAGCAAGCCCAGCATAGATGGATTTATAGTTTAGCATTTCTCTCATAACTTATTTTGATCATAAAGAAAATATGACTGACTGTTTTCTTCAATGTTGATTTATTTGAAAATTGATTACTTTATGGATGCCCTCCAATTAATATACATAAAGAAACTACCTTTATCTTTACTAAAATTCAAACCTTTGGATACACAAAAAAGAGAAAGTTCTATGTGGAAAGGACAATGGAGACTTCGCAGCTTCAATTCTGATTCCATAGTTTTCATTTTACCCTTAGGGACATGTTTACTGTTTGATGGTTTAACAGTCTAAACTTAGAGTAAACTAGGACCTGCTTTGCCCCTTAATGTTGTGTATAATCACAGTTGTGTCCTGTCAAAATTTTTTAAAAAGACTTTAGCCTAGGCCGTAAAACCTAAAAGGGAAATAAACAAGGAAATAACAATGAACTAGATAATTTGTGCTGATAAACACTATGTCCTGCATGGACTAAGATCCTACCCTTCCAATCTTGTGACAAACTACCCTGAAATGAGTATCATATAATAACTGTTTTCATCACCTAGCCTCTTGAAAGGTACATAGAGTTTTTATTTTCTAAGTATTATTTTTGATATTTGGTTTCTTGTTTTTAGAATCATTTTCTGGCAAGGATAGGGCCTTATCCATGCACTCAACAATGCATTTCTTTTGGAAAAATCTTGTACATTTGGCAATTTATTTTAGCAGAATAAGTTTGAAAATTTATACAAGCCAAATGACTATAATGTGTTCATACTTCCTTCACTGTGTTAAGGATTAGTTGTATTTTTCACCCTGTAGAGTTAAAGCACTAGAATAGATGAACTTCAATGTCTTTCAGATTTTTTAAGATACCACTTGAGAGAAGCTTTTAATATAAGATTATTTGTATATACAGTTTCATCACAAATATTTGAACAATTTGTTGAACAATACATAGGATATTTAAAATATTTTTAAATTATAAGCACTTTATAAGTGAATTTTATTTTTTTGTAAACTCATTTCCCAGAGGTGCAGAGCAATATAATTCTTATTATTTGGAGGCATAAATTAAATTTAACTTACGTAAACAACTTCTTGTAAGATTATATGACTATTTTTATTACTATTATTTTTAGAGAGAGTGATGACATTCTATCACTTGGTTTCATATTCATCTTTTTATAGATATTTGACTAGTAATATGTAATAATAGTGCTATGAATGGTGCCCTTAAGTCTGACTATTTGCTTAAAGGGCTAAAGAAAAATATATAAATGGAAATCAAATTAGCACCAAAGGAAAATAATAAACCCATAGAATGCCAGGTTGCATAGCTCAAGACTGAATAGTTCAAAATTCATAGCTCTGAAAATAAAAGGGAATGGTTTTATACAAATTCTTTTAAAAAGAGCTCTCTAATTCTGGTAAGGTCACATGTGAATCTGAAAAGATGAGTGTTGATAAGGCACTGTAATAGAAAGAAAAATTTACAGTCTTCCTTTATCAAAGAAAGCCAAGAACATACTAAATATACATGGTTCATGTGAAGAATGAATAATCTTTAAATTGACATGATAAACATATGGACTAATTCTTAAGGACAGGTCTTGTACATTTATTTTCTAATTTAAAGGGAGCTTTTTTTTTTTTCTTTTAAAGATGTGGTGTACAATTCAGTATTAAGTATACAAGTGGTCATCGTACAGGTAAAGTTTGGGCCTCCCTTTGGTTCCCACTTCTCCTGGCTTGAGGTCAGGTACCCTTACTAATGTTGGTTCTCCTTCTCCCCCACCCCATCCCCTGGCAGTCTCCCGTGACTGCCAATCCCTTTTTTATATTATTATAGTAAATGTTCAGGGTCCACTTATAAGCGAGAACATGTGGTATTCAGTTCTTTATTTCTGTGAGCTATTTTTATATGTTGATTAGTATGAAATATGTCAAACAGAAGAGGACTGAGAATATGAGGTTTTGCCATATCTAATCTTGGAATGACCATACCAATTTATTCTTCCAATAGTTATGCATGCATCCCCTAGTTTTTACATCCTAATTGACTAGATATTGACACTTTAAAATTTGTCTCAACTTGATGAATGTGAAATTATGCCTCATTTGTCTATAATTAATAGATATTTTATATTCATTGACCCTTTAATTTTGTTTTCCATGAATCATCTGTTCATGCTCTTTGTCAGTTTTCCAATTGACCTATGGATCTACTTATTTTCATCTCTGTTTTCCTTTAAACTATTAACGATTTTCCCTTTCACATATAGGTTCCTTAATAAACCTGGAAATTTTTTTAGTTTTTTCATTAGTAGTGTTTTATAATGAATCACAATTGTCCTAGCATCATTTTAAAAAAATGTTTACCTTGTCTCTACTCGTCTGTAATGTCATTTCCATTTTTTATCAAAATTAATACATACAAATATTTCTGAACATCCTTTTTGTTCTGCTCTTTATTTACCACTTATTCCTGTGCCAACACTGCATGTCCCAATGACTATAGATTTATAATTATGACATGTAACATAGAACACTATACTCTACTTTGTTCTTCTTCAGAACTTTCTTAGATCAATCCTAGTCCTTTGTCTAGCCTCCGTATTGTCATATTATAAACTTCTATCTTTAATTCTTGCTTCTATGCAATTCTATCCATTCTCTTCTTTGGAGACTCTTATTGTTATATAATATTGCCCATATTTCATGTCTTTTAATTTTTAAGGTTTTTTTCCTCCCCGTGTTGTGTTCTAGATTAGTTCTTCATTAGTATCTTCTAATTCAATAATTTCATATTTTTGTTTAATCTAGATATTTAACATGTTCTTTTAATGATTCATTTACTACATGTCATTTCCAATATTTATTGCCTTTTTCTCCTTAATATCAACTTTTTATTTCAATTTCTACCTGCTTTTGTTTTATAATACCTTGTTCTGTTTAAATTGAGTTTTGACTATTAATATTTTTGGTGAGAATCCTAAACATTTATTTATTTTATTTTATTTTTATTTCAATAGCTTTATGGGAGTATAAATAATTTTTGGTTACATACATGTATTGTATAGCAGCAAAGAAATCTGGCCTTTAAGTGCACCCACCACCTCCACCTAAATATTTTATTTTAAAGTATTCTCCAGACACTTAGATGAGAGAAATTCCATTTATACTGAATCTATGATTGAATCATTGTGTTGCAGTCCTAGTGGTTTTCTGCCTTTTTTAGTCCTGTATTTATTCACAGATTTCTGAGTCATTTGGAGTGAAGGGTTTGCTTTTATTGCCATTGTGTTTGTTATTTCTGTTCCTCTCTTTATACCTTCCTATTCACTACTTTGATGTTGTCCCCATCTGGTCTCCGAAATAGCAGTCTCGATGTAAATAGTTCCCTGGCATGTGGGGTGGGAGGTGGGGGGTTGCTTGTGGTGATAATTCATTAAATATATTGAACATTCAGTACTCAGGTCAGTTTTTTTTTAGACTGTTTCTGCCTTCATTGTGTGTGTGTGTGTGTGTGTGTGTGTGTTATTCCCAAACCCTAGTGTAAGAAATTTCTAAAGTAATAGAGACTCAGACAGCAAGTCAGCAAAAATTTTAAGAAATTGTTCTTTTCAAGAATGATTAGTGATTGCTGGATGGACTTTACCTTAACTTATGACTTCAAGCGGTGATCTTAACTGTGTTTTCTCTTTTACATATGGACTCTTATTGAAGGAGCCTAAAAACAGGACCATGGTCAATCTGGGGAAAAGAGCCTATCAGAACTGCTGCTACTGTGTGTGATCCATGAAAGTGGCAAACTTCCATCTAAGCACTGCTGTGATATTGTGTTTTCTCTTCTTATATTTTATTTATCATTGCTCTGTATTTAAACATGTGACATGTATTAAGGCATGAAGTGTCCATACGATCTGGGCTAAAGAGGTTTCAACATTTTATATTTAATCTCCTGTTATTCACTCACTTCACAAAGTCAAAATAAAACCCACATCCAGGCATATACTGCTCAGATATTAATAGGATACACACTAAGATCATTATGTTTTAGAGAAATTAGGCACATATTATTATGACACAGTAGAATTAACATAAAACCAAACACCAGTAGTTTTCCTGTTAAAGCTTAATTTTAATTGTTTTTGTATATCAATATCTCCCTTTAGGATATGAACTCTTATGTACTCAAACTGTTGTTGTGTGTGTATGTGTGGAGTGATTTTGTGATTTTCTGTCATAGTCTTCGAAATGAGCCTAGCACCTTACTTTAGTTCCACAAATATTAATTGAGTCAATGAACATTTAGTGGTCTTACAGGCAAAGATACAACTTCTGTGCTGCAGTGATTTTCAGACTGTCATCCACAAAAGAGAAGGCAATAAATACTTTTTAAAACTGAATTACTCTAAAAAGTCATGAGCAAGAAAACGGATTGGATTTTCTAAGAATATATGAGTAAACTAATCCCATTTCATTTTTGTCAGGTTTGCATATGAAGCTGATACAAAAAGAATTAAGTTTTCTTAATTCTCAGTGAGTCATTTGATGAATTTCCTATAAATATAATAGGAAGTGTGGATATATTTTTCTACATTTAAAATCATTGACAATTATTTCGTTAAAAGCTATTTTTTTTAGAATTCAGGGATTATTATTTATTTTGTCTTTCCCCTGTTTTCAATTCTCTGATGACGTTTTAGAATATCACTTGAAGATTTTCAGTAGAAACGTGGATGGGAGAACCCACACTCCTGTTCAGTGTCCGTGTTTCAGGAGAATATGAGTGTTTTTTTGAAAAAGAAGAAAAATATTCTTTAAGGAAAGCAGCACTGTTGCTTAAAAGTATTAGTTACGGCTACTTGGGGAGGCTGAGGTGGAAGGATCGCCGGAGCCCAGCAAGTCAACGCTGAGGTGGCCATGAGTGTGCCACTGCACTCAAGCATTGGCGACGGAATGAGACTCCAACTCAAAAAAAAAAGTATTTACCCACTAAACACATATTAGAGTGGCTAAAGTCCAAGACACTGACAACACCAAATGCTGCCAAGGATGTGGTAAAAGAGAAACTCTCATTGCTGATGAGAATGAAAAATGGTAAGGCCTCTTTACAAGACAGTTTGACAGTTTCTTATAAAACTAACGTATAATTCGCCAATTGAACTCCTTGATGTTTACCTAAGATAAGTTGAGAACATATCCACACAAAAACCTGCATACAAGTGTTTATAGCAGCTTTATTCATAATGGCCCAAACATGGAAACAAAGCAGTTGTCCCTCAGTAGGTAAGTGAAAATAAACTGGCACATGCAGCCAATAGAATATTATTGAGCACTAAAAAGAAATGAGCTATCAAAACATGAAAAAAATTGAGGAACCTTCAATGTGTATTACTAAGTGGAAGAAGCCAATCTGAAAGACTACATTCTGTTGAATTTCAATTACATAACATTCTATAAGAGGAAAAACTATGATGACAGTAAAAGGATGAGTGGTTTCAGTTGTTGTCACGGGTTCGAGGGGAAAAGGGATGAATAGATGGATCATAGTAGACTTTTAGGGAAGTGAAACTACTTAGGGGCAACTCCCTACAATCCTCTCCCACTACAGAGTTTTTCTGTCCTCCCAACAAATCCTGCTTTTAAAAAAAGAAACTACTTAGAACACGTTGAATTTTTTCTTGCCCCAAATGCTTGAATCAGAAGTGTTTCAGATTTCAGGGTTTTTTTAAATTTTGGAATATTTGCATTATACTTATTAGTTAAGCATCTTAAAACTGAAAAAATGAAATTCAAAATGATCCACCTTTGAGCATCATGTCAGCATTCAAAAAGTTTGGGATTCTGGGTTTTAGATTTTTGGACTTGGGATGTTCAACCTGTGTGATGCTATAATGCTGAGTAGAACGTCCAAACACAAAGAATATACAACACCAAGAGTGAACCCTAATCCCAATCTATGGACTCTGGATGATGATGTATCAATGTAGGTTCATCATTTGTAACAAAGATACCAATGTGGTATGAAACTTTGCTACTGGCAGAAGCTGTGTATATGTGGAGATAGAGGAATCTCTCTACCTTCTAACTCAATCTAGCTGTGAAACTAAATCACCTCTAAAAAAATAAATTCTATTTTTAAAATAGAATTTATTCTATTTATATATATATTTATTTATATATTTATTTATAGATTTATTTATTTATAGATTTATAAATTTATTCTATTTATTTTTAAAATAGAATTTATTTTTTTAGAGGTGATTTAGTTTCACAGCTAGATTGAGTTAGAAGGTAGAGAGATTCCTCTATCTCCACATATACACAGCTTCTGCCAGTAGCAAAGTTTCATACCACATTGGTATCTTTGTTACATATACACGATGGAATACTACGCAGCCATGAAAAAGAACAAAATCATGAATTTCGCAGCAACCTGGATGGAACTAGAGTCTATAATACTGAGTGGCCTCTCACAGAAACAAAGATCAGAATATCACATGTTCTCACTCATATAATGGACCTTGAACATCCAATGTAATACTATAAGAAAATGACTGATGGTACTGGGAAATTATGGGGGGGAGGGGGATGGGATTAACAGTAGCTAATATCTATCTGGGACTGGGAAAACACCTCTTATCAATAGGGTGCCTGAATGAAACGTAATTGTACACCTAACCCTTAACTGTACCCCACAAAACGATAATAAAAAATACTGATTAATTATAAAAAAAAGTGTTTATTAGGACAAAACACATTTTTGAGCATAATTTTTAAAACAGTGTAGGATAGTATCATATGCTCAAGACTGTACAATAATTACTTTGGAAATGTTTATCTTCAAACCTCTATATTTAAATAAAGTTTGTCCATATCGTCACAGGTATTTTATTTTCCTTTTCTGCATATATTAATATTTAACATGGAAATTAATTCAGTCTTGTATTATTCTGGCCATTATTCAAAGCCTCATACATGTTTGCTAATTTGTCACTTGTTCCTTATACAACATCTTGGCTATTTAATAAGCAGTTACAAAAGTCAAGAGAGTACTTCCCCAGTATGAGTTATAACTGACTATGTACTACATAATAAAATTAAGTTCAGAACAGATCATCAATGGCAGACGAACCTTCAGTTATGAAGAAAGCTTCTGTGGGAGTGACTATGTAAGAATTATAAAATGATGACAGTAAAGAGCCTTAGAATATCATATGATATAATTACATAAAGACACTAAAGACACCTTCCATCCTGTAGTGGAGGAAAGCATCTCTAGGGCCATCTGCTGTCCTGTAGTCTCTAGTCATTTCATCATAAAAGCAATATTTATAGATAAATGTTCCCATCATCTTTCCCCAATTTTTAAAGAAATCTTTGAAAGTTTGTCTCAAAGAACATCTAGCAAAGTAGTAATCATATTAAAAATGACGCCAAAATATTTAATACATTGTCTTGTGTTTCATGTAAACTATTCTTAGTAGCAGAATTTTTGTTGGTGTTTTGGTGAAGGATGATCAGTTCTGGGGTGACTGTGTGAAAATATTTTTAAGCATTTACAATATGCTCTGGGACTGAAACACTTTGGTGTAGTCATATCTGCAAAATAAATGACATTGTGTAAAACATTATACCAGATCTTTTATAGTGAGCTGACAAGATGACAGTACAGTTTCTCACAGTTCAGACTGCCACAATATATAATGTAATGAGCCATAATGCTATTATTTTTCATCTTGGAATTTTAATGTTGCGTTTTGTACAGTTCTTAAAATATCATGCATAAAACATTGTATGGAAACAATTGTGAGTTTTACATTCACAATGTCATTAGGACCCTGCATTCTAATAATCATAGGAAACAATGGACATTTTTCCTCAGACTCTTTTGGAAACTGTTAATAGGAAGAATTGCTGCTGCGAGAAGGATCTGATGTTGTAAAGGCATTCTGGCTGGATCTGTAGATAGGACAGTTTGATCAATTGTGTTGCTGGTAATCCCTATAAATGCACCTGGAGTGAGAGGAGCATTTGAGGCTATGGTATCTTCGGTGATAGAGTAATTCTGTTTTACTTATCCTCAGTGCCAAGCACAAAAAATATTTCATTGTTCTAATAATGAGTTGACTACTAGCTAAATGTGAAAAAGGGCAAGAGACTTGGAAAAATAATAACTGTACAGAATGGGATATTGAACTTACCAGCTTATAAGAGAAGTTGGACATGGATCTGTAATATTTTTTATTACTAATGAGTGACATGAAATATTTTGTTTCCAAACATTAAGAAAAACAGCAAAGTATAAGAATTGAATGAGAAGGATGCTATGATACATATTTATTTTTGTACATGTTGACAAGTAAGGATAAATTAATCTCTTGGAATGAACCATCGTTGAAATCACAGTTCTGTTAAGTGATGCCATTTAGTCTCCTTATTAACATACAGGGCAATTCTGTTGGATCACTTAGCATGGTGCGCTTATTAGGAAAATCACATTGGTTTCAGCAAAAATCTCATTTGACCTTTCTAAATGAAAATAGCATGATGCTAAAAATAATTGGTGAAAGGCCCATCTCTATACACGGAATGGTCTTTTGCAATCAACCACCATATTGAGAAGAAACTTTATTTTTTATGTTCAGAGTGCAGATGATTTTTCTGTTTCTTTTTTTAATTAAAGGGAATGAACGTGGTATTTGCATTAAATGCAAATAGCACTTTCTTTCCTGCTGTTAGTGCATCTCAGAAATGGATACCTTTTTCTATCTTGATCTTCAGGAATCCCTTGATCTCATCAAAAAAGTAGGTATGCTTTTTTGAAAATAGAAAAATTAAAGGTAAGTTATATTTAAAATCTCTGAATTTTGCACATTTTATAAAATCATAACTAGGAATTGTTCAAGACATGTTACTCAGTAATTATGTTTATAATGGAAAAGAAAATATGAACAGTGGTCTGCATAGTCACAACATCATAATACTATATCCTTTATTTGAGAAAATAAAGCATTGCGTTGCCATTTAATAATTGAAAAAATGTATAAAGAATAGTATTGAGTAAGGTGCACTTACTATTAATTTTGTTCTTAAGCATATTTCTCAAACCACATGTTAGTTCAGATGAAACAAAAAACCAGAGATATTTAGTAAGTGTTTATATCTGAAATATAAATTGAAAATATTAATGCATTTTTTTCTTTTGGGATGAAGAATGTACTTTCTCAGTTGAAAAGTCAACTTCTATTTAAAATCAAGATTAATGTGAAGTTTATGATTAATTTAAAATATAAATATTATATTTTTTATCCTAGAACAGAATAAAAAGATTTTGAAGGATTTTTATTACTCAAATAACCTAGAAGCCACACATTTCTAGAGAAAATATTTAGATAAATATAGCCATGCATGAGGCCCAAGTAGTGTGCAATCAAACTAAAGTATAATTTCCTCTCTTTCTGTGGCTGTTGAAAATTAATTTTTGAATATCAGGTTATATCTACTATAGTCTATCATACAATGACAACTCAATGTTTTGTTCTTCAATTATACATAAAATATTTGCTCATATTTTAAACAAATCTGAAAATATCTGGCAAGGAATTTGTAGCTGTATTCATATGAGGTAGCATGCTGGCTTGTGTATACAGAAGGAAAAGAATTTAGCAATTCAGAAAAGAGAATATTTATAGTTCATTATAAAATATATAAAATACTTTATTGTGAATATAAATATAAATTATTACTGAGTTTGTGAGACTGTCAAGAAATCGAAGTGTCTACAAAATCTAAGCACTCAATCAAACACATGATTAGACTATCAATAGTAAAAAGAAAAGTAGATTTCTATTTAAGTTGTGAAATATTTCCTCCTTGGCACATATGATCACAGGAAGGATGGTGTGGATACTTTAGATTGTGGAAAAGTCCAACTATTTTGTAGTCAGATTTTTTAAAAATCACTAATAGGGAGTGTGATATTTTATCAAACATAGTGTGCCTTTATTGTTGCATTACATAAAATCAAGGAAGTAAACAAATTAAATGATTCAGTTAAAGGAAAAAAAGAATTTAGGATAAGCCTCAGGAAAAAAAAAATCAGACTTGGAAATCTTGTGAGAGATCATCCAGTCTGTTTACAGATAAGAAAACTGGAGAGCCAGAGAATTGCCTGAGGCTTTGAAGTTATTGCAGCATTAAAGCCAGACATATAACCTGCTTTCTTAATCTCCCTATCAATTATCTTTCCATTTTTGATTTTAAGATAATTAAGTGCTGTTATGCAAGTTAAAATTTTAGTTATTATTATATAAGTATAATGTATATAATCACATTTGAGTAATATTAATTTTTAGTTACAGCAAATGTTTACAGAGTAACTTTCCTATGAAATAGGAATGGAAATCTTTGTTAGCACAGTTATGCTGTCTGGGAAAAAGACACTTTCCTCTCTTATTTAGAAATGTAATAGATGTATTCATTTCACACAAATAATGTAGTAATACTCTACTGACTTTATTGAGTGCAGTAATGATGCTTATTTTAAATTCTCCCTGTGCATTTATTTAGGTTTGTTAAATATTAGGTAATCTGAATGACTTGAATTATGGCATTTGCCCAATGTTATAAGTTTTTCTTGATAGTTGGTAAATGTCTGCTCATGATCATAAGTGTTACACCAAGAATTTACTTTCAATATAGTGTCAAAGATATAATTTACTGTGTATGTTCTGTGCTTATGCATAAATATATAACAGACTTTCAAAGTAAAAAAAAATCTCTTCCATGAAATAATGCATAACTATATAGACGAATAATATGTAATAATAATACAATAGTGTGACTGAGCAAATATATAGTGTTGTAGTTTATGTCAGTCTACTTCTTAAGAAATCATTCAAATAACTTTTAGGTTACTAAAGGAGCTCTTGTCATCTAAAAATTATAAATATATCAATAGACTTTTAAATTTTGTAATAATAAAAAAGATACCTTTTTTTATGGAATCAAAACCTTTATCTAAAAAAAAACTTTGTTCCCCAAACTTGACCAAATTTTGGATTTTTCCAACCAAATTTTAATAACCTATATTGTTTAATGTGTTCATTTAAGCAACCAATCTGCAAAAGATTTATATTTTAGCATGGTGATAGCTGCTTTTCTCTGATTTATTATTTTTATGAAACATCTCATTAAATAATGAACCTTAAATTGTTTATATTATAACTGATTTCAAATGATTTGTATTATCTCCCTATAGTATAAGAACTGTATTAAAAATAGTATATATCAAAATATAGTGGGAAAAACCCCAAGGGAAAAAATGGAAATGTTCTTGCCTAAGACACATACAAACATTTGATAAAGTTTTTGCATATATTTAATCTGTACCAGTCCTCTAAATTTTAGAATAATAATATTTTTAGAAATTCTTAATGCATTTTTATAATTAGGTATATCACATATTTTTACAAACCTATTCTTTTTTGTCATAATCCCAAGAGCAAATATTTAGCATTCAATTTAAAATTACATAAATTTTAATAAAAAGGAAATAAATATGCCCCCAAAACATAATGTTAAACTGCAGACAAACTTAGTAAGTTCCAATGTGACAGAAAATAAAGCTAATTCATACATAATAAAGCATTACCAATGCTGATGAAAATCAGATTTATAAGGTGACAAAAATACTAATAACATATTCTTATATATTCAAATGCAAAAATGGAAACTATATGATTTTTTAATGGTGAAATTTTCTGTTTACTAATTACAAGATAATACATACTTATGTGGAAAGCATTATATGCTGCATTCTTTTACTGGCTATTTCTCATTAATGGGAAACGTTATTAGGTGTATTAAGTATTTGATTTGGAAACTATCATAAAATATTAATCAAGAGTCACTGCTAGTTAGTATCAGAATTTTCCAGTTTTTCTGTGAATAAATTACAATTAAACTACAAAAATCCGTATATGAATTAAAATTTGAATAAAGATTGAAAAAAACATCATTGGTGCTTTATGGATGTATTGGTTTCCCTCATGAGAGGACCATTGGAGAAGTTTATGCTTTTACTTTGTGGCTGCTGACATCTTGTGAAATGTCAAGAATTCACTGGAATTTTGGCACTTAGAGGAGGGACTTTAAAAAATCCTTTTACTAAGCCCGCGGGTTCGAGACCCGCCTGGGCAATTTGGCGAGACCTCACCTCTACAATAAATCAAAACTTAGTCGGGCGTGGTAGCGCGCGCCTGTAGTTCCAGCTACTCGGAAGGCTGAGGCGGAAGGATCGCCGGGGCCCAGCAGGTCGAGGTTGCGGTGGCCGGGAGCGGCCGCTGCACTCCAGTCTGGGCGACGGAGTGAGACTCCAACTCAAAAAAAAAAAAAAAAAAAAAAATCCTTTTTTTTTTTTTTTTTGCCAAGCGTTTGAATGGATCAGAAGTAGAGATTAACTGCAGTTGAACTTTCAATATCTCCATATTCCTTAGTAGTTTAAAATAAACTAATTGAAAATTTTTGTTTGACTTTTAAATTGTCAACTTATCTACTTTTAGCATTAATGAAACAGATAAACTTTAATTCTATAATGAATCCTTCCACTTTAAAGTCTTTTTTTTTTTGAGTTGGAGTCTCACTGTGTCGCCCAGACTGGAGTGCGGTGGCCTCACCCGGCCACCGCAGCCTCGACCTGCTGGGCCCCGGCGATCCTTCCGCCTCTGCCTTCCAAGTAGCTGGAACTACAGGCGCGTGCTACCATGCCCAGCTAATTTTTTTTTTATTATTATTTATTGTAGAGAGTAGGTCTCACCAAGTTGTTCAGGCGGGTCTCGAACCCTCAAGTTCAAGCAATCCACTCATCTCGGCCTCCCAAAGCACGGGATTACAGGTTGAGCCATGGAGCCCGGTCTACATTAAATTCTATAGCCTGTCTTTCCATGATTTTTTAGTTGCATTAAATTAGTAGAAATGGTGTATGTCTTTATTATTAGTAATTATTGTCAAGGCCTAATATGTCTAAGTTATAAATGTCCATTTGTTATTCTTGGTCCATATCAGACTTCCAATTAATTACGGTTTGCAGTATGTGTTTGACATACACATATTCAAATGGGTACAAATATAGTTTCTCAGTAGGAAATGAATCCTCTCTTTTTTGTTGATACATAATAGTTGTACACATTTTGGTAGCATGTGATATTTCGATACATTTGTATAATGTTCAAATCAGGGTAATTAGGATATCCATTACCTCAAAAGTTTAGGAAATAGATCCTCCCTTAATGTTCGATATTTTTAGTTTTACTTTGATTTTATTTTTGTCATGGCCTCATTTCAAACTGACTCATAATCTAGAATTATCCAACTAAATCATAACAGAAAGAAACTATTACTGGTTACAATGAATCAAGAAAAATTTTAGCATTGTTCCTGTGCAAATAAAAACATGCAATGGGTTTCTTTCACATTTTATATACGAGTAAAATGATCAATCATAGTTTATTTTTCTTATGAGGAAATACCTCAATAACATTAAGTTAAGCAAGTAAGTCCCTATTAGTATGATGGTCTTTTAAATGTGTGTGAATGTATATGTGTGTGTTGCCTTGATAAAAAATTTCACATATATCCTTTTTTTTTTTGGTTACTAAATTGTCATGGTGACCTTGTGAATAGCAAAATGTGGACCAATGCTGCCATTAGATATCTCCCGTCTATCCCATCTTGAATCAATATTTGCCTACCATTCAACCCCAAATTCTTGAGGATGACTTTTTCTTCCTAGGGCCAATATGAATACCACATTAATGAGATTAGTTCATTGTCTCTTTGCAAGTTTGAGGAACAAAGAAAGAGCTGTGGAGAACAGAGACAGAACAGGTGGCTATTCATGAAAAGACTGGTACAGGCAAAATTTGGTCAAGTGAAGGCAATATAAACTAAAGGCAAGTAAGATGGGCAGATATGATAAAAAGAAAAAGGAGACAGTACTTGAGAAAAAACTATTAACAACTCTCTGTGGTAGCCACCTTGATTTTTTGTTTGTTTGTTTTATGGTTTTTTGTGAATAATCTCAAAATGGTTGTCCTCTTCCATTAATTTCCTCCCACAAATTGTTTCCCAATATCATGCCTCTTGAATACTAGAAAATGCTGTTTCTAGATTCAGCTTCAATATATTTTTTTCCATTAAAAAAAATAAAGTTGAAAACTTATTACAGGCTAACTCAAATATCATAAACTAAAGTTTAGTAACACTTTCCAAATTATTGAATAGTTTTAGCATTGCCATTCAACTGCTTTCTGTTTCATTTGGACTTGAGTCATCAGTAAATACAAACTATTGTAGCTCTAAAGGCATCCCCAACTAGAACGTTCTTATTTCACACATTAATGTTTGCTTCTTTTTTCACAAGTTAAACTAAGTTTCACTCATTTTATTTCTATGGAATTATTTTAACACTTCTTTTTAATATGGCTCATAAACCACCTGCACTGCTAAGCAAAGACATTCTCCGCTAGACTCTCTGAAGAGAAGAATCTTTTGATAATATTCAAATTATCCACTAATATACCACCTTATAAAAATATATTAGTCATCTATTTATAGTATATAATGCTATATACCTGCATACCACACAAATGGAGCTATAAAAAGATAGGTATATTATCTCATATAGAAAGATGTGTAGAGGTAGCTTGCCTGTCCTTGGTTTAGGTATGTCAGTATGATTCTGTTGTGGGCAATCACTGGGTCAATTATGATTTGTTCTTTGGAATGGTTACATTCCCTGAGCACAGTGCCCTTGATACATGAAATAGAATTGGAGTTCTGATGACACAGAAGATGAGGAAACTGAATGTGTAGGTCTAAACATAATTTTAGTTTGTATTTTCCATTGTTAGTAGTAGACACAAAAATAAGTTTTGTCACATTATGCACTAAATTGGGTTAATTTTTCAGTTTCTGTGAATTTTCTTAATCTTATATCATTGCTTTTTATCTTATTAGTTCATCGACTAATTTGTTTAAAAAATTTTTGCAACCTGGACAAATACATACAAGAAGGCACACAACCAAGTATAGTAATACAGATTACAAAGTACAGGTTTGACCGGTAGAAAAAAATGTAAGCACTATGAATCCAAAGCATGTATATAAACCTTGATCTTTACTACTGCTAATTAGTCAGCCAAAAAATATACCTTTGAAATGGCCTAGTCCTACATATAGTATGTGATTCTTATTATTAGAGTTATTTATGCATTCTTTTGTTTTTGTTTTTTGTTGTTGTTGTTTTTGTTTTGTTTTGTTTTGTTTTGAGTTGGAGTCTCACTCTGTCGCCCAGACTGGAGTGCAGTGGCCGCTCCCGGCCACCGCAGCCTCGACCTGCTGGGCTCCGGTGATCCTTCCACCTCAGCCTTCCAGGTAGCCGGAATTACAGGCATGCACTACCACGCCCGGCTGATTTTTTTGATTTATTGTAGAGATGAGGTCTCACTGCCCAGGCGGGTCTCGAACCCGTGGGCTCAGGCAATCCACTTACCTTAGCCTCCCAAAGGCGTGGGATTACAGGCTGAGTGACTGAGCCTGGCTTATTTATGCATTCTTAATTGGGTGATATTTTCCATATCTCAAGGTACGGTATCTTTTCTGCATTATTTCAAAGTACGTATTTATTTATTTCTTCACAGCTGCATTCCTCTGCACAAAAAAGAATAACTATAAATTAGTATATATAGCAGAGTTTTATAATTATATTTCTATTTGAAATGGTTTTGGTATGAATAAAACCACACCAACATAAAACAATATGGATGAATTTTAACAATATAATATTAAGAGGAAAAACTAAACCAATAATATAATATGTTGCATTATGGATATAATTTTCAAAGTCAAACACATTGAAAATAAAAACTTAGGGCAACCCCCTTGAGTCTCCTCCCATTGTGGGAGCTTTTCTGTCCTCTTAATAAATCATGCTTTCTCAAAAAAAATTTTTTTTCAATTAATCTTAGCCAGGCTCTGTGGCTCAACCTGTAATCCAGCGCTTTGGGAGGCTGAAGTGAGTGGATTGCCTGAGCCCACGGGTTCCAGACCCACCTGGACAAATTGGCGAGACCTCATCTCTACAATAAATCAAAAAATTAGCTGGGCGTGGTAGCGCGCGCCTGTAATTCCGGCTACTGGGAAGGCTGAGGCAGAAGAATCCCCAGAGCCCAGCAGGTCGAGACTGTGGTGGCCGGGAGTGGCCACTGCGCTCCAGTCTGGGCGACAGAATGAGACTCCAACCCCCCCCAAAAAATTGATCTTTAGCGATGTGTGTAGATTTAATAAACTTATGTAAAGAGAAAATAAAGCTTGAAAAATTATCTAAAATTTTGTTACTTCTTGTGGGGAGGGGAGGGGAATATTTGCAAAAATGCAATGTGTTTTTAATGCAGATTGTTTTCAAGTTCCTTGCATTTTTGCAGGGGTGGGGAGTGTTTGTAAATGCTTGTAACAGTGTTAAAAATAACTAACTACATGAAAGAGGGGTCGACCAAGAGTACACAATGTGTCTTAAATATAAATTATGAATAATGTCTTTATCAAGTATAATGCATATATTTGTATTATTGTGATGTAAATGCAAAAATATGTAGAGGATAATGGCTACATAGTTTGTATTGAGATCACAGCAATAATAATATATACATGTGCTTTGTATAGAAAGTTACTCAATTTCACATAATTTTTGTATTCATGCATATTTGTATTAATGGTAAGAGTGTAAAAACATAAATAGTAATAATTACACAACACTCTGCATTCTGCAGTATCTCTGATGCAAGATTTTATTTTTACCTGTTCACTTGAATTTATTGGCTATATATTTAGTACTGTGTTTGGCACTTAATGCGTTCCAATTATAATTTAAATTTGGTATATAAATTTTAGTTTGTATAACAATATTTTCTTTTAATACTCATACCGAAAATAAGCATATTTTTCACATTTAATCCAATGAAAGAGGGAAAGTATTTTTTTAAACTGATTACATTCATAATCTTCATTTTCTAATATTTTCAAATATTCAAAGTTTTCTATTTTTCTCATCAAAAATAAAATGTGACTGGATTCAGTGGCTTATGCCTGCAATCCCAGCAATTTGGGAGGTTAAGGTGAGAGAAGCACTTGAGCTCAGGAGTTGGTGATCAGCCTAGGCAACATAGTGAGACCTCGTCTCTACAAAAATATATAAAAATATAAATAAATAAATGCCCGAGTAGTGCACCCTTGTGGTTCCAGCTTCTTGCAGGGACTGAGGTGGGAGGATCGCGTGAGCCCAAGAGCTCCAGACTGTGGTGAGCCAGGATCACGCCACTGCACTCCAGACTGGGTGATAGAATGAGACTCTGTCTTTAAAAATAAATAAATAAAGTTTGAGAATAAAAATAGGTGAATAAATAAAGTAAAATAGGGCATTGAAAATACACCCATGTTGAAATTTGTTTTTAAAATAAAAGTATAATAATTTCTTCCTAGAATAATGGGAAATTGGTTCCATGTTTTTGCTATTGTGAATAGAACTGCAACAAACCTACATGTGCAGGTATCTTGTTTGTAGAATGATTTGAGTTACCCATTGAAGCTGTACTGGATAAAAAAGAATGTAGTGCATATACACAATGGAATATTATGCAGTCATAAATAAGGACAAACAGGGATGTCATAGCAACTTGGATGGATTTAGAGTCAATCATACTCAGTGATCTATCACAGAAACAAAGAACAGAACATCATATGTTTTCATTCATAAGCTGACCTTCAACAATTACTATAATACTATAAGAAAGGAATTGGCAGTAGTGTGAAACTGTCAGGGTAGGAGGGGTAGGATTGGCAGTTGAGAGAAACTTCTAAGGGAAGGAAGGGCATACCTCATCAACAAGGGTACCTGAATATTCAACATTTGTATACTTAACCCTGAATTGTACACCACACATTTATAATAAAAAATAATAATAAAAAGAAAACAAACAAACAAAAAGGAGATTGAAGTTTTAGGTGAAAAATTAGAAGTTAACTGTCTTAGATATATTTTTCTTCTCTATTATGAGGATACATCTTACAGTGTGACAATAAATGGTATTTAAACAAAATGGCCACAAAAATATTTTGAATAAGTGATTTAATTCAAGAGTTCATATCAATATAACTTGTTATAATTGAGTATGTAAATTACTTTAGGGTAGTTTATAATTGCAGTCTATCAATTAAATGCAACTTTTATGCAATGCTCTCCTAATTAACCAAAATAAAATTTCTTATAGAATCTGCTAGTTAATATACTCCATTTGCATCTACAACTGTCCATAAAACCACTGTTCAGAATGAATCATATATATTTTTCGATAGCACAAGTAATTAGCACAAATAGCTTAAAAGAAAAAATCCTTTTAGGATTAAAGTCTGTAATGAATTTTTGCCACATGAAGCAGATCAATTTGAGATTAAATAACAACAATAATTTATCCATTAACTAATATTTATAATACACCTTGTAGTAATACAACTAAAAAGTATAATTTTCATTGTATTTATTATTCTACTAAAGTTATACCTAGTACAGGAGTTGAATATATTTCAAAGATTGCATTAACAGAGTAATTTATTTCATATTTTATTTCAAAAGTAAGCATATCTCCCCATAGATAAATATGCTATATTTTCAATAGGTAGATATTTAAAGAATACATATTTGCTCCAGGCTTGGTGGCTCAGCCTGTAATCCCACGCCTTTGTGAGGCTGAGGTGAGTGGATTGCCTGAGCCCGTGGGTTCAAGACCCGCCTGGGCAGCGAGATCTTATCTCTACAATAAATTCAAAAATCAGCTGGGCATGGTAGTGCATGCCTGTAATTCTGGCTACTTGGAAGGCTGAGGCAAAAGGATTGCCGGAGCCCAGCAGGTCGAGGCTGCGGTGGCCGGGAGAGGCCACTGCACTCCAGTCTGGATGACAGAGTGAGACTCCAACGCAAAAAAAAAAAAAAGAATACATATTTGCTACTAAATTTTTAAAATATAAGAAGCAAAATAAGGACTCGGTGACAAGATGGCGACGGCATAGTTGGACTTGTGAGATTCTCTGAATGTGAGTTCCCAAAAAGACTTTTAGTTTTCTTCCCCCATTCCCCAGCCCACCACCAGCTGTGCTGGTCTGAGGCCCGGGGACCTTCAGTCCCATACAGGGCCAGATATTGTGGCCCCCTGCTGCTGCTGTCCCACCAAATGCATGGAAGTCTCGGGTCTTAGCTCCCTCCCTTGCTACATTGTCTCTCGCCCAGCACCCAGCACCAAGCCTCTGGTCACTCAGGGAGGCTCTGGGCACCCGCCCCTCAGAGATACCAGTTCCATTCCTGGTTGAAGTACCCTGTGGGGGCCCAGGGCCACTCTCACAACTCACTGCCTGCCCTTTGGAGCTTTGGAGTTCTGGAGCTCTGGACCCACCCTGACTGAGGCACTCAGCGTGTGACCCTAAGCTTGGAGACCCAGACAAGTGGAGAGAAACGAATCTGCAAAAACTGCCTCAGTCATTCTCTAGGCAGAGAATTCCATTGCCCTGCCCACCTATCAACAAACCCTATCTCGGTTCCTAAGGTAAAGACAAAGCCCCACCCCTACGTTGAATCAGAGACTGAACCAGGCAGCAGACTAAAAACAAAAACAAACAAACAAACAAACAAAAAATGAAAAACAAGCCCAAACTGTGAGTAAATCTAGCTGCCTGCAACGAAAAACAAAGGGGAGAGGCCGGAGATCAGAGCTGAAATGACTTTAGTCTCATCTCTTATTTTGACTTATGATTTTATCATTTTGACTGTTTGTTTTGATCATGTTTGTTGTTTGCCTTTTGACTTACACTGTTTCATGATTTTATTCGTCTATCTGTGTAGCTATCGGTATTCTTTAGGGAATCTTTCTTACATGTCTTTTTTCACTTCTTTCTGTCCTTGTGTTTCTTTCTCACCTGATAGTTGGTATGTATGTCTGTTTTCCCTCTCGCTCTTCTCTCTTTCTAACTTCCTATTGACCCCCCTTCCTCCATTATTTTCCTCTTTTATACCCCCTTTTTAATCGAGGGACCAAGACTACATACTGCTGCAAGGACAGATTGTAAGGCAGAGGGAAGTGGGTTCCAGTGTGCTCATACACCTGTTTGTGGATGCTAGAATCAGCATATACATTCTGAACCACAGCTTCCCCTTCAATTAAACCTCAAAACAGCAAAAAGTACAGTCTGCAGCCCACACACCAACCTCAAAAGTGAACAAAACCAGAAGACCCTCATAAGGAAGAACAGGATATTGCAGAAGAGAAACAAAAGCAATCCCACCTTCCCTCAAAAACAGAATTAAAGAAGGGGAGGGAAAGGAGGAGAGAGAGAAAAATCTACACAAATGAAGAAAAACCAAAAGAAGAATATGGGTCTCTCCCAGACCCCTGGGAGGGCAGACACTGAGAAAACTGACTTCGGAATGCAAACAATGAAGACCCCACAGAAGGAAGGGTCTCAAACTACAAACCTAGATATCAAGACATTAATGGAGAGATTAAAAAGAATTGAGGAGACACAAGAAGAAACTAGGAAGGAGCTGATATCTGAGATTACAGTAATAAAGAATACTGTGAATGAAATAAATAACAAACTGATAAGCATGGAAAGCAGAATTACCCAAGCAAAAGAAAGAATCTCAGAGCTTGAGGACCAAAATATAGGACTAACCCAAACTCTTAAAAGCACAGAAAATAAGCTCAAAAAGACAGAAAAAACCCTTCAAGAGATGAGCAACTACATCAAGAGACCGAACCTAAGAGTATTTGGTCTTCCTGAGGCAGAAAGAGAGACAGGGACTACACTGGAACAAACTTTCCATGAGATCATTCAAAAAAACTTCCCTTATCTAATCAGTGATGCAAAAATTCAAACACAAGAGATTCAGAGAACCCCTGCAAGACAATAAATGAGAAGACCAACTCCTAGACACATAATAATTCACCTAAACAAAGTAGGCATAAAAGAAAAAATCCGAAAGGCAGCAAGAGAAAAAGACCAGATCACCTACCACGGAAGACCTATCAGAATAGCAGCAGATTTATCTACAGAAACCTTGTAGGCTAGGAGAGCTTGGAGCCCTATCCTCAAAGTACTAAAAGATAAACAATTTCAATCAAGAATAACCTACCCAGCCAAGCTAAGCTTCATCAGCGAGGGAGAATTAAAATCTTTCCCAGATATCTAATTCCTAAGAACTTACACTGCCACCAAACCACCTCTATATGAAACACTTAAGAAACTACTAAACACAGAAGAAAAGGGAAAAAAAGTAACAATGTTCTTCACAAGAGTACAGGAAAAATAATAAAATATACATGAACCAACCCCCAAACCAAAAGAAAGGCAAAAAACCAAGTGGAAGAACAACAACTCTATAAGAACTCTATGATAGGGTTAAACTCTCATATTTCAATAATTAACCTGAATGTGAATGGACTAAACGCACCACTGAAAAGTCATAGAATGGCAAAATGGATAAAATATCACCAGGCAACAATATACTACTTTTAAGAGACCCATCTCACTAGAAAGGACATGCACAGACTCAAAGTAAGAGGATGGGAAACTAATTTTCAGGCAAATGGAACACAAAAGAAAGGAGGAGTCGCGATCCTAATTTTAGACAAAATACCATTTAAGCTATCAAAAATTAAAAAAGATACAGAGGGACACTACATAATGATAAAAGGTTCACTCCATCAACAAGAAATATCTATCCTAAACATATATGCACCCAAAATAGGTGCGCCAACTTTCATAAAGCAACTTCTAGGAAAACTAATGAATGATATTGACTCTAACACCATCATAACTGGAGACTTTAATACCCCACTCACAACCCTAGCCAGATAATCAGGACAAAAAATCAGCAATGAGATCCATAACCTCAATGTGACTCTTGACCAAATGGACTCAATTGATACCTACAGAACACTCCATCCAAAGACCACAGAATACACATTCTACGCATCACCGCATGGAACGTATTCTAAGATAGACCACATAATTGGCCATAAATCAAACATAAGCAAATTTTAAAGGACCGAAATTCTACCATGCACCTTCTCAGACCACAGTGGAATAAAAATAAGCATTAACACCAACAAGGTCTCCCCAAAACCCACAAAAACATGGACACTAAACAGCATGATGCTAAACAACTGCTGGGTCAATGACGAAATCAAAACAGAGATAAAAAGATACCTGGATACAAATGAAAATGAAGAAACATCTTACCAAAATCTCTGGGATGCCTTAAAAGCTGCAGTAAGAGGGGAATTTATATCCCTGCAAACACACATGAAGAAAATGGAAGGAACACAAATTAACAGCCTAACAAGCCACCTAAGGAAGCTGGAAAAGCAAGACCACAAAAACCCTAATTTCAGCAGAAGAATCCAGATCACCAAAATAAAAGCCCAAATCCAGGACATAGAAGACAAAAAGATAATACAAAAAAATCAATGAAACAAAAAGCTGGTTGTTCGAAAGGATAAATAAGATCGATGGTCCCCAGGTTAGACTGACCAAGAAAAATAAAGAAAAAACCAAAATAAGCACAATCAGAAACACAAAGATCAAGTCACATCTGACCCTGAAGAAATAAAAAGATCATTAGAGACTACTGTGTACACTTGTATGGAAACAAACTTGAAAACCTTAAGGAAATGGAGGACTTTCTGACATCACACAACCTACCTAGGTTGGAACAAGAAGAAATTGAGACCCTAAATTGACCAATAACAATCAAGGAAATTGACTACGTAATAAGAAAACTACCTACAAAAAAAAAGCCCTGGTCCAGATGGCTTTTCAGCAGAATTCTACAAGACATTTAAGGAGGAGCTGATACCAATCCTAGTGAAGGTATTCCAGGCGATTGAGAAAGATGGAACTCTCCCCAAATCATTTTACGAAGCCAACATCACATTGATACCCAAGCCAGGTAAAGATCCAACAAAGAAAGAGAACTACAGGCCAATATCTTTGATGAACATAGATGCTAAAATTCTCCACAAGATCCTAGCAAACCGGATTCAACAATACATCTCAAAAATCATCCATCATGACCAAGTAGGCTTCATACCTGGGATGCAAGTCTGGTTCAACATTCGTAAAACCATAAATGTAATAAAATACATCAACAGATGTCAAAACAAAAACCACATGATTATATCATTAGGTGCAGAAAAAGCTTTTGATAAAATCCAGCACCACTTCTTCTTTAAAAACCCTCGAACATCTAGGTATCCAGGGAACATACCTCAAAATAGTAAAAGCCATCTATGAGAAACCCACAGCCAGCATACTCCTAAATGGACAAAAATTGGAACCATTTCCCCTGAAAACTGGAACAAGACAAGGATGCCCACTCTCACCCCTCCTGTTCCACATAGTATTGGAAGTCCTGGCTCAAGCAATCAGAGAAGAGAAGGCAATCAGGGGTATCCAAATAGGAAAAGAGGAAGTCAAGTTATCTCTCTTTGCAGACGATATCATTGTGTACCTTGAAAACCCAAGAGAACCTGTCCAAAACCTCCTTACACTGATAAAGGCCTTTGGCAAAGTCTCAGGATACAAAATAAATGTGCAAAAGACAATCGCATTTCTTTACACCAATAATAAACAAACAGAAACCCAAATAAAAACCACAATTCCATTCACAATAGCCACAAAAAAATGAAATACCTTGGCATCTTCCTAACCAAAAATATGAAAGACCTTTACAATGAAAACTACAAAACACTGCTCAAAGAAATCAAAGATGACACAAACAAGTGGAAAAATATCCCATGCTCATTGATTGGAAGAATCAACATTGTGAAGATGTCCATCTTACCTAAGGCAATCTACAAATTCAATGCAATACCCATCAAATTACCAGCAATATTCTTCTCAGACCTAGAAAAAACAACACAGAAATTCATATGGAAACACAAACATCCAAGAATAGCAAGAACAATCCTCAGCAAAAAAAAACAAAGCAGGTGGTATCACATTACCAGACTTCAAACTTTACTATAAACCTACAATCATCAAAACAGGTTGGTATTGGTATAGGAACAGGCATATGGATCAATGGAATAGAATTGAGATTCTGGAAGCAAAACCTCAATTTCTCAACCAACTCATCTTCAACAAAGCCCCCACCTCCTATCAATGGGGAGAGGAGAACCTATTCAGTAAATGGTGCTGGGAAAACTGGCTGACCACATGCAGAAGATTGAAACAGGACCCCTATCTATCCCCATGCACAAAAATTAACTCCAAATGGATCAGAGACCTAAATGTAAAACCTCAAACCATAAGCACCTTAGAAAATGAAGGACACATCCTCATGGAAATTGGAACTGGCATCCAATTCCTGAACAAAACCCGAAACCCACAGGCCATAAGAGATAAGATAGACAAGTGGGAACTCATTAAACTGACAAGCTTATGCAAAGCCAAAGAAACCATCAAGAGAGCAGAGAGACAGCCTACAGATTGGGAAAAAGTATTTGCCACCACCAGGTCTGACAAAGGCTTAACATTTTGGATTTACAAGGAACTCAATCATGCTGAAAAGAAAAAAAACAAACAATCCCATTATAAAATGGGCAAAAGATATGAACAGACACTTCACAAAGGAAGATATCCGAGCAGCCAACAGACACATGAAGAAATGTTCTACCTCACTAATCATCAGGGAGATGCAAATCAAAACCACACTGAGATATCACCTAACTCCAGTCAGAATGGCAATTACCGATAACTCAAAAAATAACACCTGCTGAGGAGGGTGTGGTGAAAAGGGAACACTTCTACACTGTTGGTGGGAGTGTAAACTAGTGCAACCTTTGTGGATAGCAGTGTGGCGATTCCTAAAAGCTCTAAATATCAACCTCCCATATGACCCCGCAATCCCCCTACTGGGAATATATCCTGAAGAACTCAAATCACTCTATAAAAAAGATGCCTGCACACGTATGTTTATCGCAGCATTGTTCACAATAGCAAGAACCTGGAAGCAACCATGCTGCCCATCAAAAGAGGGCTGGATTAAAAAAATGTGGTACATATACACTATGGAATACTACACTTCCATAAAAAAGAACAAAATCATGAATTTCGCAGCAACCTGGATGGAACTAGAATCTATAATACTGAGTGACCTCTCACAGAAACAAAGATCTGAGTATCACATGTTCTCACTCATATAATGGACCTTGAACATCCAATGTAATACTATAAGAAAATGACTGACAGTAGTGGGAAACCATGGGGAGGAGGGAGATGGGATTAATGGTAGCAAATATCTGTCTGGGGACGGTGAAACACCTCTTATCAACAAGGGTGTTTGAACAAAACGTATTTGTATACCTAATCCTTAACTGTACCCCACAATAGCATAATAAAAAATACTGATTATAAAAAAAAGAAGCTAAATAAATAAGAATGTTCAAGCCGGGCTCGGTGGCTCAGCCTCTAATCCCGTGCCTTTGGGAGACTGAGGTGTGTGGATTGCCTGAGCCCGCGGGTTTGAGACCTGCCTGGGCTGTTGAGACCTCATCTCTACAATAAATCAAAAATCAGCTGGGCGTGGTAGTGCACGCCTGTAATTCCGGCTACCCGGAAGGGTGAGGCGGAAGGATCGCCGGAGCCCAGCAGGTTGAGGCTGCGGTGGCCGGGAGTGGCCACTGCACTCCCGTCTGGGTGACAGTGAAAATCCATCTCAAAAAAAAAAAAAAAGAATGTTCAGATAACTCTTACCATATAATGCACAGATGTTTTTAGTAAAAAGAAACAGATTGTATGTATTACTACTACATTTGGAATTGCGATATAGAATATTTTATGACTGCTTTCTTGTCTTGGATGTTACAGATAGTATTTTGGTGAGCTTACCAAAGCCTGGTGGTTTTACTGCAGGACTTATTCAAAATATAAAAGTTTAACTACATGTTTTGTGAGTTGAGCATTATCTTCAAACTACCTTTATCTGTGTACACGATAGTAAAAAATGCTCAAATAAAATTCATAAAAGTTAATTTTCAATAATGGAATAATTCATTTATCTTTCAGTTTTCATGGAGCAGTTTAAGGCTGTGTTTAATCATTAAAATAAAGATTTAAGATTGGGATAATTTATCCAATTTCATTTTGTGTCTTAGAGAATTATTCTTATATATATATTTTTAAATGGTTTATTCTAGATACTGATGTAATTGTACTTTGTTTTGTTCATCAGTGTTCTTATTGTAAATAACAGAAACCAGTATCTCTAGGTTTGTAAACAGTATACATTAAAGGTCATTAAAGATAGTGGGTATCTCAAGAGATCTCAGATAGCAGGAGAATTAGAAATGGTAGCAACAGGTTGCGAGCAACATTGAAAACACAACACAGAGGACAACATTATAAACAAATTCCTTGTTTTGGGGGGGTCCCCCTAGTATGTATGTAAAAGCTATTGGGTCAAAACAAAAGATGACTATCTACTACATTTAATTAACATATATTGAGTGATAGTCAAATACTTCTGATGTCAATTTCTAGAATAATAGAGTAACATGTATTTAAAAATTCCTACATGAATGCTGAAGTTAGAGTCTACAGTTTCAGTGTTGAAATGTTTCTAATGGCAGGAACTACTTTCTGGTTTTTTTTTTAAATACATTTACTTTAAAATTTTGATGTTACAGATGACAGCCAATGTTACATTTTCATTCACAATCTTCATTGTTTTATTCATGGTTTACAAAAATATGCTAGATTATGTAAATGTTCCTAGAAAAGTTGGAAATGACCAAAACTCATAAACAAAGTTGGAAAATTACAAGTCTGATCTCTACAATATAAGGTAGTTTTTGTTCTAATTTAAACTGAAATTATACCACATGCATGCAATTCTGTTAACGATGTTAGCTGTTTTGGCCAGCCAGTTCTCAAGACTGATGCCCATACTTGAAACTCATCACAAAGTATTCATAACTCCAATAGTATAAGACAACACAGAAGCGATCTGGTTCACTTTCTAAATATTCCTTTTGCGTTTTATTCAGTGAGTACTGAAATAATTATAGTTTTAGAATTACTATCAATTAAGAAGATAAATATATGCAACATATGCAGCTTTATTCCTTTAATTGGTTTTGACTATTCAGAGTGAGTGTTTCTATTCACTTTCTAATTTATTGCAAGCTTTTTTTCTAGGAATTATATTTTGGGTATTGATTTCTTTGTTCTTCTTTACTTTCTAAGGACCTGAAAAATAGCCATTCACACTTAACTTAAGTATCAGTATAATGTATTGTATAGTCATATTGAAATTAATTAGTTTAAAAGCTGATGAAGCCGGGCTCGGTGGCTCAGCCTGTAATCCTGCGCCTTTGGGAGGCTGAGGTAAGTGAATTGCCTGAGCTCGCGGGTTCGAGACCCACCTGGGCAGCGAGACCTCATCTCTACAATAAATCAAAAAATCAGCCGGGCGTGGTAGCGCATGCCTGTAATTCCGGTTACTCGAAAGGCTGAGGCGGAAGGATCGCCGAAGCCCAGCAGGTTGAGGCTGCGGTGGCCGGGAGAGGCCACTGCACTCCAGTCTGGGCGACAGAGTGAGACTCCAACTCAAAAAAACAACAACAAAAAAAAGCTGATGAAGAAGCAAAAGGATCTATATTTAAACCTCAGTTCAGAAAACAAACCGAAAACTATGTTGTAATACAAGCTAAGGCAGTTTCTCTTATGATAAAAATAAATTATGAAATAAATCATAGATGGAAAATGTCACATATCTGAAACATGCAAATTGTGTGCGTTTGTGTGTGGTGACAAGGAAAATAGGCCATAAAGTTGTTTGTGCCCTCATTTCTCATGAGATATTTTAAAAAGTTATTTAACTCATAATAACACTGATAATTTGTTCTGAAAGCATTTTGTACATGGTTTGAAGACACTAGGGCTTGCCAATATACTCTAATTGTGTAGCAAGTTATAAAATGAAGCTTCATTTGGATTCTGTCAGGTCACATTAAAATCCACTCAGACCTGATATATTCTTTCATTTTATTTTGTTTCTATAGAATATGGTAAGCTCGGTTGTGCTCAAGAAGCTATGTTCCTTTAAACAAGATGGATGCTATTGTTTTCTTTGTTAGTCTTTGAAGGAAGTGAATTCTGAGACCTTGCCTACAATCAGTTATAAATTACTAATCAAATCAAATGGTGTATTCCACAATTGGTCATTTCAGGAAAAATAAAACCCAGCTAAAGTATCATTTTAAATCGCATAACTACACTTGTAGACCCAGAGTAAAAATAGCTTGAGCTGAGCTCAAGTTCTTAAAACAAATTTTTTTCTTTTTTGCTGATATTAGTTCAACCAAACTAAACTTACTCCATACTTACATGGTTCTGAGAAAATTAGCATCTCTGTTCAAGTCCTTATTTTATATTTTATGATAATCAGATTGTTTTAAGAAGGCTTAAAATTATACAAGAACCAGCAAACTTTACTTTTGCTGACTCTGCACTAATTAAAAATATTCAGCTTATATAATAAACTGTACCAGTGGTTAACAAAAGTAACACTTAGTTTTTTTTTTTTATTTTAAAGATGTGAACTACAATTCACATTATAGGTATACAAATGCTCATTATGCAGGTACCCTTGTTGATGAGGTGTGCCCCCCCAGCAGTTTCCCACTACTGCCAATCCCTTTCTTATAATATTATGATAATTGTCCAAGGTCCGTTTATGAATGAGAACATGTGTTACTCAGTTTTTGTTTCTGTGATAGATCACTCAGTATTATAGATTCTAAGTCCATTCAAGTTGCTGTGAAGCCCATAATTTTGTCCTTTTTTATGGCTGCTTAATATTCTATCGTGTATATGTACCACATTTTATCTACTGTATTTTCGATGAGCAGCCCAGTTGGTTCCATATTTTTGCTATTGTAATTAGTGCTGCAATAAACATGCGTGAGCAGGTAACTTTTTCATAGAGTGATTTGATTTCCTCCGGTTATATTCCCAGCGGGGGATTGTGGGATTATATGGAAGGTTGCTATTTAGATCTTTTAGGAATGCCGAACTATTTTCCACAGAGGTTGTACTAATTTACACTCCCACCAACAGTGTAGAAGTGTTCCTTTTCCATGCATCCTCTCCAGCATCTGTTGGTTTTTGGGTTATTGATGATAACCATCCTGACTGGGTTTCGCTGGTATCTCAGTGTGGTTTTTATTTGCATTTCTTTGATGACTAGTGCGACTGATCATTTTTTTTTTCATATATCTGTTGGCTGCTCGTATGTCTTCTTTTGAGAAGTGTCTATTCATATATTTTGCCCACTTTTTAATTAGGCTGTTTGTTTTTTACTTTTCAGCATGTTTGAGTTCCTTGTAGATCCTAGATGTTAGGCCTTTGTCAGACATATATTTGGCAAATATATTTTTCCCATTCTATGGGTTGTCCCCCTGTTATCTTGATGGTTTCTACGGCTTTGTAGAAGATTGTCAGTTTGATGAGGTCCCACTTGTCTATCCTGTCTCTTATGGCCTGGGCACTTGGGGTTTTGGTAAGGAATTGGTTGCCAATTCCAATTTCCATAAGGCTATCTTTTGCATTTTCTAAGATTCTTATAGTTTGAGGTTTTACGTTTAGGTCTTTGATCCGTTTAGAGTTAATTTTTGTATATGGTGATAGGTAGGGGTTTTGTTTTAATCTTCTGTTACCAGTTTTCCAAGCACCATTAACTGAATATGTTCTCCTCTCCCCAGTGGTTGATGGTGGAGGCTTTGTCGAAAATGAATTGGTTGAAAAATTGAGGTTTTGCTTCTGGAATTTGTATCCTGTTCAATTGGTCTCTATGTCTGTTTTTGTACCAATACCAGGCTGCTTTGATTATTGTAGCTTTATAATAAAGTCTAAAGTCTGGAAGTGTGACACTTCCTGCTTTGTTTGTTCCTTTGTTTGTTTTTGCTGAGGATTGTTTTGGCTATTCATGGTTATTTATGTTTCCATATGAATTCCTGTATTGTTGTTTCCAGGTCTGAGAAGATTGCTGCTGGTAATTTAATGGGTATTGTGTTAAATCTGTAGATTGCCTTGTGTAGGATGGACATTTTAACAATATTGATTCTTCCAATTCATGAGCCAAGAATATTTTTCCGTTTGTTTGTGTCATCTTTGATTTCTCTGCGCAGTGTTTTGAACAGCAAAAAAATATACTGGATGAGAAAAAGTTGAAAGCTTTTCCTTTAAGATCAGAAACAGGACACGAAAACTCTCTCCAATTTTATTCAACATACTACTAGAAGTCCTGGCCAGAGTAACAGGCAAGAGATAAAATTTATCCAAATTGGAAAGGGAGAAGTCAAATTGTCCCTGTTTTCAGATGACATAAGCTTATACAAAGCCCCCAAATGTCCCCCAATAACCTGTTAGAAATAAAAAACAAATTTAGTAAAGCTTCAGGATATAAAATTAACATATATAATATTAGTAACATTTCTATACAATAATAGTGATATATCAAAAAATCAAGAAAACCATCTCATTTACAATAGCTATAAAAAGTACGAAGAAACAAATTTAATTACATAGATAAAAGATCTTTACACTAAAAACTATAAAAAGTTGGTGAAAGAAATTCAAGGATAATTTCAAATACACGGAAAGATATTATGTTCATGAATTGGAAGAATTAATTTTATTAAAATGTCTGTACTATCCAAAATGATCTACAGATTCAATGTAACCCCTATCAAAATACAAATGACATTTTTCACAGAAATATAACCAAATCTTAAAATTTTTGTGGAGCTACAGAAGATCCCAAATAGCCAAAGAAACCTTGAGCAAAAAACACAAAGCTGGAGACATCATATAACTTGACTTCAAACTATACTATAAACCTATAGAAACAAAGACAGCATAGTATTGGCATAAAAACAGCCACCTAGATGAGTGGGATAATAGAGTCCAGAATAAATCCACATATTTACAGCCACCTGGTTTGCAAAAAATAAAAAACAGGTACGAAGGATACATAATGGTGAAAATAAAGGCTCTTCAGTAAACAATGTTGGGGAAAATAAATATCCACATGCAGAAGCATAAATTAGACATTTATCTCTCATCATTTATAAAAATAAACTCATAATGGATTGAATACTTAAATGCAAGATATGAAACTACTAAAAGAAAACTTATGGGGAAAGTCCCATTACATTGGTTTAGGCAAAAATGTTTTGGATATGAATTCCAAAGTACAGACAACAGAAGCACAAATAGACAGGTGGAAGTACATCAAACTTAAAAGCTTCTGTGCAGCAAAATCAACAGCAGAGTGAAGAGAAAAGTTACAGAATTGAAGAATACATTTGCACACCATCCACATAAAGAGAGGTTTATATCCAAAATATGAAAGAACTCAAATAATTCAATAGCAAGAAAACAAATAACCTGATTTAAAAATGAGCAAAATCCCTGAAGAGATGTATCTTAGGAGACATATAGATGGGCAACAGGTTTATGAAAAAATTCTCAGCACCTTTAAGCAACAGGGAATTGCAAATCAAAACCACAATGAGATATTGCCTTACTCATTAGGAAGACTTATCAAGAAGACAAAAAGTAACAAGTGTTCATGAGGATGTGGAGAAAAGGGAACTCGTGCACACTGTTGGTGGAATGTAAATTTGTATAGCCATCATTGAAAACACTGTGGAGTTCCTCAAAAAATTAAGAACAGAGTTTCCAGATGATCCAGCACTCTTGCTACTCGGTACATATCAAAAGGAAATAAAATCATTATATCAAAAAGATACCTATATCCCCATGTTTATTGCACCAGTATTCACAATAAATAAGGTATAGAAGCAACCTAATTGTCCCTCAACAGGTGAATGGATTTTTAAAAATGGTACAATTGGCCGGGCGTGGTGGCTCAGCCTGTAATCCCAGCACTATGGGAGGCCAAGGTGAGGGGATTGCCTGAGCCCACGGGTTCGAGACCAGCCCGGGAAACATGGCAAGCCCTCGTCTCTATGACAAAATCAAAAATTAGCCAGGCGTGGTAGCGCGCGCCTGTCGTTCCCACTACGTGGAAGACTGAGGCGGAAGTATCGCTGGAGCCCAGCAGGTCGATGCTGGTGTGGCTGTGAGTGATACACTGCACTCCAGCCTGGGCAAGAATGAGACTCCACCCCGCCCCAAAAGTGGTACAATCATATATGCACAATGGAATACCATTCAGCCATAAAAATGAATAAAATCCTGCCATTTGCAACAACATAAATCAACATGGAGGACATTTTATTAAGTAAAATAAGTCAGACAAAGAAAAAAAAATATTTAATAATTTCATTCAAATAGGGGAGAGTTGATTTTACAGAAGTAGACTGTAGATTGGTGGTTATTAATGGCTGAGGTTGTTATGAGGGAGCGGAGTTAGGAAGATGTTCATTAAATTATATGTATTCATGGTCAGATAAGAGAAATAAGTTCAAGAGATCTATTGTATAATATGGTGAGTATAGTTAATGATGGTAGAGGTTGAGTATTCCTTATCTAAAATACTTGGGAGCAGAAATGTTTCAGATTTTGAATTTTTCCAGATTTTGGAGTATTTGCATATACATAAAGATATATGTTAGGATGGAACACAAGTCTAAACATGAAACTCTTTTATGTTTCATATACAACTCATACACATAGACTCAATATAACTGTATACAATATTTTAAATAATGTGTGTAAAATAGAGTTTTTATTAAGTACTTATGTGTCCAGTTTTCCACTTATGGAAACATTTTGGCACAAAAATTGTTTTGGATTTTGGAGCATTTAAGATTCTGGATTTTTGAATTAAGGATGCTTAACTTGTCTATTATCGTTTTGAAAAATGCTAAGAGAGCATCACCATTCACAATAGCAAAGACATGGAACCAGCCCAAATACCCATCAAAAGTGGATCGGATAAAGAAAATGTAGTACATACACATGGTGGAATACTTTGTACCCATAAAGAAAAACAAAATCATGTCCTCTGAAGCAATATGAATGCAACTGGAGACCATCATTCAATGTGAACTTTCAAAGAAACAACCAAAAACTTAACACTGCATGTTCTCACTCAAAAGTGTGCAGTAAACATTGGACACTCGAGCACAAAGGTGAGAACAACAAATGATGGGAGGACAACTTTTGAGTGAGGACTTCCATCAATACCTTATCCTTGCTAAAGGAGGGAGGAAAGGGGGATTAGGGACACACAACCACACATTGAGTACCATGTCCACTACAAGGGGAGAGAGGGCTTGCTAGAGGCCCAAACCTCACCTGTACACAATTTACTTATGTAGCAAATTCTCACATGTACTCCACAACTCAAAAAAATATTGAAAAATTAAAGCAAAGAGAAGGGAAATTAAGTATTTTCCCTGCAAACATAGTAACTACATGAGATAATGCATTTGTTTGCTAGATTCAATAATATCAATGTATATACTTCAGAATACCATGTACATAATAAATACTTACAATTTCATGTGTAAATTTAAAAAAAGAAATAAAACAAAAAATAAAGAGTGTTTAAAGTTTTGATTCTTGATTTCTCCCCCACCCCCCTTAAACTCAGGCATATATCTGATCAGGGCAACAGACGTTAATAGAATATTATAAAATATTTTCTAGCCGGGCTCAGTGGCTCAGCCTGTAATCCCGCGTTTTGGAAGGCTGAGGTGAGTGGATTGCCTGAGCCCGCGGGTTCAAGACCTGCCTGGGCAACTTGGCGAGACCTCATCTCTACAATAAATCAAAAAATTAGCCAGGCGTGGTAGCGCGCGCCTGTAATTCCAGCTACTTGGAAGTCTGAGGCTAAAGGATCGCCAGAGCCCAGCAGGTCGAGGTTGTGGTGGCTGGGAGCGGCCACTGCACTCCAATCTGGGTGACAGAGTGAGACTCCAACTCAAAAAAATAAATAAATAAATAAATAAAATAAAATATTTTCTGATGTAATAAAGGACTAAGTGAAGGTACTTCTCTCTCTCTGTCTCTTTTTTTCTTGTGAAATGTTCAGATTGGTTCTAGTTACTTCTCTGTCCCTTGCTACAACTGGAGAACCTACAGAAAATTGCTTCTCGATGTTTAATGTGGCCTATGAAGATACCACCCTGAATGCATCCAATCTCGTCTGATCTTAACTTTTAATGTGAATCCAAATCACCTGGGGTTCTTAAATTTTAGATTTGGATTCACTAACTTTGGTGTGTACATGAGATTCGACATCTTTAACAAGCTTCCTTATGATAGTGATGCTATTTTGCAGTAAGTAGCAAGGGTGCATATAGACAAAGTTTTCTCAGTATTGATGGAGGCCCTCACTCAAACCTCGATACCATTTAATAATTTTGGTGATTGTTGCCCAATCCTTAACTTAGCACATTTTTAAAATATCATCTGGTAACCTTCTTAAATATTACAATAGTAAAAGCCTTAGAGTTTAGAGTTGAACATAGAAGATTAAAAATATCAGTTCTAACTTTGGACAAATAGCTTACTGAATCTTAATTTTCTTATCATCAAAATGTGAAAAATTATACCCACATTTATTATTATTGCTGGGCTGATGGTATATTAAACCACAAGAAGCGTCTAAACTTCCCCCAACTACCATGCAAGTTTTGAAATGCCAGATTCCTTATACACGTGTATACACACACACACACACACACACACACACACACACACACACACACACACACACATATACACACATGCACCTATGGGATGTGTAGAATAAATCTGATAATTCTAAATTTGCATGATAGTTGTGGGAAAGTTTAAATGCTTTTTGTGGTTTAATAACTCATCAATCCAGTGCTGTGTACATATAAAGGAAGACCTCACAAAATTGAATTTTCAAATAATAAATTGTGTGTTTATTCTTACATGTTTAAACTTCAGTCACCTTCAAAGTACTCTCCATTTGATGCAATACACCTATTGAGACTTTTTCCATTGCTAAAAACCATTTTTTAACTTGTCAATTTTGATGCCTTTTAGTGCTTCTTCCATTCTTATGTTTCACCTCTTCCACATCGGCAAAGTTTGTTGAGGACTTTTTTCATCCATGGAAACCAAAAAAAGTCACTAGGGGCAATGTTGGGTGCATAGGAAGGATGGGGCACGAGGGTCATGCTGTTTATGGTCAAAAACTGCTGAACACTCAGCAGTGTAGGCAGATGTGCTCATAAATCACCCATCATGAAATGAGCAAATGCATTAAAATAATCTCCAAATAAATTTCACTGTATCCGAACGCACTCTCACGACAATGCTAGCTGGTACACTGAGGTTTATGGGTGCCTAGAACACTTACCTAGTGAGGAGAAGGAGGGAAGGCTGTCCTACAAGGGGCTCACACTCCAAAAAAGTAATTTTGTTTGTTTAGGGTCCCTTCTTGTATATTATGTGTGTGTTTGTGTACACACAAACTTTTTTTTGTAGGTTTATTCTATTTGATTTGAGTTGTGGGGCACATATGGGGCACACTACATAAATAAATTGCATGAAAGAGAGGTTTGGATTCCAGTGGGCCCTCTCTCCCTGAAAATGGACCTGGTACACCATGTGTGGTTGTGAGTCCCTTATTCCTCATCCCCTTTTCCCTCCTTTAGTAGTCTTCAGTGTCTGCTGTTCCCACATTTGTGCACATGTGACCAGTTCTCAGGGCCCACCTATGAGTGAAAACATGCAGTGTTTGTTATAGTTTTTCTGTTTCTGTGATAATTCACTTAGAATGATGGTCTCCAGCTGCATCCATGTTGCTGCAAAGGACATGACTTTGTTTTTCTTTATGGCTGCATGATATTCCATCATGTAATGTACCACATTTTCTTTATCCAGTCCACTTTCTTTGGTTTTATTTTAAAAATTGCAGGGTACAATTCAGGGTTGGGTACACAAATAATCATTGTGTAGTTACCTTTGTTGATGAGTTGTGCCCCCTCTTCCCCAGGCAGATATCGACTACTGTTAATCCCACCTCCCTGCCCCTCTCCCCCCAACCCCCGCAGTTTCCTGCTACTGTCAATCCTTTTCTTATAGTACTAGGGTAGTTGTTCAAGTCCACTTTTGATTGAGCATCTAGGAGGGATCCATGTTTTTGTTATATGAATAGTGTTGCAATGAACATACATGTTCACATGTCTTCTTGGTAGAGCAATTTATAATCCTCTGGGTATATTCCCAGAAGTGGGATTGCTGGATTGTATGGTAGATCAATTTTTCGTTTTTTAAGAAAATGCCACACTGTTTTTCACAAAGGCTGAACAAGCTTACATTCCCACCATGAGAGTAGAAGTGTTTTCTTCTCTCTGCAGCTACACTGACACTTGTTTTTTTAACTTTTTAATGACGGCCATCCTTACCAGTTAACACTGGTGGTGTCTCATTGTGGTTTTGATTTGCATGTATCTGATGATGAGTGAGGCAGAGCATTTTTTTTTTTTTGGGGGGGGGTTGGAGTCTCACTCTGTCGCCCAGACTGGAGTGCAGCGGCCACTCCCGGCCACCGCAGCCTCGACCTGCTGGGCTCCGGCGATCCTTCCGCCTCAGCCTTCCATGTAGCCGGAACTACAGGCGCGCGCTACCACGCCCGGCTAATTTTTTGATTTGTTGTAGAGATGAGGTCTCGCTGCCCAGGCGGGTCTCGAACCCGCGGGCTCAGGCAATTCACTCACCTCAGCCTCCCAAAAGCGCGGGATTACAAGCTGAGCCACCGAGCCCGGCTCAGAGCATTTTTTTTAAAGGTGTCTGTTGACTGCTTGGTTGCCTTGCTTTGAAAAGTGTCTGTTTACATCCTCTGCACACTTTTAAATGGTGTTGTTTGTTTGTTCCTATCAATTCACTTGAGTTCCTTGCAAATCATGGATGTTAGGCCTTTGATAGATGCTTAGCTTGCAAATATTTTTTCCCATTTCATGAGTTGATCTTTACATTCTTGATGGTTTCTTTTGCAGTGCCAAAACCTTTTAATTTGATAAAGTTCTACCTATCAATCTTAACTTCAACTGCACTTACTTTTGAGGATTTGACCAAGAATTATTTGCCAATCCCTATATCCAGGAGGGTGTTCTCTATGTTTTCTTCTAAAGATCTTATACTTTGAAGTTTCACATTTACATTCTTGATTTATTTGGGGTTAATTTTTGTAAATAGTAATAGATAGAAGTCTAGTTTCAATCTTCTGCATGGGGTTAGCCAGATTTTCTAGCAACATTTGCTAAATATGGGTTCCTTTCCCTAGTGTTTGTTTTCATCAACTTTGTCAAAGATTAGTTGAAGTTATGTGGTTTTACGTCTGTATTCTATGTCCTGTTTCGTTGGTCTATGTGTCAATTTCTGTACCAATCCCATGCTGTCTTCGTTACTGTAGCCTTGTAATAAAGTTTAAAGCCTGGAACACCTCCAGTTTTGTTCCTTTTGCTGAGGATCGCTTTAGATATCCAGGCTCTGTTTTCCTTCCATATGAATTTCTGCATTGTCTTTTTTAGGTCTGTGAAAAATGATGCTGGCAATGTGATAGGATTTGTGTTGAATCTGTAGATGGCCTTGGGTAAAGTGGACATCTTGATAATATTGATTTTTCCAATCCATGAGCATGATATATCTTTTCATTTGTTTGTGTGTCACCCTTGATTTCTTTGAGTAACATTTGTAGATCTCATTATAAAGGTCTTCCCCCTCTTTGGCTAGTTGGATGCTGAGGTATTTTTTGGTGTGTGGTTATTGTGAATGGAATTGTGTTTTTATTTGTTTCTCAGCCTGCTTGTTGGTGGTGTATAGAAATGCAGCTGTTTTTTGCACATTGATTCGGTATCCTAAGACTTTACCAGAGTCATTTATTAGTGAGAGAATGTTTTTGATAGATTTTCTAGGTTTTTCTATGTATAGAATCTTATCATCTGCAAAGAGGGATAACTTAACTTCTTCTTTTCTTATTTGCATACCCCAGATTTCTTTCTCCTGCCTGATTGCTCTGGCTAGGACTTCCAGTACTGTGTTGATGAGAAGGTGTGAAAGTGGGCATCCTTGTCTTGTTCCAATTCTTAAGGGAAATGCTTTCAGTGTCTGTCCATTAAATATGATGTTGGCTGCAGGTTGGTCATAGAAGGCTCTTATTATTTTGAGGAATGTTTCTTTGTTGCCTAGGTGTTCAGTGGTTTTTAATCAAGAAGGCCTATTGTATTTTTTAAAAATGCTTTCTCTGCATCTAATGGAATAATCATGTGGTTCTTGGTTTTACAACTGCTTATGTGATGGATTACATTTATCAATTTAGATATGTTGAACCAGCATTGCTATCCAGAAATGAAGCACAACTGGTCATGATGGATGATCCTTGAAATATGTGTTTGGATGCAATTTGCTAGAATCTTAATCTGAATTTTTGCATCTATGTTCATCAGGGAAATTGGTCTGTAGTTTTCTTTTCTTGTTGGGTTTTTGCTCTTTTTGGGTATCGAGATGATATTAGCTTCACAGAATAAGTCAGGGAGAAATCCTTCTTTCTCAATTTCCAGGAATACTTTCAACAGGATTGGTACTAGTTCTTCCTGTACGCCTTGTAGAATTCAGTTAAGAAACCATCTGGTCCAGGACTTTTATTGGCAGGGAGGTTTCTTACAAATGAGTCGATTTCTTGGATTGTTATTGGTCTGCTTAGGTTTTCAGTTTCATTCTCTTTCAATCTTGGGAGGGAGTATGAATCCAGGATTTCCTCCATTTTCTCCAGATTTTCTAGTTTATTTGCATATCTATGTTCATAGTAATCTCTGATCATCTTTTGAATTTCTTCAGGGTCAGTTGTGACCTTGCCTTTTATGTTTCCAATTGTGTTTAATCAAACTGTCTCTCTTCTTTTTGTCAACATGGCCAGTGATCTTTCAGTTATATTTATCCTTTCAAGAAAGTAGCATTTTGTCTCACTGATCCTTTACATGATCATTTTTAATTCCATTTCATTCAACTGTAACTTTATTTTAATTATTTCAGCTTTTATACTAAATCTAGTCTTGGATTACTCTTGACTTTCCAGCTTTCTTAGTTGAGATGTTAGGCTGTTTATTTGAGATTTCTCTATTTTCTTTTAAAAAATTTATTTTATTATAGAGATCTTTGGTACAAGTGAGGATTAACTACATAAGTAGATTTCACGCAAATGAAATTTGGGCTTCTAACTGATCCTCACTCTCTCTCATAGTGGACCAGGCACCCCTTGTATTGTCCTATGTGTGCATGAAATGTTATAAACTTCCCTCTCAGCATGACTTTCATGGTATCTCAGAGCTTTTGGTATCTTGTGTTTTTGTTTCCATTTGTTTCCAGGAATCTTTATTTCTGTCTTGATTTCTGTGTTAAGTCAAAAGTCACTCAGAAGCATACAGTTTAATTTCTGTATATTTGTGTGTTTGTGGGAGTGATAATATTTATTTTTATTCCACTGTGGTCTGAGAAGATGCTAGATATGATTTTGCCCCTTTGAAATGTTTTCATGCTTGATTTATGCCTGAGAATGTGGTCAATCTGGACTGGGAGACACCTTTTATCAACAAGGGTGCCTGAATGGAGCATATTTGTATACCTAACCCTTAACTGTACCCCACAATATCATAATAAAAATATTGATTTTTTTAAAAAATATTGGAATGTGTTCCATGTGCTGATGAAAAAAATATATATTCTGTGGTTGTTAGCTGAAGTGTTCTGTAGATGTCTTTTAGGACCAATTGGCAGAGTACTTAGTTAAAGTTCTGGATTTCCTTGTTAGTTTTTTGCCTTGATGATCTGTCTAATCCTTAAAATAGTTTGACACCTTCAGACTGGCCCTTCAGGAGATGCTTAACAAAGTTTTAAGCACAAAAAAATGAAAGAATGGCTCCACTCCGAGCAAAAGCAGAGGCAAACACAATGTTAACAGACCTTACAAATCAGTAACATAACCTAAAAAGCAAAGAAGCCTCTTAAGAGAAATATGAGAGGAATAAAAACCCCACATATCAATAGTTACCTTAAACGTGAATGAACTGACTGCACTACTTAAGAGGCATAGAATGTCAAATTGGATATAGAAATATAATCAAACCTTCTGCTGCCTTCAGGAAACACATCTCATTGCAAAGGACACCCACAGGCTCATGGTAAAGACCAGGAGAAAGATCTTCCAGACAAATGGAAAAATAATTGGGAGTAACTATTTTTATATCAGAGAAAACAAACTTTAAATCAATAAAAGTTAAAAAGCACACAATATCATTACGTAATGATAAAAGGCTTGATCCTCCATCACAGGATATCTATCTTAAATACATATGCCACCCAACATAGGAGAACCCAGATTTATAAAACAGTTGCTAATTAAACTAACAGAGGACACAATCGTATATTTATAGTTGGAGATTTTAACCCCACTAACAGACTTAGACAAACTTTTTTTCTGATCTAAAGGGTCTCCGATGCTAGGGCATGCATGTAAGCTAGAACCAAGCAAAGAGGAGTCTCTAAAGTTGTAAGGCATATAGGTTCAAGCAAGTATAGACATCAAAGTAAATTTATTAGTACACTATAAAATGTTGTATTTCACATTCCTGGTCATGACTTTTGGGAAAAACATTTAATTTAGATCCTTTTCCCAGTGACAGACCATAGTGCTTTGCAAATGATAGACTCAAGAAGAAATACATTTGTTCCTGCTGAAAGTTTTGTCATGGGGCAATTTTCATGTTATAGGAATAGAAACTCATTTGGAATTGGCTGGCAGGTTAATTTTATCAGTTCAAGGACTATGAATCCCTTCTGGTAACCATTATGCTTAGTTTAAAAGAACTCTGTAGGGTAACTATAGATACCATGTAAACTTGTGTGTGGGGGGGGGTTTACATGCTCAGTTAGTCTTTATTACTAAATTCTTAAATACAGAAATTAAGTCATTTTATGTACTTAATACTGACTTGTATCCCACATCTTTAAAGTAAAATAAAGAAAAAAAGTCATTTTAATTGACAATAAATGTACAAAACGTATCAAGATTAAACATAGATTTTCATTTTGTACAAAACATAACATATATCACAAACATTTAAAGGTGAAAACAATGAGATGTTCTTCTCTTTCTAAATATGCAGTCCCCCTTCGCCTTAGAAATGAGCTGCCATAAGTCTCATGTCACTGAAGTAGTAAGGTTATTCTTATATTTGGTTGTTATTACCCAGTGATATAAAACTTTCCTTCAAAAAGGTCTGCATAGCAAAAGAAAGAAAGCTTATGGCATATTTTATGGAATTTGGAAGCCTTATATTAGACTGCTAAGCTTCTGCAAAACTCACAAAAAGTTTAAGATAGTACAACTTTTTCCCACAAATCTTTGGTAATGGAGCTGACATGGTTTAACCTCACTTTATTTTATTTATCTATTTATTTATTTATTCATTTATTTAGAGTTGGAGTCTCACTCTGTCGCCCAGACTGGAGTGCAGTGGCCGCTCCCGGCCACCGCAGCCTCGACCTGCTGGGCTCCGGCGATCCTTCCGCCTCAGCCTTCCAAGTAGCCAGAACTACAGGCGCGCGCTACCACACCCAGCTAATTTTTGATTTATTGTAGAGATGAGGTCTCGCCAAGTTGCCCAGGCGGGTCTCGAACCCGCGGGCTCAGGCAATCCACTCACCTCAGCCTCCCAAAGGCGTGGGATTACAGGCTGAGCCACCGAGCCCGGCTGTTTATCCTCACTTTAAAGCAGTCTGCCCTTTTGCTCACTAGATGCATGTACATGTTAAGAGTGATTTAATCACTGCTTGTTGTGTGAAACTTCCCTCTTTGTGTCACAGATCAAAGGGGAATGAACTGATAAAATATACATATTTTGAGTAATGACACAAACAGATGTAACTGGAAGAACAATAATTCCACCACCTTGTTTTACCTCCCGGCCTCACCATCCAAGGAGTTTTTTGCTAGGACACAAAAATGGTTAATTCTCACTCAGCACCTATTTTTAGAGATTGCAAGAGATCATCTTGCTCTGATGATTAATCAGGTTTCCAAAATAAAGAATGAAACCTTCTGCCAGCTTTTTGTGTAGGCAAAGCATGATCATCTTTTTGGTAGGTGCCTCTATAAAGGATCGACTTTTTACTTGCTTCTTGACTTGACCCCACCATTCACCCAGGGAATAGTCTGAAAGAGAAAAGATAAAATACAAGCATTTGCTTTGCTTAAAAATATAAGTTGACCAGCTGGGTAAGTTTGTAAACTTTGGAAAATGTTTGTCTTTCTCATTATGAATTAGATGAGACTGTACTTGACAATTAATGGGAACTAATGGGAAATGTACTAATCCAAGGGAAATAGATCATATCCTAGAAGGCTTTTGGGTCACACTGCCTAGTTTAAATATGTCATTGACTAGCTGTGTGACCTTGAGGAACTTTGAAGTTACTAGCTGTGTAACACCTCTGAGATTCAATTATGTCATCTAAAAATTGTTGAAAAAAATTCCCTACATGTTGAAGTTGTTGTGAGGATCAAATTGCCATATTTCATTGGATCTAAGAAATAATCAGGTGAAAGATAGGCTATTGTTTTGTATAGGACTATTAAAAAAAAGTTTACCCCTAAACCTTATACACCAAAGAATTTAAGACACAACCTTATTTTAGAAATGTTAAAATGACAAATAAGTCATCTTATCATCAATTAAATGCTGTGGTTAATATAGATAAGATGCTTAGATCCATACTTGGCATATAGTAAGTGTTCAGTGTTTTCTGTTGCGGGGTAGACTTTCTCGAAAGTAAGGTAATCATTTCCACCTTGAAAGCGGAGGCCTTTTAGAAGGGAAGACCATAGCATTTAATAGAAAAAAAACAAGGCTAGGAACTGTGGCATGCCTACAAATGTCCCTTGTATACAGGTTAGTTTTTTTCTTGCTTTTCTGTTGCACAACCCAAGGCCAAAAGCCATTTTTTAGTGTAAAGTTTTGCATTCCTCCCTCCCTCAATATAATTCTCTTAGTTACCCCCAGTCCTAATTCTCCATTAAAGCCAATATTTCTATAGAACTAGGCAGTGGGGCAACAGCACACCAGGAAGTGCCATTGGGTGTCGTGGGGAAAGGAATTACTGAGAGTGGCCAGGATGGATCTAAACCCATAAAAGTGACTACCAAGCAGACTTCTAACTTAGAACTAAATGTGAGGGACAGAACCTCTTTTCCCAAAATTTTAGAAAAAGGTTTCTTGGGATGGCAGAAGTAGGTTAATAGTTAGGTCACATAGATGATAAAATTATTCGACAAATACAAAATCTACACTGGTGTTCGCTGAATCATGTCAATGCTTTTAACTATAGTTTCTCACTTGTAAAAAAGCACTTTTTTGTATCTTACCACTTCTGTAATCAAAATGTACTATAATAGCAATAACAATAATTTTGACACTTACATACAACTTACTATTTTCCAGGTGCTATTCTCACTGCACTACTGATATTTACTCATGTGTAACTCAATGAGTTAGTTACAGTTATTATCCCCTACTTAGCAGTTGAGAAAACCGAGGCATGGAAAAGTTGTTTCTTTAAGATGTCACAGGTTCACAAATGCTCACATAGATACAGACACAAAGGTACTCACCTATTAAATAAAAAAGGAGGCAACATGATTTCTCCCATTACATTCTTATACTATTTAATAAGACCATAGGATCTATATTTGGCCCATAAAGTTGTGTCTAAACCAATGGTGTTTTAAAAACCTGATAGTAGCTTAGATTTAGGAAACATCTGAGGGCCAGTATATAGCAACGGAAAGAGGCAAGGGCATTGGTATTTTACCTGCATGTGATTCCAAAATGTGAGATAAGTTGAGTGAACTTGAGCATTTTTTGAATCATTTTATCTTCAAAAAATTGTTGAATTAAGGACAGTTGTAAGAAATAATATGAACAATCCTGTGTGACCTTCACCTAGTTATCCCCAATTGTTATAACTTGCAAATTAAATTAAAACCTTATAATGAAAATATAGATACAATCAACCCAACTAATTCACATTTTCAAAGTTTTATTTGTACTTGTGTGTGTGTGTGTGTGTGTGTGTGTGCGTGTGTTTAGTTCAATGCAATTTTAATTCATGCAGCTTAGTGCATCCACTACAACACTCAAAATATATATAAGTTGCATGGTCACAAAGGTCCCTCCTGTTGCTCATTCATAACAATATCCAACTCCCTCATGCCACCCTGTCCCATCCCTAATCTGTGACAACCATTAATCCATTCTTCATGTCTACAATTTTGATATTTCACAAATATTATGCATTTCAAATAATATACTAATCAATCCTTTGAAATCAGACTTTTCATTTGGCATAATTCCCTTAAGATCCATCTAAATTGTTGAATGTAGCAATAGTATTTTAATTTTTGTTGCTAACATATATTTCTGATTCCTTTTTTTTATGGACAGTCCACAGTTTATTTAACTATTCCCTGACAGAGAGATATTACCGTTTAGTTGGAGATGTTACTAATAAAACTGCTATAAACAGTTTTGTACAGGCTTTTGTATGAACATAATATTTTATTTCTCTGGAGTGCCACTGTTTTTTGTGGTGAAAACCTTTAAAATCTACTTTTTTATTCTTTGAAATATATGATGCATTATTATTTATTATAGTCACCATTCTGTGACATAGATCACTAAAGCTTATTCCCCTTTTATAACTAAAACTTCTCACCCTTTCGTCAACATCTCCTCTTTCTTCACCCATCCTCTTCTACCATTCTCTGGTAACCATCATTCTAATCTCTACTTCTGCATTCAACTTTTTAGATTCTGTCCATCATCAAATTAACGAATAATGAAATTGTGGTATATATACACAATGCTTATTTATTTTTAATGAAATGTCAAACTATTTTCCTGAGTGACTATAGCATTTTACATTCTTTCCAGCATTGTATGAGTGATTCTGTTTCTCTATATCCTTGCCAGCATTTCGTGTTGTCACTATTAGATGTGTAGTTTTATCTCACTGTGGTTTTAATTTGCATTGTCCTAATGGCCAGTGATAATGAATACCTTTTTCATGTGTTTGTCATTGGTATATACTCTTCAGTGAAACATTTCTTCATGCCTTTTGACTATTTTGATAGAATTCTTTCAGTTTAATTTTTTTTTTACTTTTGAGTTTTTTTAGTTATGTATATACTCTAAATACTAGTCCTTGTTCATATAAGTGATATACAATTTTTTCCCAGTCTGTACCTTGCATTTAATTTTCATAGCAAGTTCCTTTGCACAGCAAAAATGTTAATTTTGATGAACTCCAATTTATCAGTTTTTCTTTTTATGGACTGTGCTTTTTGTGTTAAGTATAAAAAGACATTGCCTAGGTCACAAATTTTTATCTTTTTATAGCACTTACAGTTTTATGTTTTAGATATAACAATTGAGATAATTTTGTATAAAGTATAAGACTGAAATTGAGACTTCTTATATTTATGTATTTCCTTATTCATATATGTAGGACTTTGCTTTTTTATTATTCTTTTGCCTTTGGATGTCCCACTTGCTTAAACACCATTTGCTGAAAAAGCTATTGAACTTGAAGACTGTTAAAATTCCTCCTTTGAATTGCTTTTATAACTTTTAAAAAAAATTAGATGAGCATATCCGTGTGGGTGTGTGGGTATATTTCTGGGGTCTGTATTGTGTTACATTGAAAGAAGTCTATCTCTCCTCCAATTCCACCCTGCCTTGATTACTGTAGTTATTAATACTGAGTGGAGTGATTCTTCTCACTTGATTCTTCTTTGACAAGGTTGCTTTAGCTATTATAGGGCTTGTGCTTTTCCATATGCAGTTGAGAATAAGCTTATCTAAGGCTACAAAAAAAGAACTTGCTGGTATTATAGTAAGAATTGCATTAAACCTGCTGTTTAATTTGGAGAGAATTGGCATCTTTACCATGTTGAGTGTTCCAATCCATTAGCACAGTAGATCTTTCCACTTATAAGATCTTTGGCTTTTTCATCATGCTGTGTTTTTCGACAGTGCTTTGCTTTGAGACTAGATTGTGTTTTCATATTTCTAATACACCAATAATAGCATTATTGTCTGTTATGCTTTTGGTTATACAAAGAAACAGAGCATAGTAAGAGGTCCAAAATTACAGTTGTGAAAAAGAAGCACATTTTAAAAAATAAAAGACTTCAGCTCTCTATACAACATATGTGTATAATGTTGAAATAATTTTACATGATAAGGTTATAATTGTTTATAGAGGGATTGATGGAGACCTATAATTTTTCATGAATACAAAGCATATTTTAATTACATTAAAGTCATGCATCAATGTGTTTGTAATTACTTTTCTTTAGCCTACAGTTTTATGATACATGTTGTAAAATGAAGACTGCTCCTTGGTTATATTCCAATATTAACCAACAATCCCTGTATCATAAAACAGACGACAAATTCTTAGAAAGAGCCCAGTGTGCTAAATTAAAAAGTGAACAAGAAGTGAATTCTTAAGTAATTGAAAATCCTAAAGACAGTATTTTAGATAAATTGGAAAGTGTCTGAGCTATTTTCCCCATTTTTTTCAGTTATTTATCATACTTTTAGACATTTGGATTTCTACAGGTTCAAAGACAGTAGACTGGATAAAAACAGGCTTGATAACTAAGATATTTATATAAAGTTCCTTACTTTATTGAAATGAGAAGGCTGGGCTTGGTGGCTCAGCCTGTAATCCCAGTGCTTTGGGAGGCCGAGGTGAGTCGATTGCCTGAGCCCGTGGGTTCAAGACCCGCCCGGGCAACTTGGTGAGACCTCTTCTCTACAATAAATAAAAAATTAGCTGGATTTGGTGGCTCAGCCTGTAATCCTAGTGCTTTGGGAGGCTGAGGTGAGTGGATTGCCTGAGCCTGAGGGTTCGAGACTCGCCTGGGCAACTTGGCGAGCCCACATCTCTACAATATATCAAAAATTGACCAGGTGTGGTAGCGCGTGCCTGTAGTTCCAGCTACTTGGAAGGCTGAGGCGGAAGGATGGCCGAAGCCCAGCAAGTCGAGGCTGTGGTGGCCGGGAGCGTGCCACTGCACTCCAGTCTGGGCGACAGAGTGAGATTCCAACTTAAATAAATAAATAAATAAATAAATAAAAGAAAAAGAAATGAGAAGAAAAAGGTTTAGGCCACTTCTGTCTCTCTATCCCACAGTGATCCATATTTGTTGAAATGCTGCAACTCCTATAAAGGCATGATTTTTTTAGATTAAAACAATCTATTTAGTAAAGCATATTGAGAAAATGCACTAATTTATGGGATAGATTAGGAGTATAGTAGCCAGAAAAAAATAAGTCAATTGGAATCTGACAACCTGGTACCTCATATATATCGTCTGACATTATAATTAGGCATTTCAGTAATCATATGCTTGCAAAGGAATATGTGAAAATTATGCAAATTTGATATATTACTAGTAACTGTTTTTAGCTAAATTTTGTGAACCCAGAACTTGAGTGGAATGTGTATGTGTGTGCAAGTGACTTACACATGCATACACAAACGCCCATATGCACAATTTTAGGACTCTTTTCATAGAATACATTGTCACCAGGTGATTCATTATATGATTTTTGATTTAAGTAGTAAGGCTTTCCACATTGTTTCAATCCTTATTTCTTGAGTGAACACTCAACAGAGGTGCCACATTTTAATCTTAAGTTCTAGTAAGTATTTTATACTCAAACCAACCGATATAGCCATGAAAAACAGATATTATTTACATATACATAAACACACCTTATTAAAGTAACTATAACTTTCATTCACTTTTATCTTGCACTTCACTACTTCAAAGAGAGAAGGTATTGATTATTATTACCTACCTTTACTGGCTATGGCCCTGGCAAGAAATAGAATCCAATATGGATGATACACACACACACACACACACACACACACACACACACACACACACACACACACATACACACACACACACCAATAAAGGGACTATTTTCAGAAGTGTGGACAGATTTTAAAAAATCCAAAAGGCTATTGAATCACCCAAAGACTACTTCCAGTAGGAAGTTGTGACATGCATCCTCCCATCTTACCAAACTTGAAGAGTCAAGTGCAGAAAGTTGCATTTTCTAAATCCAGTAAGAGATGGAGCAATATGGGAGATTTTTAACAGGATAATTAGGTATATATGCTGCCAATGTAAGAAATAAGCCGAAAACAGGGTAGAGATGAATGTGGAACAAAGGACCCAGATCCTCTCTTTCTGCCTTTCTGTCTTATGTCTGTGCCTTCCATTAGCCAAAACCGACAGAAACTTAGTCAGAAAGGAGCTTAGGAGATAAAATTTATAGAGGGTTAGCTTTACAGTCACAGAGCAAAGAAGGGCACTAAATGAATCGTGCCACACCAGCAAGAAAACAGTGTTTTAGAATAAATAAGTTTTGAAAGAAAAAGTAAATGTACTAACTTAAAATTCTGTATCAGTTAAATTATTCTTCAAAAGTGAATGAAGAATAAATACTTTATTAGACAAACAAATGCTAAGAGAATTTGTTGCCATTAGACTTGCCTGGCAAGAGATGTAAAAGAGAACTACTGGAGAGAGAAAAAAAATCATATATTTCAGAAACATAGATCCATGTAAGAAAGAAAATAAATTAGAGAAAAATAAATTCAGTAAAATAAAATCATTTATTTTTCTTATTTTTAGTTGATCTAATAAATAATTATTTTTAAGTGCAATAACAGCAACAGCAAATATTGAATGATTAAAGCTTATGGATAATAGAACTGAAAAAGTAAAGAAGGAAAAATTGAAAATAATCTGTAGGGGGAAAATGATTAGAATAGGAGCAAAGAGAAAATGTCACAATTCCTTTACTTAAATCAGCATCAGAACCATCCCCTAACTAGGAGTCATAGTTCAACTTCACTTAGTTGTAACCATAACTTATTTCATTTTTTTCTCTTCTTAAACGATAAAGGAAATTTGAACGAAACAGAGAGTATAGGTAGAAGTGAAAGCCTAATACATGTTATCTTTTGTAATGGACTTAACTATTCCGCTTAGCCTTACTTCAATGTAAAGATTTATTTTTTCTGTAAACCACGCTTTTAGGAACCAATTGTACTCTCATTTAAATTTCTCTGTTTCATATTCAGCTTTTATTGGAGTAGACTTCCCCCTTTATTCTTTTAAATAACGGGATTTTTTGCCTATCTCTAATCTTATTGTCTTTCTCCAAGTTTCTAAAGATATTGCCTCAGAATACTAAAATCCTAAAATGTACTTTATTTACTAACATGGAGAGAGATGAGCAGCTTTGAAGACAAAGATAATTAATGACAAAAAGTGTCATGCATGCACACACATACATATTAAAGTCGGATTCAGTAACTCATCGTACTTTTCAATATTCTAAATAAAGTTAAAAAGTAAAGTTAACCCTAAAGATTCACCATAAGATTTTCAGTGCCTTAAAATGTTTAAGGAAATATAAACACTTTATTGTTTGAGACACCTATTGAATACAACATATTTTGAAATATTTTCAGCAATGGTATGATATAGATCATTTTTCAAATAACCAGATTTAACAATTTTTAAACACGTAAAAAATTGAATGGAATTTTGTGGTATAAACTAATATAAACCTTATTTATCCTCCTCTAAATTCAGTTCATTTGTGAAACCTCATTTAGAGTGAAATAAAATATTTTCTCTGGTTTCCATAACAGGCTCCCACTTTCAAGCTTCAGTGGGTAAGTATATTGGTTATGAGGTTCAGAAAAATTTTGGACCAAATTATAAATGATCATTATTTGCACATTTTTCCAATGTTTAAGCTGTCTGGTATAAGATATTCAAAATAGGATATCACTCGTTTAAAGATTCAGTCTCTTTCTCTCTCAAAACATTTTAGATAAAATAGCACGTGCAGCTTCATCTGCTACACAAATTCTTTCAACGCTTCTCTTCTATCCAGAAGCAGATTTATCAGGATGCAAATGAAGCTTAAGCTTTAGGGCCCCTCCATTTCACGGAACTCTTTAAAAATACTTGCAGAGCTGTCACATAATCATGTGCTTGAAAATATGCAAAACCAAGGTCTTCAAATTGTAGGCACCGCAATCTTTGGATCTTCTATTCTCATCACTTGTTTCTTAAAATGACACATTCAACCTTCCTGAGAACATTATCAGGATGAAAATTTAGTCTTGCTATAAACAAAAACTGTTGGTATTAAGAGCAGAATAAGTATTTTAACATGTAGGTGATTTTTTAACTTTTCTTTTTTGAAGACATTAGAAAAGAATTTTAATATGAGTTTACAAGTTTGCTGAAGTTGCAATCTAAATGTCATTCTCATAGATTTATATTGTTTTCATTACTAGTTCTTGGTCCAGGCTTTCAATAAATAAACTTGTGGAATGAGTTTGAATATTAAATAATAACAAAGTGGCATTTAGAGACTATTTTTCAGAATTCTTAATATTTTACAAAATACCTAGAATTCTGATTTGAAGCTTTAAGGTCTTCCTGAATTAGAGAAAAATTGTAACTTTTTACCACATTATATTAAAAACTCAATCACAGTAGCCTTCTAACAAAAAGAGGTAAATGCAATGACAATTGCAAATTTGACATTAATGCCACCTAATATCTTTCAGGCTTAACAGTATGGTTTTACGTTATATTCTTCGTATGCATATATACCATTGCTCTATATCAGGGGTTTGCAGGTTTGGCCTATGGGCTAAACCCAGCCTACCATCTTTTACAAATATAATATTTTTTTCAGAAATAGTTTTAGATAACTGTAGATTCACGTCAAGTTGTAAGAAGAGAGACAAGAAGTAACGTTTTACCCAATCTTTCTCAATGATAACATACCACAGAACTATAGTTTAACAGCATAACGAGGATATTGACATCAGTACAATAAAAATACAAGATATTTCCATCACTGCAAAGATGCCTCATGTTACCTTTTCTGGTCAGACTCACTTTTGTTCTGCCCTCATCCACTCCTTAATCCCTAGCAACCACAAATGTAATCTCTATTTGTATAATTTTGTCATTTCAAAAGTGTTATATAAATGGAATCCTATACTGTGTAACCATTTAGAATTAGCCTCATTCGCTCAGCATAATTCTCTCCAGATTCTTCCAGGTTTGCTATGTGCATCAATAGTGTACTTCTTTCTATTGTTGAGTAGTATTCTATGTTATTAATACACCAATTTAATCATTCGTCTGTTGAAAGACATCTGGGTCATTTCCAGTTTCTACCTATTACAAATACAGCTGCTATGAACAGTTTTTTGAGTGAACAACTTTCCACTTAGCTGTGCTTAATGCCCTAGAGAGTAAAATCTCTGAGTTGTATGATAGTTACATGTTTAATTTCTTCCAACGCTACCAAGTTGCTTTTCAGAGTATCAGTACCATTTTACATTTCCACCGACAATGTGTGCTTGCCAATATTTGATGTTGCTACTACTTTTTTTTTGAGTTGGAGTCTCACTCGGTCGCCCAGACTGGAGTGTGGTGGCCGCTCCCGGCCACCGCAGCCTCGACCCGCTGGGCTCCGGCGATCCTTCTGCCTCAGCCTTCCAGTAGCCGGAACTGCAGGCTCGCGCTACCACGCCCGGCTGATTTTTTTCATTTATTGTAGAGATGAGGTCTCGCTGCCCAGGTGGGTCTCGAACTCGCGGGCTCAGGAAATCCACTCACCTCAGCCTCCCAAAGGTGCGGGATTACAGGCTAAACCACCGAGCCCGGCTGTTACTACTTTTTAATTTAGCTATTCTGATAGGTACATAGTTCTATCGCCTTGATGTCTTAATATGTATTTCCCTAATGGCCAATGATGTTGAACATCTTTCATGAGCTTATTTGCCATTAATGTGCTGTCTTTAGTGAAAAGTCTCCATGTCTTTTGCCCATTTTCTAATGGTTTGTTATTGTTTTTGTTTTGTTTTTACTTTTGGGTTATATGAATTCTTCATATATTCTAGATAACAGTCCATGGTCGGATTTGTATTTTGCAGATATTTTTTCAAGTGTGCAGTTTGTCTTTTCATCCCCATGGCCAGATCTTTTCCAGAGGAAAAGTTTAAAATTGTTTAAATCCAATTTATTAAATTTTTTTTTAAAAGGAACATGCCTTTAATGTTAATTCTAAGAACTCTGTCTAGCCTATAATTTTGAAGACTGTCTCCTATATGTTTAAAAAATATTTATAGTTCTGTGTTTTGATTTTAAATTCATCATCCATTTTTAGTTAACTTTTAGAAGGTGTGAAACTTGGCAAGGTCTTTGTTGTTGTTTTTTACATTTTTGTCTTCTTGTCCTAGCACCATGTATTGAAAAGGCTACAATTGCTTTACTGAATTGTTTTTGCATCACTGTCTAAATCAGTTGGGTGAATTTGGGTCTATTTCTGATCACTCTATTCTGCTACATTGATATCACCGCCAATCTCACACTATCTTGATTGCTATAGACGGATAGCAAGTCTTAAATCTGATAGATTTATTCTTCCTACTTTGTTCTTTCTTTTCACCATTATTTTAGCCATTTTAGTTCCATTGCCTTTTTACATAAATTTTAGAGTGATCTTTCCTACAACAACATGTGGCATTTTGATAGAAATTATGTAAACAATTTATCAATTTGGGCAAAACTGACATTACTCTGTTAAATCCCCCATTCCATCAACACAATATATTTCTCTTTTTATTTTGTTATTCTTTAATTTACTTTTATAGCATGCATTTTACTTTTTACCATGTAAGTCTAGTACATGTTTTCCTACATATATATCTATTTATTTTTATGTGAAATAGTAAAAGATACTATTTTTTAATTTAAATGTTCATATGTTCATTGTTAATACATAGAATTGATGATTTTAATAGTCCTCATATTTTAAAGAAGATTTAGGTTCACAGCAAAATTGAGTGGAAGAAACAGACTCTAGTTATGTGTGTCTATTTCTGGACTCTCTGTTATATTGATGTATTTATCTATTATTTTGCCAATACCACATTGTGTTTATTAATATCATGTTGAAGTTGGATAATCTTAATCTTCTGACTTTGTTCTTGTCATTCAATACTGTTTCAGCTATTCTAGGTCTTTTGTCTAGTCACACAAACTTTAGAATCAGTTTGTCAGTGTCCACAAATTGATTACTGAGATTTTGATTGGGATTACATTGAATCTACAGATCAATTTGGGAAGAAATTCCTATCCGTAGATATGGAATCTCTTTGTCTGTATTTGCAGTTTTTCTCATATGAATATTGTACATATTTTGCTAGATTTATGCCCATGTATTTTATTTTAAGGGGTGCTAATGTAAATAGCGACAATTGATTTTTGTATGTTTGTCTTTCATCCTGCTACATTAATGAAATCACTTCTTAGTAAGTTCTAGGAGATTTTTGGTAAATAGCTTGGAATTTTTATTTTTGTGCTGTCTGCATATAAGGAACAGTTTTAAGGCTTCCTTTCCCATTTGTATGGATTTATTTCCTTTCCTTGATTCATTGCATTGACTAGAACTTCTAGTACTATGTTGAATATGAGTAGTGAGAGCGTGCATTTTTACCTCATTCAAAATATTAAGGGGAAGATATCTTTCACTAGTAAATATGAAGTTAGCTATAGGTTTTACATAGATGTTATTAAGTTGAGAAATTCCTCATTTCATTCTATTTTTCAGAGTTTGTTTCAGGAATAGTTACTTAGTACATTCATTGATAAAACTGTGTGACATTTCTTGTATGATCTGTTGATATGGTACATTATAATGATTGATTTTTCAAATATAGAACTAAACTTACATCCCTGGAACAAACCTCAACTGATCTATTTACATATTGCTGAATTTTATATGCTGAAGTTTTGTTAAGAAAATTTCCACTGATATTCATGAGGGATATTTGTTTGTAGTTTTCTTCATTTCCTTTTATTTATTTATGTTTTGTACTGTCTTGTTTCGGTATTAGGCTACTGCTGAACTCATCAAATATAGTTGTTGTCGCCTCTTCAATTTTCTAGAAGACATTGTGTGGAATTGGTGTTAATTTTTCATTAAAAGTTTGACAAAATTTTCCAGTGAAACCACCTGGGCATAGAGTTTTGTTTTTCAAAAGTTTTAAAATTGTGTTTGACATTTGCTTAATGGTTTCACTAATTACCTAGTATTTTCAAATTACTATTCAATTGCCAAAATCCAAACTATTCAAATTATCTATTTTATATTTGATGATTCTCAGTAGTTTGTACCTTTTGAAAAATTGGTCCATTTCATCTACATTATCAAGTATTTGTGTGAAGAACTGTCCATAGTGTAAACTATTTATCCTTTTTTTTTTGTATTTTCCAGATCTGTGGTAATATTCCCTGTTTCATTCCTGATATTAGTAATTTGGGTCTTTTCAAAATTTTCTTTGTCACATTTGTTAGCACTTTGTAAATTTTGTTGATTTCTTTTGAAGAACTAGCTTTGTTTCATTGATTTTCCCTACTGTTTTTTTTCTGTTTTCAATTTCATTGATTTATGCTCTTATCTTTATTATTTCCTTCTTGAGGTGAGGACTTAGATTTTTGATTTGATACTTTTCCTTCTTTCTAATGTTTGCGTTTGGGAGCAAGTTTTAAAAACACAGTGCATTATTTAACTTACATGACAATCTTTTATCATAGGCAGTGCAGAGTGTTATCTTTAAACCTTGTACCACTATTAGGTACTTCTCTCAGACAAGTTTCTTCAAGCTTATTCAAGTTTATCGATTAGCAAGTTGATCAAAATTTTATCTTTTCTTTATATACAAATCATGTATAATCTCCTTGAAGGCAGGGAACTGAAGTTATTAACTTATATTCTTAATTAGAAAGCCTGGCTATAATAATTGTTTGATAACTAAATGCATATCCATTCCTTGGCCTAGTGACATTGCTTTAAATGAGATTTTGTTGCCATGGTTGACTCATAGTACCAAAGTCCAAAATGCTTTTTGACATAAACTTGAAAAAAGATTTGATTTGCCACTCTCAATGTATTCAGCCTTTATCTTAAGTTCTATAATTACATGACCCATAAATTTATCTATTTGCCCCTCTTGCCTGTTTCCTTTTTTTCCATGTGTTATTACTGAGCCTCTATTATACCTAACACACTTTTGAGAACTAAAGTTGCAAACATAATATTAATCGTAATCAATTCTTAACATCAAGAAATTTATAGTTGAGTAGTGAAGGTGGATTTATATTGCAGTGGGAATGTGGGGGAGCTCAATAAATCTTCATTAAGTAAATTTAAACAAAAACCAGAAGAATCAAAAAATCATGTAATACATTGACAAAAAATAAAAGATAAGGAAATTTTAAGCAGAGATAATTTTAGTCACATAATGAAAAGGCAAAGGGGATGAAGACATTTTAAAGGAAGACACAATTGTTGTGATGGAGTTTGCATTCTAGCAGATAAGGTATACATTGAACATAAAACCAATTTACTTATCAAAAGCATAATAAAAAGAGCAAAGCTGCATGCCAAGAGAACATATATGATGAACTTTTGAAATAATTTGAGATATAATGATAGGAAAGCACATGAGATAACTTAAAGGAAGCTCAGAGAGGTGTAATATAGGGTTGAAAATGAAAGAAGGGCTAGATTGCATAAGTCTATTTATCCTTGATCATATTTTCCAATGGGATATCACACAATTACTGAATATATCCTTCCAAGACGGGTATGTGTCTGCTTGCCAATAATTCTTAATTTGCATCAGCAACTCCACTCCTCACTACCACATCCATTTTGCAATTCTCTGCCCTGCTTTTTGCCGTGGGAAGCTTGCTTCTTCATCTGTATCACCAAGGTCTGTGGCACGCTAACTTTCAATATATTAGATGGCACCAGCTGGAGATCAGAGGGCAAGAAAACAAGAGGTTAGGGTATTTACTTGCCATTTCCTATATGCTTCACTAAGGTTCTGGTAGTGACTGTGCTTTTCTCTCAATATTCCAGTAACATTATTCCTTTACCCTGAAGTGTTGGGCCTGGAGGCAGAAACAAATTACCTCTTTTGCTACTTCCTGAGTGACTCACCATTTCCTATTTGTTCATGACAACATGCCTATACCTTTATCCGTAGTACATTCACCAAATTATTTTCTAGTAAATGCTTTTGAATCTGTCACTTATTGCCTACCTGGACATTCACTCACTAATACAGAATAATAGATGCAACTATTAAATCATGTTATTAGAGCAGGCATGATGACTCACACCTGTATCCCAGCACTTTGAGAGGCATAGGTGAGAGGATTGCCCGAGCCCAGGAGTTCGAGATCAGTTTGGGCAACATGATGACACTTCATCTCTACAAAATAATTAAAAAATCAGCTAGTTGTGGTGACCCGTGCCTGTAGTCCCAGCTACTTGGAAGGCTGAAGTGAAAAGTCATCTGAGCTCAGCTGGTTGAAGTTGTGGTGGCCTTGATCGTGCCACTGCTCTCAAGCCTCTGTGACAGAGACTGACTCAAAAAGAAAAAAAAAAAAGAAAAAATCATGGCATTGTTTTTCATCTCTCTGACATCAATGCATTTACCTTCTTTGTAGTCCTAATACCTATGTTTCATTAAGAAATCTTTAAAAACAATTAATTCCTACACAGTTACGTCTTAAAATCGTAGAAAATCAATATAAAAATTTGGCAACCATTATTTTTACAACACAATTTAATTAGTTTTGAGTTGTACTTATATTTAGTAAGGAAATGTTCTTCCTTATTGACTCTATAGAAGTTATTGATATATATTACCAAGACTTGAAATCAAAGCATTTTGCAAGGGTCACGGACTTAATTGTCTGTGGAAATGTGAGTTAAGATCTGTTCCCATTTTCATGAGATACGGCACTTTTTTTCCCCTTTGGCCAATGGGAAAAGTTATGAAAGTTTAAAATGAACCCACAAGATTCCAGTTATTTATTTACTATTCTTAATGGAAATTAAAATCATATCAAATAAAATGTATTATACATATACACCCACAAAAATTATCTCAGATATCAAAATAGGTTGAGTGGAAAACCTGGACTTCTGCCCTCGTCTGACAGTAATACTTACCTACTTCTGTCCTCCCCCAGTGTAGTCAGAGAAGACAAGATAAAACAAATTTAGGCCAGGCACAGTGGCTCACGCCTATAATCCCAGCACTTTGGGAGGTCGAGGTAAGAGGATTGCCTGAGCCCATGGATTCGAGACCAGCCTGGGCAATTTGGCGATACCTCATCTCTACAATAAATTAAAAAATTTGCCAGGCGTGATGGCATGTGCCTGTAGTTGGAAAGCTGATTCGGAGGGATCACCTGAGCCCAACAGGTTAAGGCTGTAGTGGCCGTGAGCATACCACTGCACTCCTGCCTGATTGACAGAGTGAGACTCCAACTCAAAAAAAATTTTGAATAATATTCAGTGTCTCGTAACATAATATCACAAATGCCAAAAAGGAAAATCTTAACAAGAATGAAAAAAGACAATAGTCGCTTATACCAACATGACTCAGATGATAGAATTATCTAGCAAGGATATTCATGCAGTCATTATGAAAATTATTCACCAAGTAATTACAAACGTCCTTGCAACAAATAAAAAATAGAAAACTTCAGCGAGAAATAAAAGACACATAAAGCAACATGAAATATTAAAGCTAAAAAATATAGTAAACCAAATAAAATGAAAAGAATGATCTGGAAAGCAAAATGGAGGTTACAGGAAATGAGAGAAATGTGCATTCAGATAGGACAATAGAAATTACATAGACTGAACAATAAAGAAAATAAAATGATAACAAATTACCAGGACCTCAGTGACCTGTGGTATTATAATAAAAGATTTATTATTCATGCCAGCAGAGTCCTGAAAAGAGAGAAAAGCAGAGTGTTACTGAACAATACTCAAAAAAAAAATGAATGAAAAATACAAATTTTAATTAAAAAAGAATGCAGATACAAGGAGCTGAATGAACAAACAGAATAAACCCAAAGAAACTCATGCTTAATTTAATTATATGCAAACGTCTGAAAACTAGCGATAAAGAAAAAAATGTCTTGAAAGCAATAAAAGAGAAAAGACACTTCATCAGCTACAAAGTTCACATAACAGAGGATTTCTTATGTGAAACCATGGAAGCCAGAAGGAAGTGGTATGATGCTTTTTAAGTGATGAAATAAAAGAAATATTAACGTCCAGAAAATAGACAAGGAGGCAACATTTCCAAATGTACTTTATGAGGCAAGAAGTAGTCTGACACTAAAACCAGACATGCACAGTACAAAAGTGAACAAACTGCAGACCAGTGTTGCTCATGAATATAAAGACAGGGTCTCACTGTCTTCCAAGCTAGAATGCAGTGGCACAATCATGACCCACCACAACCTGGACTTCCTGGTCTCAGTCAATCCTTCTGTCTCTGCCTCCCAAGTAGCTGGAACTACAGGCATGCACCCCCATGTCCAGTTTATTTATTTTTATTTTTATTTTTTTAGTAGGACAAGGCCTTGCTATGTTGCCTATGTTGGTCTTGAATCCTCAGCTCAAGCAATCCTTCTGCCCCAACCTCACAAAGTGCTGGGATTATGGGCGTGAACTACCACACTTGACTGAGACCAAAAAAAAAATTTAACAAAATTTGACACATGGTATCAACAGGCTAAAAACTAATCTCCTGGTCATTCATTTGATGAAAGAAAAAAGTTTGATGAAATTCAGCATCCATTCATGAATTTGGAAATCTCAGAAAACGAGGAATCAAGGAGTACCTTCTCAATCTGAAAAAGAACATCTACAAAAATTCTATAATTAGCATCCTAATAATGGTAAAATACTTTAAAGCTTTCATTCCAATACTTTGACTACAAGTCAAAGTTGTTTATTCACTACTAGTATTAGAGGTTCTAGCTAATGCAAAAGCATAAAGAAAGATAAACTGTTTCTATTTGTAAATGCTCTGATGATCTATGCAGAAAATCTTAGGCATTCTACAAAATTACTCTCAGAAGTAATGAATTTAGTGAGGTGGCAAGATACAAGATCAACTCATAAAAATCATTTGCAAGCAATGGATACAAAGTTTTATTTACGCAAGCTGAATAAGTTCTAGTGTTGTGCTATAGAACATCCTGTCTATAGATATCAATACTACATTGTAAACTTAATTCATTACGTGGATAGTTTGCATGTTAAGTGATCTTACCACAATAAAATAAAATTTTAAGAAAGAGTACCTTCAGATCTCATATAAACACATGGAAAGTAGTTCAATGTTATTTACCATTAGAAAGAAATTCAAATTAAGACCATTGTGATATATCCCTACACACTTAAGACTAAAAGTGGAAAATATAAAATTGAGAGCACCAAATGCTGGGGAGGATTTGGGAAAACTGGATCACTCATACATTGCTGGTGAATATGTAAAAGGTACAGTCCCTTTTTGAAAAATTTTGGCAGTTTCGTAAAAAAATAAATAAAAAACAACTAAGTATGCACTTTCCATAAGGCCCAGGAATTAATTACACTCTTGGGCATTAATCCACAAAAATAAACAAAAGTACATGATTGTTGGCAAATTTAGAAATAGCCAATAGTTTAACTCACTGCAGAGCACCGTATCGTGGACTACCACTCAACATCCAATAAGCTATTGATAACGACTTGAATGAATGTCAAAGACATAATGCTGAGTGAAAAAAAAGCCAATATCTAAAGATCACATACTGAATGATTTTGTTTATCTAACATTCTTGAAATGACAAAATTGCAGTGAGGATGGAGAACAAACCAATGGGTGCCAGACTTTAGAGACTATTGAGGAGTTTAGCTGGTTAAGATGATTCTAAAAGAGTAACACAGAGTAAATCTATGTGGTGATGGAACAGTTCTGTATCTTCATTGAATTTTGGTTGCACAATACTATATTAATGTCAGTTTCCTGCTTTTTATATTGAATTATAGTTAGTGTGGGATGTAGCCTTTGGGAGAAACTGCACGAAGGCTACCTGGGATTTCTCTATACTATCTTGGCAATTTCCTGTGAATCTATAATTATTTGAAAAGAGTTACGTTTTGAAAAAACATCTGTCAATTTTTAACAATCTAGAATGGGGCTAATAAGACCTCCCAGATGTAGTTAATGTGAGAACTAAATGGAAGACATAAGTGAGAGGGGGGCTCAGGAAAATACCATAGTGACAAAGTCTAAACTGGAAATCATTTTTTGGCCTAAATTTATTTTACATGCCTTTCACTTTTTTCCAGCTAACTTAAGCATGTGTGTCCACATCTATGTCATAAATATCTTAAGGGAAATATATGTATTCTATACAATTTATAAATTATTACAGGTGCCAAATAATTTCGATTATTGACTAAGGCTAAGTGACAATTAAAATATACCTGAGGGCATTCAGATATATCAGTTTTTGGTGCATTAGATATTACCCAGGGCATATTTCTGGTTTATCTGACACTGCAGTTGTTTTAAGAAACATACAATTTAGGGTTTCTCAAAGTAGGCTGTGAATTAGAATAACTTATAAAAACACAGATTGCTGAGTCCCCCATCCTAGAATTTCTGATTTTTGAAGTCTCATGTGTACTTGTACTTCTCAGAAATTCCCTATTAATGCTGCTGGTTGGTAGATTAATAAACTGCGTATATGCCTTGGCCTAAACATAGGCTTATGTCTATAGAAAACTCTCAGTACAACATATTAAAGAACTTATACTTTGGGCAATATTGGACTTCATATCACAGGAGGACATTAATACTAACATGCAGACTTGGAGTCAAGTCAGTTCCCCCAATTTTTTTTTTTGCATTTTGTTTTATGAAATGTTTGCTTATATGCATAGTTAGACAACCACACTAAGGGGAGGATAAGAGATGACCTATGGAAAAGGATTGTTTTAAGCTTTTTGGGAAGACAGGAATTTTAACAGAATTACTTAAAATTATTATTTTTTTATAAAATCATTTTGTACATTTTTATTTTAAACCTGTGTGGTACACTTCAGGATTAGGTATACAAGTGGTCATCCTACATGTGGAGTTTGGCACCCCTCTGCACCCCACTTTGCCTGTTTTAAAATCAGGTATCCTTACTTATGTTATGTGCCCCCCCCACTCCCTCCCCCGGCAGTTTCCGGCTATTGCCAATCCTTTTCTCACAGTATTATGGTAAATGTTCAGGGTCTGCTTGTGAGTGAGAACATGTGGTACTCACTTCTTCGTTTCTGTGATAGATCACTGTGCATTATAGACTCTAAATCCGTCCAAGTTGCTGTGGAGTCTATAATGTTGTCCTTCTTTATGGCTGCAGAATTACTTAAAAGTAAACTAGAACTTCTGTTTTATTTTAAATATGTTTTATTGAGGATAATGGTAATATGATAATGATAACATTCTAAAATGTATAATATATAATTAACTATTAAAGTGAGCAGCATAGTATGACTTGGTATGTCATTTTTCTATTTTATCTATTATTTATTTCTGTGTCAAGCAGTTGAATGTCTGACATAGAAAAATGAACCTGTCACTTTAACAAATGGTACTATAAAAACACTCAAATAATTTTAGTATGGATTATTGTATTTCCAAAAAGAATATTTTTCTAAAAAGTGTTACCAATGTTACCTATCAATATTGGGCTCACTTGTTGCATAAAAATTAATAAGGAAGAAGGTGAAGAAAATCTCTATTGGAAAAGAATGATTTACAAACATGCTGAATGACATAATACAACTGTGTTCACTTAATAAAGAAAAAAAAAATCCTCTGCTGAGATCCATTAAATGATCATCAACTCAATGTCTAAGACATTAGGGTTTAAATAATTGGCAGCAAAAAAATTGAAGAAATAATAATTTGTTAATGAAGAAGTTTTATCATAACTGACAACTGAAATTTAGCATTTGAGGAGGATTTCTTTGTTTCTTTATGAGTGTTCTTTATTTTCACAGAAAACTTGTCCCATGAGACCTACACACATTCTGCCTTCAGAATTCAGCTATGCATTCTACTGTTGCTTCTCTTATTCAGACTGTTGGCATCATCAATACATGACTTTTGATTGGATCCCAAGGGTAAAAAATAACTTTGGTAGACAGTGGATACATAACGGATGCCTAGATTATTCTGGGCATTTCTTTTTGTTCAGTAGAGTGAAATTTTTGGTGTTGTTGAGAAGAGGAAAAAAAAAGAAAAGGCTTTTAAAAGCCAATTTTGAATCAGGATTTTCTACTGTGTTACTTCAGAAATTTACATAAATGTTACAGAAAATATTGTTCGAATTTTGTACTGAAGAGTTTTTGTGTTTGCAAGGCTGTGAGAGCAAGTACTATGTCCACTGTGCTATTCTGGCTTGGATATTAGTCAGAACACAGTTGAGCATTATTTGAATTCACAGGGCTTGCCATGCTGGAAGCACAACCTTATATGTAGTGTCCATGGGCAGTCCTATTATGGGAAACCAACTTGAGAGAAAAGGCGGGTCACTTGCTTGTGCGCAGGTCCTGGAATTTGAAATATCCAGGGGCCTCTACAGAATCCTGGCATCAGTTACTATGTTGACTCACTCAGTGTTGGGATCACTCACTTTCCCCCTACAGGACTCAGATCTTGGAGGCAATTACCTTCAGAGAAAAACGAATAGAAAAAACTGAAGTGTTATTTTTTTCAGGCTGCTGAAGTTTATTGGTTTCTCATCGTTTCTAAGCCTACTGGAGCAATAAAGTTGGGAGAGATTTTTACCAAGATTTTTTTGCTGTCTTGGTAGACGCTTTTTTTCCCCAAATGCTTTGGTGGGAAGAAGTAGAGGACTGTTGTAAGTACAAAGTAATTAAAATATTTTTTACTATGGCATAACTTTTAGTTTGTGACAAGCTCACTGATTAGGCAGATTGAGTTTAAATTATTACAGTAGTTTGTGAATAAGCATAACTGTTGTCATATATACTGCTTATATATGTATATATTCAGGTATATAAGTTTCTCATTGGGAAAACTTTTCAACAGAATTAAGGTACAGTTAATTTATTTTCTTTGCAGCCGAATCAAACACATTCTTGTTTAAGAAACCACTGAAGTAATGGAATATGCAAAAGTGGCTTTAAGTATTTGTAACAGACCATTTTGATTGCTGTGAAATAGTTTATATATATATATGAGTTATTATTTAGTTTGTTGACACGTCTGTATTTATCTACTTATGTATAGTATAGTGATTTTACGCATATTCTCAGTTGAACTTATAGCTGTATGAGAATGACATGGAGGGCCAAAGTTTAAAAAATTGTATCTGGCATATCAAGGTAAAAATAAATAATAAAACGACTTGAAATTGATAATTAGAGATTGCCAAAAGTATTGACAAATATTTAATTTCAATGTTTCTCATATTTACAATTTTGAATGTTCTTTGCTATATGATATGAAAATTCTTTTAAATAATGATGTGTTCTGTGCCGGCAAATGACCAGACAGTTTCTTCTTGAGACAACAACATACAAATTTGAGGGACTTCTAATCATTTTACAGAAAAGTTACCATGTTATTTCATGCCTATGATGACCTTGCTTTAGTAAAGCTTTTGAATTTGGTTTTTATATAAAAATGAAACTATTTTGCTTATTTTTGAGAAATTCATGATGACAAATGAAGAATTTAAAAATTTACTGTAGCGCAACAGTAAAACTAATATATAAAAATAATACACGATGAGGAATATGTGTCCCAAAGAGATGGATGAAGATTACCCCCTGTCTTTGACTTGTGAATTATAGTCATTCCTAAATAGATATGAGGACAATGCCTATAATTGACAATGAAAAAAATAAATCTCTCCAAATAAGTAATGCAACTCCACAAAGCAGAATGAGAAGTTTTGCCTATGAAAGAAGTTTGCAGGTATACATAAACATTGTTCATTTATAGATTCACATTAGATGCTATCAGATTTTATAGCATGACATATTGACATTGCTCCCTTACTTCATAAATTTCTTTGGTGTGCATTAATATTGTTTTCTGATTGAAAACTATTCTATTTATTTATATTAAAAATATAGTATATATGTGTTGTTTGCAATACAAGCACACATGTACACATTTTATTTATTTATTTTTGATAAAATTAACATACAAATGTGATTAATTTCACTAATAATTTCGTATAAAATTAAATTATAATCATATGCCAGCATGTAGAGCAATTTTAAAAGAATAGCAAAGATGCCGTTCTGGAATGAAGCAAAAGAAGCCTGCACTCTGCTTTGTCATAGATACACAAATAACTTTTTAAATTTAGGAATATGATGAAAACTAACATTTTTAGGATCTGTCCTGTAGTGTTTTATTATAGTACATTTAAATACTATCAAGTAATGCTTATGAACTATGAATGTGCATTTGTTGAGAAAATGGAGATATTCTCAGTGTTATATTATACATTAATTATTATTGTTTGACAATATATTGCTATTTTGATATTTGCATTTGAATCCAGTTTTTAAATTTGCCTTAGTTTGACAAATTAAAAGAGTGCATTTTGCTGTTGTTTAACCAAAATAGCTACCCTTTAAAAGAGGAGATCACTGTATTACCGCTCATATTGTATTTACTGTTGGAATTACTCAAATAAAGCATAGTAAAGAATTCAGTGCAAATAGACATTTCCTATTAATTTTAAATGATGCAGATTATCCTCAGTTACAATAAAATCATCTTTTAGAATTTCATTTACAGTCTTAACTATGAAAAAGAGATTGCTGATCCAAATTGATGATATACTTTTTAATAAGAAGTTTTTGGTGTCTATTACATGACATAACATTATTAAAAATACAATAGAGTATGTCATGTTGATGTTGCTCTAAACTTTAGAAAGAGACTACAAAATGTTTGTGCACATTTACATTATTTAAGAAGAAAATGGATGTTTGTTGAAAGTATTCCAGCTAGAGAGCACTGAAATGCAAATCTATAATGTTGGCCGATATATGACTACAGCTTCCTCTTTTGTATTCATTTTAAATCCTTGTAGTCCAAGTCATTTGCTACATGTGAAACAGATTGTCAAGTTTTTAAACCACTTATGTGGCTTTATAAAAAAGATTAAAATCATTGTCTTGAAAACATTAGGTGTTTTTTTTTAAATTCTCTTTTTTATCTTTCATCATGACTTCATCTGAAATGTAAAACAAAGTGCTTTCACAAACTTTCCTTCCCCTTCCACATCCTGCTGTAATACTTTGCTAACTTACTAAAATTATTGATCATATTTTTCATCAAACTATTCTTTACTTTATCATAAATACAAAAGACATTGTACATTGGTGTGAGTATGCATGCTTTTATATACCCACATGCACATATAGTCACATGACAGGGTACCAAATTTCCTAAGAGTATCTAATTGAAAATTAAGCAGAAAATAATTTTTCTTTAGAGATACTTTTCTGTTCATTTTAAAAAATTTTAAACACATTGTTTTTTAAAGGAATTTACAAATAAGACTAAAGTAAGTTTTCTGTTTAACAATACAAACCATGAAGAAATAAACAAATTCAGAATGTATGGGGCCTGAAGTTATACAACGGGGGGAGCCCTTCTAAGAAAAATAATACAAAATTATAAATACAAAATTAGGTAGGATCTTGGGAGGGGCCCATGTATGTGATGCTTTAATAGTTTCATGGGATATCACCTCTGTATGAATAGATTCGTTGAGATTGAATCATTTCCCAGTTACATTTTAAAATAAAATTGATGTTAGTTATATTTCTTTGAAGCATATATTATTTCTCAAAGACAGCCTTTTATTTAATGCAGATTAGAGAGTTAAAAGAATTTATAATGGTAGGAATTTGACATTTCTGCCTTTCAATCTGAAAAGATACATTGATTAAAGTGATGTCAAACTCAGTTAATGGAGGCGGTGCAGTTATTTCAGATATACAGGGTATGTAATTTGAAGGCAAGCCAAATCACAATGACAAGGAATAATGATGACCTTGGTTTATTTTTATACAGTACATTCAGGTTTTGATTGGATTCAGAGAGAGGCAATGGTTTTCTTTCTCACAAAGTCCTGCTATAGTCCTAGGAGGTTTGTGTTCTGTTATCAGGGCAGTTGGTTCATATTGGAATATTTTGTTGAGAAGGTCATGGGCTGCATTATGGGAAATAAGACTTTTTTTATTAAATGCTACCAGGATCCATAGCATAATTTCATGGAACTGTATCTCTTTGGACAGCATGCTTCATGCAACCTACTGATCTTCAGGAAATAAACACACAAGCAAATAAACACTTTGTGGTCTTTACCTTTTCCCCACTTAAAACATCTATTAGTTAAACTTTCTTAGGATTTCAAGCTATAAAATATTGACACATGTATGTGGTTGCAAAATTTCATTTTAATACAGATATGAAAGTTAAAATGAAAATATTCATAGTGTAGTTTATTGTTTTACCACTTTTGGAGGGTAAAATGTCACACGTAGAATTGTCCCTAAAAATCTTTGTAAAATTGCCAAGTTCCTTTTACTTGATATTAAAAGTAAATGTGTCCTCCAGAGATTCTGATATCACTTTGAAAGGGAGAATAACTGCTATTTGTGATTTACTTTTATGCAAAATATGGCTCCAAGATAAAATGATTTTGGTTACTTTTTTTCTGAAATTTATAGCATAAAATGTTTGGTTCCCTATATATCACAGCATATTATAATATTTGATGTGCCTTCATAAATGAGATGACTCCTCTAGAGGTTCTGAAATACTTTAACACCCGGAGAGTAGCCTTTCTCTTTCCCCATTCACCATTATTATTATTATCATTATTATTAATTTGTTAAAAAGAAGCATTATTGAGAGGACAGAAAAGGTTTCACAGTAGGAGGGGACCTAAGGGGGTTTCCCAACAATTATTTTTTAACTGAAATGCAGCTGCCATTTCTTTGCTCGGCTGGTCAAACTTTTCTGCTGTTGTTGTTTTTGTTGTTTTTAAATGACTCTTCCAGAGTTTGTAATTCAATATTTTGATTCTATATTATTTTAATGAAATCATCTTCCATACATTTAAAATGTTGGAAAATTGATTTTTTCATGTCAATTTTGAAAGTTGGAACTTATCTTGGGTTGGTGAAAAATATTTAGCCTTATATTACTGTCCAAGTAAAATAATCTGAGAAAGAGCTTTGCCTCCATTTTTATGTATTATTTAGTTTAGTTTAGTTAATGTATGCATTTTGTACCAAAACATGGTTGTTATGATAAATAGGAAGATTAAAATGCATCATTAACACCCCTGCTTATCTCTATAATGAAGTGAAAATGCAGATAGCCAATAAGTTTTAAATAGTGTTAATATAATTTTAAAGAACCTTTTAAAAACTGTTTGAATTGTCATGGTTTTAGATTATATTTAATAACTACTAAAACCATGTATGGACATAACAACAGTAAGGATTTCACGTATGCTAAACTAACTTGAATTTTTTGGCCAATTTATCTTTAACTTTTAGATGTGTGTTCTCTTTAGTATCATGAAAAATCTGATTTTTCAAAAAGGTCAGTATTAATTGAGCATAATTAGCATAATAGTGTCCCATATTATTCCCAATTATGGTCAAATAAAGTGATTACCCTTTAAATGTTTTTACCCTCTCTTTGGCTTTTATTTTGTTTTAAATTGCTCTCCCCTGTTCCACTTTGTTTTTGGTTAAAACTGTTGTAGAATCAGGACTATAAAAGGGCATAAATATCAGAAGCTTTTTGCCCATTCCTGGCACTCATCTGTATTTGCACACAACTTGTCTCCTCCTTTATCAGATTACAGTAGCAATAGCGTCTTAGCTTGAGCTAAGTGCTGACTTAAAGGGCAGGGGAGTCAGCACACTGTTACAGCTGAAGATTTTAGCCTTGGAAAAATAAAGGAATAAGAAGAATCACAAAATCATAACTACCTACCTATTTTCATCAATGGGAAATTGAATAATTGTGTGCTTATGCTTAAAAGGGATGCATGAAAAATAAATTGGTGGATAAATGGACAAAGTCTTATCAAAATAGTTAGGGGAGTTAAAAAATAATGATCTATGGAAGTGATTAATCCCAATGGCTCTCATGTATTGAAAAACACCTAGGAAGGAAAAGGGGAAATTAGACCCTAAATAGTGTAATCATATGCAAGTAATGTTGGCTTGTAAGTGGTTAAATGAAAGAGCTTACGGGAAACTCAGACAGCTGGGGAATCCTAATTTAGTAGAGGCTGAAGGGCAGGGCAGGAGCCATGTGAACAGCTGCTGAAGAGCAAGAGGATTCCTTTGGATTAGGTGTACACACCCCGTTCCTAGTGGGCTATGTCAGAGAGCACCAAGTATTATCACAAAGGTTCACTTTGCTCAGGACTATGGCATTTGCAATGTTTTACTTTAAATGTCTGAAAACAGACTGGCTATAAAAATAAATCCAGAAATAAAAGTATGAAAAGAAATAACTCCCTAAGGTTTGTACTGCGTGGTTTGGGGTGGCTACTGTTTAAGACAGGACTTATAGCTGATGATTTGTTATCCATTTATCCATGCAACAAATAGGTATATATTGAGTGCAAACCTTGTGCCAGATACTGTGCTATGCTCTGGAGATAATATTTGAAACAAGTGAACTCGTAGAGATTAGCATTTAGGGGAGGATGTGCTTATTAAATATACACACTCTTTAAGTTGCATTTGGGATAAGTGCTATAGAATAAAGCATACATTGTTACAATAAAATGTGTCATAGTAAGAGCTAGACCAGTCTTAGACATTGGCGAGGTATTCCTGAGAAAATGATAATCAAAGTAAGGCAAAGAAGAATGGGATTAGGGCACAGTTGTCCAAGAGAAAAGAGGGAACAAACATATACCACTCAGAGGGAACAATATTTGTGAAATGGAACTTTGCATGGAGAAAGAACCCTAAGGTCAACTTTCTTAGAGTATAATGGAAGAAAGTGTGGAACAAGTTTGCAGTTGAAACAGCAGGCTGGATTCCAATTATTCAGGAATCTTGGAGGTCACGGGAATGATTTTTCTCTTTATAGAAAGATAAATGGATGGTATTTTGTGGGTACCAGGAAGATCATTGATATGAACATGTTTGTGTTTTTTAAGACTATCACTGTTTTGTGAAGAAGAGATTGGAAAGCGCTAAGGTTCAATAAAGGACTACCAATCTAAGGCTCTTATGGTAGCTTCTCCAGGTACAAAACAATGTGGTGTTGACTAAAATGGTGACATTGGAGATGAAAGAAGTAGATATATTCAAAATTTATTTATGAGATAAAATCAGTAGAAATTGGTGTTGAATTGCATGCTGTATTCTCCAAGACATGAACCATTGGATGGATAATGGTGCCATTTACAAGAAGATGTGGAGGTAAGTTGGGATGATAAGAAGAATTGAGGATGTGGATGCTAAGGTTTTTCATGGAAAGCATAGATACTGTGCCTAAAAGTGAAGTCATTATTGGGGACTTTATGTGACCTATGAAATAGGTGAGACCAGCTAGAAAGAATAGAGTGTGAATAGAAGGAGGGAGGTCAGGAGTTCAAAAGGAAGCCAAAAGCACTCAAAAACATCAGAGAAGAAGCAACTAATAAATGGATGGAATCCTAAAGAAAATAGTATTTCGGTAAAAAAAGACTGTTTCTTTCAATTTCCAATTTCACAACTTTATGAATGAGAATCTCACTTTCAGCACCAGGTGTCTTGGTTTCCACAATTTCTACCATCTATTTACCCCCAGTTTTCCTTTCCCATATTGCTATTTCTGTGCGATATCACCAAAATGTTGCCTTAGTAGAAAAGCTTCAATAAATATTTAAATTGTATAATGTATTCAGCTTTTTCCTGTACTCTGCACTTCCTAAAAATACCTTCTTCGGAAACCCCATTTCAACTGACTACTGTATAATGAAATGAGCCTTCAGTGTAAAACATTTATCATAGTCTGAATTTCAATTGCTCAGTCAGAGTTGTTAAGTAATATGAAAAATCATTCTTTAGAGAAATACAGAATTGCATAGATATGACAAGGTAAGTTTGTACTTTATTTAATGCCATTTTAGTTAATATAGATGCTTATTGGAAGAACGTCTAAAAATTCTTGAGACGCATTAGTAAAATTGATTATACTTAAATCAATGGTTAAAAAAAAACTTAGAAAATACCGAATAATCACTATTTAAAAAACCAGAATTGTAATGAAGAGATAGAAGGCATTTGAGTAATTGAAATTTAGTTATGGATGAGTATAATGTACTTATCAATTAGCTTTTGGGAAAGTAGGGCTAGCTAGAATATTAATATGATGTCTAGCAACTTCTTTATCATTAGGTTTTTACTTGCTTGTAACCAAATGTTGTTGAACACCTGCAATGTTCTCTCTGCTTTTTTTTTTTGAGTTAGATCTCACTGTCACCCAGACTGGAGTGCAGTGGCCGTTGCCGGCCACCGCAGCCTTGACCTGCTGGGCTCCGGCGATCCTTCCGCCTCAGCCTTCCAAGTAGCTTGAACTACAGGCGTGCGCTACCATGCCCGGCTCATTTTTTGATTTATTGTAGAGAAGAGGTCTCGCCAAGTTGCCCAGGCGGGTCTCGAACCCGCGGGCTCAGGCAATCCACTCACCTCAGCCTACCAAAGGCGCGGGATTACAGGCTGAGCCACCGAACCCGGCTTCTCTCTGCTTTTTAAAGATTACAACTCTGTAAGTCAGAGAATAGACACACTCATATATGTATTTGCATACAACTATGATAAAATGTCAGGAAAGTTATAAAGCATGGTACAAATAAACCATAAGTGATTATTTATGAACGGTGTAGAACATTTTATTGAAGAATCCATTTTTATAACTCGTCCTTAGAGTACAGATATATGAAAATATGAATTAAGAATGATTAGAACAGGCAGTGATTCAAAGACAAGGATTTATGAAGCATTGTTTTTGCTTTCGTACCCAGCTATTGACAGCACCTTGTATGTCCATAGCACTATTCTTGATTCAACTAATCTTCAGTGATAATACTGTATGCTACTTATCAAGCCTATATTAAGTGTCAGACACTTTTCATAGTATATCACATGTATCTCAGTTAACTGTCATATTAACTGTAAGAGGTTGGGGAGTATAATTACCCATATTTAACAGATGTAGATCCAGAGGTACAAGGAGATTGAGTAATTTGCCTAAGGTAGCTCTCCTGGTATGTGGTAGAGTCAAGATTTGAATGGTGTCACAGTGACAACAAAATGAAAGGTTCTTAGCTGCCACAACCTCTAAATTTGCTAGAATTCTAGAGAGGATAGAAAAAAAAATGTCAAAATGGAAGGAATCATAATATCTTCTAAGAATTAAACATGCTTCTTTGAGAATGCGCTACAAAAATAAAACACATTAAATATTTGGTTTGTTTACTCAAAGACAATAGATCTTGGCACATTATATTTCCCTAGATAAAAACTAAGATGTCCTGAAAAACCCACATCCATCCTCTGGACATCCACAGGGAGCTGTCTATGACTATATAATAGTTAACTTGCTTCACTATTTGTTTGCTATCTCAATCTTCTTAGCATGTAATTAAAAAAAAAATTTAGAAACAACTAAGTGCCCTGATCGCTTTGCTGTCATATAACTACCTCAGAGTAGATTCACTAGTTCTTTTTTATTTTATTTCAGTTATACACAGGCAACTGTGCTAGATGATCAGGAAACTAAGAACAGGGCTTATATAAACAAGGTTTAGCACTATAAAAAAGTAATTTATGTAAATAAATGTGACATGTAATGATAAATACTATTCTGAACAGTACTTAGCATAAACAGCAGGTTATTTAAATTACTATAATTACTATTGCATTTTTACTTAGACAAACTAATTTTTCTTCTATCTTTACCTCATGTTAGTTATCCACAGTGTTATTGTATATAGCTGTATATGTGTATATAATATACCCTACACAATTCTAGCATTAACATGGATTGTGACTATTAAGCTATGAAGTAAATTATACCCCTGGTGTTAAGTATGTGCACCGTGCACAACAATGTCAACATTGGCTTTCCTATATCTAGGATCAGAAATAATATTGAGAGCTTCTCTGATTTCATAAGCAATTTTATTCTTATCTCAGAAAATGTATTCATGTACATATATCTACATATTAAAAGATCAAAAAGTCAGAGATTCATCCAGGCGTGATACTTGGAAGAGTTTCACCCAGACACTTAGAAGGCTGAGGCGGAAGGATCACTTGAGCCCAGAAGGTTGAGGCTGTTGTGGCTGCGATTTTGCCACTGCACTCCAGCCAGGTGACAGAGTGAGCCTTTGGCTAAAAAAAATATATATATAAGGAGAGAGAAATAATGATAGAGAAGAATGGTTCAAGATGTGTGAATGAGAGTGGGATTACAGAAATACTCCACAATAATTTATTTTCAAACAAAAATCCAATTGATTATCATGCCTCTTTCCATGAACCAATTGTTTAGTATTGCTCAATAACTGACTAGCAAATAAAAATATCAAGATAATATGAATTTCAGCTGTTATTTAGAATGCATCTTCCTTACTGTAAGGTTATTGAGCTTTCGATAAGTTACAGAGAGAAATATTACATCAGAAACCTATTTTCAGAGACTATGTTGATTTGGAGCAGTAATCTATCATATTAAATACACGAACACACATTGTTTTTATAATTTTCTGCTGTAATGACACTAAGATGTATGATTATATAAAAATAGGAAATTGTTAGAATACTTGTTTTATTTCAATCAATCCTGCATTCCCTTTATTCTATTTGTCTAGTGTAAAAGATTAGATGAGGTTGTATATGATATGATTATTTTTTTTTAGGAAAAAGAAAGTCCTTATGACAGTGAGGTGGTGAAATAAATGAGTCATTTCTGTCAATATCATTTGGTGCATAGATCTCTCTTTCTATCTCTGGCATACACATACACAAATATATACACATTACCTAGAAATTAATGGTTTATCACTGAAAGTATTTGACTTTACTAATATTTATAAAACTTAGTAAAATTATGACTAAAACAACACTGAGATCAATTCTTCCATTTGGAAAATATAAAGAACATTAAAACAGTCAGAAAAAGAGTAAAAACAGTTTATTATATCAAAATGCCATTCATTCAATTATAATAGACATATAGTTATAGGCTATACTATTTATTCCTTGAGAAGCTATTCATGACATTTGAAAATGTTAAACATTCAAGGTAACTATATTAGTTATTTCTTTTTCAATAATTTTTAAGAAAATGAGATTATAAATTCTGTTATAGTAAAAATACAAAAATAAAACAAGGTATCAATTTCTATTCTTTTTTAAAAATGTATTTTATTATAAGAATTTCAGGTACAAGTGAGGATTAACTACATAAGTTGGCTGCATGCAGGTGAAGTTTGGGCTTCTAACTGGCCCGCACTCCTCCAGTAATGACCTAAGTACCATTTGTGTTGTCATGTTCCTCCCTCCGTGCTCCCTGTCTCCCACCCCTAGTAGTGCCCAGTGACTGCCAATCTCTCCCTTGTGCTAATGTAACTAATGTTCATGGCCCACTTATGTGTGAGTACATGTGGTATTTAGTTCTTCGTTTCTGTGGTAGTTCACTTAGTATGATGGTCTCCAACTCTATCCAAGTTGCTGCAAAGTCCATGGTTTTTATTCTTCCTTATGACTGTGTAATACTCCATCATATATATGTACTACATTTTCTTTATCCAGTCCAGTTTCCATGGGGAGTAGAAGTGGTTCAGTATTTTTGCTATTATGAATAGTGTGGCGATATACATTTATATGCATCGGTTGGACTAGCTGTTGAAATTCTTTTGTTCCTAAAAGTTGTATGCTTTCACTATTGTTATATTCAAGCTTCACCCTGCTGAGTTCAAGTGTGTAAAAATAACAGTTGCTGGAGAGGGTGTGGTGAAAAGAGAATACTTCTACACTGTTGGTGGGAGTGCAAACTAGTGCAACCTCTGTGGAAAACAGTGTGGCGATTTCTAAAAGCTCTAAATATCAACCTCCCATATGACCCTGCAATCCCCCTACTGGGAATATACCCTGAAGAACTCAAATCACTGTATAAAAAAGATACCTGCACACGTATGTTTATTGCAGCATTGTTCACAATAGCAAGAACCTGGAACCAACCATGCTGTCCATCAAAAGAGGACTGGATTAAAAAAAGGTGGTATATATATACACGATGGAATGCTACACAGTCATAAAAAAGAACAAAATCATGAATTTCACAGGAACCTGGATGGAACTAGAGTCTGTAATACTGAGTGATCTCTCACAGAAGCAAAGATCTGAGTATCACATGTTCTCACTCATATAGTGGACCTTGAACATCTATCTTAATACTACAAGAAAAGGATTGACAGTGGTGAGAAACTATGGGGGGGAGGGTGGGGAAGAGAGGTGGGATTAACGGTAGTCTGTCTGGGGATGGGGAGACACCTCTTATCAACAAGGGTGCCTGAACAATACATATTTGTATACCTAACCCTTAACTGTACCCCACAATTTTAAAATAAAAAAATATTGATTTAAAAGAAAAAGAAAAATAATTTCATGTCTCCAAACCAATTGATAAAATGACTTCTTTGTCTTTCTTAGACTTGCATTATTGGTCAATATGGACCATTTTCTCCCTTCTTAAAAATGTTATAATACTCAGTAATCTATCTCAGAAACAAAGAATAGATTACCATATGTTCTCACTCATAAACGCACCCTGATCATTTACCATAATACTCTAAGAAAGGGATTTGCAGTAGCGGGATACTGCTGCGGTTGGGGGGGCGGTGCACAATATCAATAATGCTACCAGATCTCAAACCAGGCAAAGCGGAAATGAAAGGGAGGCCCAATCTTTACTTGTACAATGTTCACGTGTTATACCTAATCCTGAATTGTACCCCACATCTTTAAAAAAATGTTGTCTTCTTTGAGATCTGTGCACTCCACTCTCCTTATTTTGCTTCCAAATTAGAGGGTGTTTCTGCATTGCAGGTTGAACCCCTCTTCTCAGCCTATAATATAACATTAGGATTCCTTTGGGTTCAGTCTTACTATAATTCTCTTCTCACTCTATAATCTTTTCTTGGTCATTGCACACATGTTCACAGCTTTATTAACACCTATATGCAGATAATTAACCAAGTTATACCTCTAACTTAGAATTTTTCAATGAATTCCAAAAGAGTAATTTCAACTGCCTGGTTGGCATCTCCATTCTTATGTGACAAAGGGCATCTCCTCTCTAAATGGCCCCCAAAAACTTTCCCTTTACCCCCACAAAACCTGTTTCCATTTCATAGTTCATCTTATTATTAAATGGTGCTGCTATTTACCCAGTTTCACAAGCCAGAAACTTGCTTCATCCTTGAAACTCTGATCTTTCTCACCCAATTATTGCCATTTACTCTGGGATTTATCCTCCATTATCATTTCATCCATTTCTCTTTATCTCCTCTACCGTTAACCTAGCCCAGTATCCATTCTCTCACTAGGAATACAGCCACCATTTCCTTTCTGATTTGCCTGCATCCCCTCTTCCTTATTCCCTTTAACCCATTATCTAAAAATTTGTGAGGTCAATTAAAATTTTAGAATACCACAATCCATGTAATCACTTTAGTAGCTTCTGTTGGCTCCCAGGAAAGAAAAAATAATAATAAAAAGACAAGGTCTAGACACTATCCCTTTTTTCTCATTTCCCATCATGTTTCCTTTGCCTCAACACCTTACTGGCTTTCTTTCTGTTCCATGAACAGGCCTTGTTTCTTTCTGCTACAGGAGATTTGCATACCTTTTTCTACTTGTCTAGAACCTCCCCTCTCCCCTTTTTCACCTTGATAACATTTTTCACTTACAAATTTATCTCTGGGTAGACATCAATACTTCTGAGTAGATCAAATTTCCCTGCCATGTAACATCCTCCCATGACACACAACACTGTTATAATTTCATATGTATGTATGTGACTAATTACTGCTTGCCACTCAGACTACGTGGTAAGCCTCATGAACCCAGACACCTCATCTCTTCTTGCTCACCATTGTTACCCCAGAACCAATCACATTAATAAGTTTTACAGTAAGTATTTTTCAATAAGTTTACTGATGTTTAACTCTTTAATAAAGAATGCATTACAGATGTTTACATATAATTACATGTTATAATAATTATATTTTGATTGCATTTTATGAAACTTTTATGTGACAGCAAAAGTGCTTTAGTCCTGCCTAAAGATTAATGTATATAAATAATATTTGCTCTTTGTCATTGGGTGCTAGTACCTTTTTTGGATTCTCATATTCCCTTTCATTGTATAGTCTTTTGGCTCTTGGTTTTGTTTTTTACTCCTTTTAATTCGTGACGATTTTCTTTTCTTCATGTATCTTTATAAACTCTCAAAGAAATAGTTTCTGGAATATTTAAATATCACTCAAAACCAAGCACTAAAAGTTCAAATGATTCCATTGGAAAAGAGCTGAATGGTCACTTTATTGAAGCAGATATATCGATGGCAAATAAACTCATAAAAATATGTACATCTCTAGTTATTAAAGAAATGCAAATTAAAACTATGAGTAATCACTATATACCCACCAGATTGGTAAAGTTAAAAAGATAAACTAGGCCGAGCTCAGGGGCTCAGCCTGTAATCCCAGCACTTTGGGAGGCGGAGGCAAGTGGATTGCCTGAGCCTACGGGTTCAAGACCCACTCGGGCAACTTGGTGAGACCTCTACAATAAATCAAAAATAAGCTGGGCATGGTAGTGCTACTTGGAAGGTTGAGGCGGAAGGATCACCAGAGCCCAGCAGGTTGAGGCTGTGGTGGCCAGGAGCGTGCCACTGCACTCCAGTCTGGGCGACAGAGTGAGACTCCAACTCAAATAAATAAATAAATAAACAAACTAAAGGCTGATGAAATGGCAAAGAAACTGAATCTCTCCTATATTTCTGGTGAGAATGAAAAATGGTATATGGTACATCCATTCTAGAAAATGATTTGGAAATTTCTTCTAAAGTTAAACATGCAATCACCATACAACCCAGAAATTGTACTCTTGGTATGTGTTCCAAAAAATGGAAATGTATGTTCACATAAAAACCTGGACAAGCTGGGCTCGGTGGCTCAGCCTGTAATCCTGCGCCTTTGGGAGGCTGAGGTGAGTGGATTGCCTGAACCCGCGGGTTCAAGACCTGCCTGGGCAGCAAGACCTCATCTCTAAAATAAATAAAAAAATCAGCCGGGCGTGGTAGCACGCGCCTGTAATTCTGGCTACTCAAAAGGCTGAGGTGGAAGGATCGCCGGAGCCCAGCGGGTCGAGGCTGCGGTGGCCGGGAGCGGCCACTGCACTCCAGTCTGGGCGACAGAGTGAGACTCCAACTCAAAAAAAAAAAAAACCTGGACAAGAATACAATAGCCAGATATTGTAAACAACTCAAATGTCCATCAATAAATGATCATTAAACAATCTGTAATATATTCATACCATGAAATACTACTGAGCGATAAAAGGAATGAACTAGTGATACCTAATATTCTCAACTCCAGTAGATCTCATGACATGCTGAGTGAAATAAAATTACACATATTAAGAATAGATTATTGGTTGCCAGCGGTTAGAAATGAGGAATGGGGTGTGCTATATTGTGGCACCACAGGGAGCCTTGCTTTTTATGGACCTGATCTACATCTTGATTGTGGTATTTGTACACAAAGCTACACTTGCTAAATTGCATAAAGCTACCCACACTCGGAGGCACACAAATAAATGCATGAATATCTGATAAAATCTGAATAAACTCCATAAGTTACACCAATAATTTTCAGTTTTGATATCATGCTATAGTGTTACATAGCATCAACTTTGTAAGGGGTGGGGTGAAATTTGTACATCACTACATATTTCTTTGCAACTTCTTGTGAATCTATAATTATTACAAAACCAAAATTTTAAAAATGCAGCATGAGATCTTTTAAAACTTATTTTAAAGATGTGGAGTACAATCCAGGGTTAGGTACATAAGTGGTCACCATGCAGGTAAAGTTTGGGCCTTCCTTTGGCTCCAGCATTAGTTCTTTAACAAACTCGCAGCATTGTGAAAGCCAGTGTATCATCACCAGATTTAATCAAGGGATAAATCTTGTAAATTAATAAGTCCATTACTCAATGTACAAAGGATGGCTTAATGCTACTCTGCTGGAAGGCAATCCATTTCTATTATATAGGAACATGCATCACTTATTGAACAAAATGTCATGATGATTTAGACTGTGTCCTATATGTCCTACCTTACAGGGTATTGTTTTCTAGATTGTTTATGACCAAAATGCCTATTGTAGGGGAAGAGTTGGCATTTTAGATATTATGATGGTCAATGGGAGTGGTAACTTGACAAAGCCTGGACAACTTGAGTTTTAAACATGCCTCTACCTATCAAGGGAATTAATCCTGGACAAGCCAATATTTATTTAGCTAATATTTATTGAGTACCTGCCATATGTCTGACACTGAGCCAAGCATGTCTAGTACTGACTGTCTTCAAGAGTAAATTAGGAAAAATAATGTTGCTTCACAAGGTTACTTCTTGTTGGCTTTAAAAAGGACATATATATATATAAATTTTTGGTGCGTGTCAAAATATTAATAATAATTTTGTCATTTTGTTATAACTGTTTTATTAATAAATGAATAAGTTATATAATGCTAAAAGATACATATACATTTAGTAAGTCATATAAACAGATACATAGGTCAAAAGACTATCTCTGATTATATATCTGTGTGTTTAGTGTGAATGATATCCTTGTTTTTAATCTGGTCTTACATAAATCCAACCTCATAATTGCTAACTCCAGTCATGTTTCTAAAACGAATCAGGTCGTGTGCCTCTACCTTAACATCCTTTATAAAATCTTCTGGTTTCAGGGTAAAAATCCAAGGCCCTAACACAAGGTCTTTGACCGTTTGGCATTTGCTCATCTCTCTTACATCTTTATCTGTTACTCTTCACCAAAAACACTTCTCTCTAGACATAAAATTACTTGTGGTTCCACAATAAGTCACATAATTATATATCTATGACTTAGTCTCACTTCTTTGAATGATCTCACAAAAACTACTATTGGTTGAGCTTGGTGGCTCATCCTGTAATCCCAGCATTTTGGGAGGCCGAAGTGAGAGGATTGCCTGAGCCTGCGGGTTTGAGACCCACCCAGGCAACTTGGCAAGACCTCATCTCTACAATAAATCAAAAAAATTAGCCTGGCATGGTAGCGCGCGCCTGTAGTTCCAGCTACTTGGAAGGCTGAGGCGGAAGGATCGCCGGAGCCCAGCAGGTCGAGGCTGCGGTGGCCGGGAGCGGCCACTACACTCCAGTCTGGGCGACAGAGTGAGACTCCAACTCAAAAAAAAAAAAAAAAAGAAAGAAAGCTCACTCCCGCAGCACACTGGCAAGGATGTGCAGTCTACCAAAATAGTGAAGAGATGTAACTCTTCTATTTTCCATCAAAAAGATCCCTTAAGCTGGGCTCAGTGGCTCAGCCTGTAATCCCGCACCTTTGGGAGGCTGAGGTGAGTGGATTGCCTGAGCCCGCGGGTTCGAGACCCGCCTGGGCAGGCGAGACCTCATCTCTACAATAAATCAAAAAATCAGCCAGGCGTGGTAGCGCATGCCTGTAATTCCGGCTACTGGGAAGGCTGAGGCAGAAGGATCGCCGGAGCCCGGCAGGTCGAGGCTGCGGTGGCCGCTCCCGGCCACCGCACTCCAGTCTGGGTGACAGGATGAGGCTCCAACTCAAAAAAAAAAAAAAAAGAGCACTATTATTATGTCTTTTCCACCAATAACTATTCTGATTTTAATATTTTTACATGGAATATCATTAAAAAACTTTCCGCACTACCCTAGGTCAAAACATGGGGAAACATCCAAAGATGTTTCAACTTTGTAGCCCTCAAAGGAATCCCCACAAGTTGAGGTTGTTTTTTTTGTTTGTTTGTTTGTTTTGAGTTGGAGTCTCACTCTGTCGCCCAGACTGGAGTGCAGTGGCCACTCCCAGACACGGCAGCCTCGCCTGCTGGGCTCCAGCGATCCTTCCGCCTCAGCCTTCCGAGTAGCCGGAATTACAGGAGCGCGCTACCTCGCCCAGCTGATTTTTGATTTATTATAGAGATGAGGTCTCGCCATGTTGCCCAGGTGGGTCTCGAACCCTAGGGCTCAGGCAATCCACTCACCTCGGCCTCCCAAAGGTGCGGGATTACAGGCTGAGCCACCGAGCCCGGCCGATGTTGTTTTTTAACACTGAACTTTCTGTTGAGACTCAGGAACAAATAAAGAAAGCAAATTACATAGATAAACCAAAAATACCACTGATTACATGAAATCTCTAGATTGGGCCACCAACATTTTAGTCTAAGACTTCTAAATTTTACAATAGATCAAACACTTAGGACAAAAAAATGTTCTTAGGAGTATCCCATTTTGTTCTATTAGTTATTGTGTGTGTGTGTGTGTGTGTGTGTGTGTGTGTGTGTGTGTGTGTGTGTGTGTATGCGCGCATATGTGTGTGTGTATGTAAAATAATAAATGCCAGTATTAACTGTGAGACGTAAATCTTTTTTCAGTATGGATGATGCCCAAGTTTCAAATATGTACACAGTGATTTAATGACTAAATACCAGAGAAATGCTATAATGTTTAGTCATTCATTTGTGTACCTATCAGCTGTTAGGCACAAAGACATATAGAGAGACAGAGAGCTATGGCACTGAGCTAAGCATGTCTACTATTGACTGTCTTCAAAAATAAATTAGGGGAAAAAAGAGTAAATTACGAAAAATAATGTTGCTTCACAGGGTTACTTCTTGTTGGCAGAAGAGAGGTGAGGAAGGAAAAAATCGGAAGAATCACTTCTGTTCATACAGTCTGTGCACTCCTGCTGTCCTTTGATGTGGGCACAGGAACTCTAAGTCCAGAAGACAGATTCCAAAGAAAGTGAATGGTTGGCATGGACTACCTTGAAGACAAGTGTTTGTTTCTGCTTGAGCTATTGTTGGAGGTTTCCTGAAGGGGACTTAGAACGGAATGTCCATTCCAGAGAGTATTCAATTTCAGATAGCTGCTTTCCTAAGCTTATTTTTCACCCTGAGGGCTGGCCTCAATGATTGGAAATCTGTCATCTCTTTTAATCTGAGATAGAGCTCATTTATTAAAGGAAAGTTAGTTGCTGGGTAAATATGTGTGCACAAGCATGAAGGCTTACTACACATATGCCCAAATTTAAGGTGAAAAATATTTATTGAATTACTCAAACATATAGAATTGAAGGGTCTCTTAAAAATAGGATCTATGGGGTTTAACGGGCTATTCATATTTATTCACATTTATTATCTTCCCAATAAAATGTTTGTATTTTATTAACCAGTTATTATGAACTATATTTTGTGCATTATGTTAACATACTATTCATGTAATAATGAATTTTTATTTTTAAATATTTAAATATTTGTGTATTTAATCCTTCCATTTTTCAGAGCATTACAAAAATTCATAGATATGGTGTGCACAGGTTTATTATGAGAAAAACTAGATTGAATGATAATATTGATTTACTGAAGCAGTGGGCCCTCTGACCTGATTTTAAAATAAAATTGAGTTTCAGCATACTAATGTAACTGTAGTAACTTTTTCTTTAATATTTTATCTTTGAGGACATTTGTTAAAAAGGTTTTTATGTGGCCATGTGCTCTTTGAGTTATGGCTGCCACCATGCTTCCTAACTTTGGCCCCCTCCCCCACCCTGGGGAGGTGAAGCTTTTCCCTCCTTCTCTTTCTCTCCCTAATTTACTTTTAAAGAAACTTTTCTTTCTTTGTCGCTTATAAAAAAGGCTTTTATGTGACATAATGACAATCTATTTTGACTTGTAAATGTTTAGCCAAAGGAAAGTCATGAAACGATCTCTTTGTTTTCATCTGTGACAGTTTTTACAATGATCACTCCACAAATAAATAATTTTTAATGAAGGCTTAGATCATTATATTAAGTCTTACATCTGACTTTTAATTCTATAGTTAGAATTCATCTAGATCCACTTCAGATAATTTTTTCTTTAGTATGAAACTCACCTTTCATAGTGTGTATGTGAGTGTGTTTCTTTTTTTTTTTTTGAGTTGGAGTCTCACTCTGTCGCCCAGACTGGCGAAACAGTTGTTTGTCCTTTTTTCCTTCCTGTTGACACAGTAAATTCCTAAGTTTTCTCTTTAAAAACCAGTAGCCCAACTAAGATAAGAGTTGTGTGTAATACCATTGGTAGCTTGCACATATCTCTGGAACAGAAGTTATTCTATAATAGAAATTATTTATTTTCTATCACTTAATATCATTTATTATCATTTACTATCATATTCCCATTCGCAGAAAGCAAACTGTAACTTTTAGATGGCAAGAAATGTTGGTGCAGTGTTGAACAATAAATGTTTATGGAATGATTATTGTAATTAATATTATTGTAATATTAATTACAATAAGTGAAATACATATGAATAATTTTGAGTCACATCTTTACTCTTAGCAATAATATTGGTGAATATTCTGTACTATAAACTATGCAAATCATAGACATAGTCTAATGTATATATGGGGATTTAATCAATAATATGAGATGCTCAATTCACAAAGATGATTGTTTTGGAAATTAAAAAATAGATTCCATTTTAATGAGTTTATCCTGACGTAAAATTATAAATTGTTAAACTCAGCTTAATTTATGAGACTCACATAGCTTTCAGATGCATGTTTAAGATATATAGAAATGAAAAGCAAAATATTATGAAAGAGGTGATAAGATTTTTAACTTTAGTCATTTTATATATATATATAAATTTTTTTAAACTAAGATCTTAAATTATTTCATTGGCATTAGTCTTAGAAAACTTTAGGTCTAGAAGGTAAATCTTTGGAATTGTTGACTTGTAGACACATCAGATAGCCAAAATAAAAATTTTGCATTTGTGTTTTTTTCCAAAGTTTCCTCAGTGAGCATTTTATTATGAAAATATTATTTCCATTTTACATTTGTTTTTAGTTTAAATGAGAAAAAGATTTTAATGTAGAAAAATGTTTTAAAATATTTCATTTAGAAGTACCTGGACTAATGTTATTCTGGTTCCACTTTTAAAAATACCTAACTTAACCTTTCCCATATAAGCATTGATTGCTATTTCTTGCATTTATATGGTATGTCTGTGCCTGTGGTATTGAGTATATATTTGAACTCTGATGGCCTATTTCCAACTCCCACAAATTCCATCACAATAAAGAGCATGTCTTATACATCTTTGTATCTCTTACAGCAAAATAGATCTCAAATTCCACAGAAGATATTGAATTGAGAGCTTGAAATGATAGAATAAGAAAAGATAGTAAAAGGAGAGTCTACATGTAGTTCAGCTCAGACTTACAGATGAAGTAGCTGGAATGAGCCAGGGATTCAACAAGGAAAATCAAAATTATTTGATAATAAATGTTTGGTAAATTGTGAAAGATGTGGAAAAGGGAATAGTGATAGCAGACACCATAATATTAGTCCCTGAAGAGTGCGCTATTGAATATTAATTATTCACTGTGGGGCCCCTCTGTTTGTCACCATGCATCCCCCAAAACATTTCTGTAGTCATATAATTTAGGAGAATATTGCATACCAAATCCTTTTCTTGGAGTTTTATAGCACAATGCAAATTCAAAGGTGCTATGGGATCCTACAGTATATAGGGGGAGACCTCCCAAAAAATGAAATTATTTTTTGGAAGGTGAGCCCCTTATAGTACAGACTTTCTCCAGTAGGTAAGTGTTCAAGGAACTCATTGGCCTCAGTGTACCAGTTAGCATTGTTGTGATAGACTGTTTTTGGCTTCAGTGAATTTTATTTGGAGATTCTTTCAACGTGTTTTTCCATTTCATGATGAGTGATTTACATGAACAACCTGCCCTCCTGCACTGAATGTGCAGGAGTTTTCTTTTTTTCTTTATCAGATACATGATTTTCAAATATTTTCTCCCATTCTTTGGGTTGTTTTTCACTTTTTTTTAATAATACTTTTTTAACTTTTTATTCTCAAGATGTGGGGTACAATTCAGGGTTAGGTACACAAATGTTCATTATGCAGGTACCCTTGTTGATGAGGTGTGTCCCCCCTCCCCTGGCAGTTTCCCTCAACTGCCAATTCCACCTTCCTCCCCCTTACCCCGCAGTTTCCCACTACTATGGCATGACTCTCATGCTCCACCCTCCCTATTCATCTGGTCTCTCCTGGAACGACTTTTTTTGGTTTACCCGATGAAAATGTCCTCAAAGGGAAACATTTTGCTGATGTGGAAGAGGTGAAGCAAAAACAACAGAAGCACTAAAAAGCATCGTTCAAAAACTATTCGGAGCATTGGAAAAAGCATCTCGATAGTTGTATTGCATCAAATGGAGAGCACTTTGAAGGTGACTGAAGTTTAACCATGTAAAAATAAATACACAATTTTTAAATAAATAAATTCCGGGTTTTTTGAGTCTCCACTCATAGCTAGCTGCTTAACTTTTTAACCTATTTTCCAAATTCATTTCACCATGGAACATCTTTAATATACAGTCAACAGAAGCCCATTTATCCAATGCCTTATGAAGCATATTTTGGGCTTCTTAAAAATAGCTAATCAGCCTGAATAATTGGTAAGATGATAACATTAACAAAAGCAGAGAAACCAGGAGAAGGAACAAAATTGGAGGGCAATAGGAAGAGTAGTCATTTGTTTTGAGACATTAACTTAGAATCATTGATGGAATATCCAAGTGAGTGTAGAATACAGGCTTTTGTGATGGAAGCTAAAGTGTTAGCCCTAGAGAGAAATATATGAGAATTTTAGAAATGAAAAAAAAAAAAGCCTGAAGAACAGAGATTAAGTAACTTTCTAAAGGTCATATTCATATGACTAATGAGACATGAGATTTTGAGCCCTACTCTAAAACTTGCTCCTAATTTTGAGTGTTCACATACACATGTAAATACAACATTTTTACAATTTTAAATATGTTTTGTAGTAATACAATAACCATGTAATTGTATAGGATTTTCTTTTTTATTTGTGAATTTCTTTGGAATACAATACATTTTAAATTATTGGCCCAAGAGTAAGATACAATAGATTCTTTTTGGCAAATGTTGCCCTTATTCATGAGAGACACTTCTTTCTAAACCAGGCTGATCTCTTCACAATACTGACTCTCTGAAAATAAGACCATGCAATTGCATCTGTCATATTAAATTCGGTTTGGAATCATGGAGATAAAATTAAAATAAGAAATAAAATATCAACTTTCTTCCATTATAATTGTATTTATTTTTCACTTTAGGCATATGAAATCACATTTATAGGGATGCATTAAATGAATTTTAAACATAATTATGTCACACAATTTAGGTAATTATTTTAAATGATAAAACAGTTCTGTAAAATTAAGGTTTGGCTTAATTTTGTTTGAATTAGATTGTATTTTATATTTTAGAATTAGATTTAATATATAAAACCTCATGTCAGTTCACAACAAAACATGACATTATAAAAGAACAGTGTGTTTTTATATTACTAGTTGATAGCAATACCTAAGAGTATAATATAAATATGTGCATGTACTATAGTTTTCAAATTACAAATAGCTATGAAGAGAAAACAAGATCTACTGTAGAATTATTTCTTCCATTAAAACCCAGCTTTCCACCTTAAAATGGCACAAACCCAGTGAGATTACATGAGCACACAGGGAAGCATCACACATGCACACTCAGACATACTAATCTTATGTATCAGCATTCAACAAAGGAAAAATAATGCATACCATTGAATATCAAACTCGCTAGTTCCATTTCTGGCTCCCTTTAAACTATCAAAACACAACAGTCTGCCTTTTTCTCCTTTGTTCATCAGTTGTTCTCCCTTTTACTTACTCTTATAATATAAGCATTCACTTTGGTTTTGTTTTTCAGCACAGTGTTCAGCAATGGCCATGACTTTTAGGTTTAATGAAATGAAGGGCAGATTATAAACAAACTGAATCCACTGTTTTCTTTATAGAAGCAGCTGCAGAGTGTTTCTGATTTTTTTTCCCTTTGTTGAATATTGGTACTAATAGAAAATTTCATGGCTTCAAGGTCTAGAGCTGACATAAAATTTGTGATGGGAGAGGGACTAGGAAATGCAAAGAAATATAGACTGAGCACAGTGATGACAACCACAGGTGGTTTGATGACCACAGAAGACAAGGTGTCTAGGAAAGCAGTTGGGAAGCTGGTGGAGCCCTGGTCCAACTGAAGTCTCAGTTATCTCTGCGCATGCTCCTGTGGTGCTGCTGAACTTTGGCTGATTGCCTACCCCAACCCTAAAAATAGCCAAGCCTCATTCTTTTGTAGCGGCAGCCAGAGGCGCAGCTGTGTGGGGACTGGCTATCTTTTTCCTTGGCTTTGACAAATAGCTGAGAGTTGGTGGGCTTGAGTGTGCACCTGTTGAGACAGCATGCACTCAGTTTAGTTGTGAACACTGCTGTAGGTAATTTTAGACTTTTATCCTGATGTATCAACAAATCCTAGGACATTTTTCTCCTTTTAAAAATCCTCCTTCCTAGAGTGTGTGTGTATATATATATTCCTTGAGCTCTTTTAAAGTGATTGCCACCAAAAGCAATTTTTTTAAAAATCAAAACACTAAAATCTCTGTTTAAGTGGCTAACTAGAATTTTATTTCCTTGTTTAATTTAGTGGAATTTAAACCATTTATAATATGCTTTTGCACTTACTCAGGAAGTGATATTTTAATTCCTACAACTATAAAGATATAATCTTGCCTCTTACATCACTATATAAAATGTAGTGTCTGCCTTTATTATATTATAGGGCATTCAGCTTTAAACTAGCATTTGCTTTGTAGATATTTTTGCAGAAAAACTCATTCTTAATTTTTCACAAATAGTATAACTGAGTTTGTTTTAAAGGTTCAGATTCTAGTCCTTTGTTAAATGCGTATTATTAGTCTTATAATTTTTAGTCACAGAAGTTAGTTTTCTATTATACTTGCTTTTCCTTGATTGAGCTTTTCCTTTTACAAATTGTTTTTATGAGTAAAAATGCAAACATAGCTAATTGTTGCATCTTGTAAATGTATTAGGGTAGAATTAGTGTCTTAATGCAAATTAGGGAAATCTTTATTTTATTTTATTTTATTTTATTTTTGTTTTTGTTTTTGTTTTTGAGTTGAAGTCTCACTCTGTCGCCCAGACTGGAGTGCAGTGGCCCCTCCTGGCCACTGCAGCCTCGACCTGCTGGGCTCCGGCGATCCTTCCGCCTCAGCCTTCCGAGCAGCCGGAATTACAGGCATGCGCTGCCACGCCCAGCTGATTTTTTGATTTATTGTAGAGATGAGGTCTCGCTGCCCAGGCGGGTCTCGAACCCACGGGCTCAGGCAATCCACTCACCTCAGCCTCCCAAAGGCACAGGATTACAGGCTGAGCCACCGAGCCCGGCTATCTTTATTTTATAATATCATTTGTAAAGTTTTTATTTACCTACTTTTCCTTTTTTTTTTTTTTTGCTAATATTGGCATATGATGAAATTGGTGCTTTATAAGATTGCCAGTTTGACTAAGAATCAGAAATTAGAGAAAGTAGTTTTAAACATTTTAAATGTAAAATGATAGTATCTCTTAAAGAAAAATAGCTACAACCTTCTCTTTCTATGGATCTATCAAAGATATGACTTCTGCTTTGGATTATGTTCAGGGTTTTGTTTTGTGGTTTTTTTCCTTTCACAGCAATATATTTTAGGGTAATATTTGTTGACAATATTTTCCATAGTCATCAGTGATTTAGCTGTAAATAGAGGACAATTATTGCATCTGGGGAATACACGTTGGAAACAATTGGTATTTTAGGTTCATATACAGGTGGAGAAATGCTTTGCCAGATGGGTATTTATTCATTTTCTTGACCAAAAATAACAAGCAATGTGTTAGAAAGTGAAGAAAATATTGGGTTGGCAGCCAAAAGCAGGATCTTATAAAGGTTGAATGGAGCTAATGTGCTGAGAGGTTTTTTGTTTTTCTTTAAATAACACATTGTATTTTTCAAAACATCTGTAAATTAATGCTCATGCCAAAGCAATTTATATTTTTTGAAGGACTTTGGTAAGTATAATAGCTCTGCAGCTACTAATGATAGATAGCAAATTTTGAGCACTTACTTTGTGCTAAGTACTGTGGTGAGAGCTTTATTATGAGCAAATACTTTGGACAGGCTTGTAAGGGAGCTATTATTATTCCCATTTTAAAGATGAGAAATCTGAGTTAGAGCTAGATTTCAAACTCCCGACTCCTTGCTTTTCAGTCTTCGCTGTTATCCACCACAGCATGCTATCTCCCTAGGCTTAGTGATTACCTATAGTTACTTATTTTATAATTGCTTTGTTTCTAAAATAAAATGACTATAGAATGGCACCCATGGACTGATAAAGAGACCAGTCATGTATTTTATAGTTTTTTCTGGCCCGGGGTTGTAAAAGATACTGAGTTGGATCCAACTTGCTTCCAGATTTAAATGCCTTTGATTTTTTTTCCATCAAAATTAATTGATTGGAACGAGTGATTTAAGATCTAGACAAAAACCTATCAGTTGTGTAATCTAATTTTCTTATTGTTCAAAGAGAAAGCCGACGTGCTGAAACTTTATATAGTTGGATTAATTTTAGTTTTAGTCAATGACATCATTAGGATCTAGGTCTCTATTTTTTAATCTCAATCCAACATACACATATATACATACAAGTAGATCAGGATTATTTCTAAGTTACAAAAACCTAGCAAACCAATTTAAGCAAAAAAAAAAAAAAAAAAGGGGAGAGATCATTTTGCCAGTTCATACAATTAAAAAGTGGAGAAGTATGATTCAGACACAATTCCAGAGTTCAAGTGATGCCATCTAGCCAAGTATCTCTCTCCCCCTTTCTCCACTGCACTTTCAAAAGCTCTTCTTAGCCATTGTCTCTCAACATGGTATCCATTAGTCACGGACTTCTATAATTGTATCTCAATTCCAACAGAAAATAAAAACACCGTTCACACTAACAAAAGACCTAGGATTAGCTCTGATTGACTCTGGCAAATTCACCTATACATTCCTGAATCCATCAACATAGCTCAGGAATTCAGTGTTCTGATTGAGAAAGTTCCATCACACGCTCACTCCTGGACCTGGAGTGAGGTAAGTTCTACCCCAAACCATCATATAAGAACAAGGATGGGTAAGCCAAGACAGAAATAAAACAAGACAGAGAGAAGAAAAAAAAGAAGAAGGAGAAGAGGAGGAGGAGGAGGAGGAGGAGGAGGAGGAGGAGGAGAAATGAGCAGCAGGCATAGTGAAACTATAATGCCTTCTACATTCAAAACTTTGTGTGTGTGAGTATACTCAATAACCCTAAAAAATACACACACAAAAATACTGTGCTGCCAGTAATTACAAATAGAAACCATTCTGTTGATAATCATGGTTTCTGTAGTCTAGGAATTAAAAAAAATATGTTGTTCATGAAGTAAATATTCAGGCGGGGAGTAAGCTTGTATAAACAGAACCATATTCCTTTGCTTTTAAAAAGTGTGTGATAAATATGATGATCCTAGGAAGTTTGTTTATTATTCAGATGTTTAAACAGGTGACTTTCCTTCTTTAGAATAATCAACAATAGGGACAAGTAATGTGGTACTTTTCTTAGGTCATAATGAATTTCCAAGATTATAATAATTTTGGTATGTTGATTTGCTTTAGATTTGGCTATGGAACCATTTGTTTTAGGATCTTTGCATTATCAATGTCCATTTATTCAGTTTCTAAATTAAGTATAAAAATGTAGGCATTGTACAGTTTGTAATTCTGGAGACTCAAATCAAATTTTTTATTTCAGTATCGAATACTGATTATTCTGATAAATTAAATTCCCCATTTAGCAGTTGATGCAAGTTACTGTTTAAAAATGTTCATGCTTTGAAAGTACATGTTTATCATCTGATTTCAAATCTGCATCATCCCATGCTGATTATTTTAGATAGCTTTAGGCCTTAATATTCCTTAACTATTTCTGAAGTCAGCTATTCTTACATTGTTACAATTTTAACAAGATATAGCCTATGTATTAGAGTATGAAGTATTTCTTAAGGATAAAATTTGATCCTAGTCAGTGCTCCCTATTTCAAGGCTACCAGGCATCAGTAATTTGGCAAGAAACACTATTTGGCTGCCTGAGGGTCCAGTGACTGACCTTGACTTGAAATCTCAGTTGCCTGTGTCTTATGACACTTAGCATTCTGTTTTTATCCCAGTAGTAATGAATACCTTATATTTAAAAAGACTAGAGCAACTTTGAAGAGATTTGGTACTTTTGAATGAAATGCAATGGTAAAAGTTACACGATGCATTTCACTTCAAAGCCAGCAAGCAGATACTTATTGTGGCAGGGCAGTTCAATTTAATTTTCTTTTTCTTTTTTCTTTTTTTTTTGAGTTGGAGTCTCACTCTGTCGCTCAGACTGGAGTGCAGTGGCTGCTCCCGGCCACCGCAGCCTCGACCTGCTGGGCTCCGGCAATCCTTCCGCCTTAGCGTTCCGAGTAGCTGGAATTACAGGTGCGCGCTACCATGCCCGGCTAATTTTTTGATTTATTGTAGAGATGAGGTCTCACCAAGTTGCCCAGGCGGGTCTCGAACCTGCGGGCTCAGGCAATCCACTCACCTCAGCCTCCCAAAGGCGCGGGATTACAGGCTGAGCCACCGAGCCGGGCTAATTTAATTTTCACTAGTGATGAAACTGTTCTACACATTTGCATTAATTTATGAGCCTTTGTCTAGTTTGAATTTAATATATTTATACATTCTTTGTTTTAAAAGTAATGATATGTTTTGACAATGTGCTTTATTCATTGCACAGGAAAATTTGAGGTGCAGCAAAAAGGGATAATATTAAGCAGTTTACATTCTGAGTATAAAAAATGACTGCACCAGTTAGGATCTGTTTTGGCTGCATGTATCAGAAATCCAGATATAAGGGTATATTAAGTAAGAGAGATTTATTGCCCTGTCACATGAAAAAGGCCGAATTATAAGCAGTACACTGCTAGCAGAGCAAGGCCATGGTGGTCAGGGACCCAGGAACTGACCATCTTTCTGTAGTGCTTTCTGTCTCTTCAATGTTAGCTCATTGTCTAACATAGCTGCTGCACCTCTAGCCTCTTTTCAGGTGGCAGGAAGAAGGAATTCAGCAGAGTGAAAGAATGTTTGTCTAAGTTGAGCCGGCTACCTTTACACAGCTCTACTTCAACTCCCATCAGATACTTCTGCTTACTTCTCCTTGTAGTGCATTGTATCAAAATATTTTAATTCCTTATTTTATACCAATCGGGATTGAAAGCTTTCTTTAAATCTCTACTGACAAAACTTTTTATTCTGAGTTTCATTCTGTGGGGGTATAGATTCATGTCACTAGGTTGTTACTAAATATGCATGAATCTTAGCTCAAGTTTGATAAAATTCTAGTTTGGAACCCTTGGAGAAATCAATACCTCTGTTCATATTTTGTCTAAAATTCTGTATGAGTGCTTTATCCAACAAACCATAAATTCGGATATATTTTAATACCACAAGAATAAAGAAAATATAAACAATTTCACTTTGTCAATGGGCATAAAGTTTCAGTAGTACAAAATGAATACATTTTAGAGAGCTGTTGTACAACCTTGTGCCTATAGTTAATCATACTGAACTGTATTATTAAAAATTTCTTGAGCATGGATCACAAGTTAAGTTTTCGTACTACAATGTTTTTTTTAAAGTCCTTTTGTATACTGTGTTGAAAACTAAATTGATTGTCTTTTCTGACTTTAATGGACGCTGGTCTATTCTACCAAAATGTTGTTACTAGGTCAGTACACCCATCCCTGAGCTGTTGGAAGTGTAGGCTGCCCCACGGTCACCTTCTTCTCTGGAGAATTACCCTTGCCCTTTGTCACAAGGTGGGACTAATTCTGTGGTGCAATTTGTCCTCCAGAGCTCCTTATGGGATCAGGATGAAATGAGTTTCTCAGGAGGATCACATCCTTGTTTAATTTTTTTCCTTCCCCCTAAGCTGTCCTCTTCACACCATCTCTTTTTTGAGCACTTCCTCAGTATATCACTTTTGCAGACACCCCGTCTCTGTCTCTGTTTGCAGAAACTCTGACCTAAGACAGAGATTTAATAAGAAAGGAAAACTGCCCAAACATGTTTGTCATTCAATATATAAAAACTTTAAACTTTCCTTTAATTTAGTTTAGAAAAAAGATACATGAGATTTTAGTAAAATCAACTGTAGTGCAGTTGCAACCACTCAGAAAGACTATGAAACCTTATTTTCTATGTCTCCATTTGACTTTCCTGCCTTTGGCCAGTCTGATGTTTTCTTCTGGTTTTAAATATGTATGAATCTATACTCTTTATATACCAGATAACTTCTGGAAGGTAATAATCTCACACATAGCTTTTGCCATAACAACTTACATGGAGTAAATGGTCAAACTATACCCATTACTTTAAATTGATTCATTGAAAGTTATGCTTCTTCTTTGTTAACCTCTCAATAGTTCTGCAAATATCTCTGTTCAAAGTTTTAAAAATTACACACAGTTACAGAAAAAGAAGAGAATAACTGCATGAGCCTTCATATATATGATACATGTATAAGTATATGTATCTTTGGTGGATATGATATGGTGAATTCATTTTGAGATTTTAGGTTATTGATTTATTTGGACAGGCAGGTTGTATAAGGGCAAGAATTTGTGGGATGTGGATAATAGTGATGGGAAAACAGTATTTTGATAGAAAAATGTACCAACAAACTATAATCTTAGCAGATTTATCAATACCATAGCAAATGAAAAGAAATGATGATTATTTCTGGTATTGTTCCTTTTCTAATCCTTGCCTCTTCACTCTCAAAGGATATCAGCACACATACTCACACACACACTTCTGTGCTCATTTTTAAGTACTTGTGAACCTGCTCTCTGGTGAAACCCTGAATCCTATGTAGGAAACATAATCTTTTTTTTTAATTAACAGATAAAATTATATATATATTACTGTTGTTTACACCAACTCTCTACCCTATTTTCATGTGAGTTTCTATTTATACACAATATTTGTAGTTCTGACTCAGGGGAACTTTCAGGACACAAACCTCTTGACAGCCTGAATTAGTTCAGGTCTAATTCAAAAACAGAAGCCTCCAGATGAGAAATCCTGGAGCTAAAAAAGTGCTGAAGAGGAACAGGGTGTGACATGGATTCATGCAAAACTAGCCTAGTTAACAAATTTACTCATACACAAGAGTCTTGGCAAGAGTTGACGTGGGTGGGGGGAGAGGTTGGCTTGGGCCGAATAGCTGAGAATCGAGGGAGTCAGAGAAAGAGTCTTTATAGATGGAGAAATACAGCATTGAAGGCTGCATTTTGTTCCCAGCTGATGTTCAGGATGTAATAGGTAAATAGAAAAAGGAAAAAAATGATTGATTTTAAAAAATTGAATGGTAGAGACAAAACGAGAGTTTGAGGGGTGGCTGTGTTGGAAGAGTTGCAAACATGAAGAGTATTAAATAGAGGGTGTGTCAAGTTTATAACTGTAACCTAATGAAATTATAGGTTTCTGTCAGCTTTTAAAATTCTATAGTTTTTTAAATTATGCAGCCCATACCAAAATTTCATGAGTAAAGAAATTGAGGCCAATGAAATGTTAAGTAACATGACCAGGGTCTTATAAATGTTAATGCAGAATAAGTCTAAACCATGCTTATAGTAGTGGTGATGGTCTCCAGAGTTCTAGAAAACTCTACCATTAATTCATTATGCGATATAAATACAACGGTTTGTATATCTGTAAAATCAGGATAATAATTGTACCTTTCTCATATTTCATGTTTGAAACAGAAAGGTTCATTAAAGTGAAGTGATTACAATAGCATCTCGACTTAAACACTATCTAAACGTAAGCTGTTATTATTGTTGCCCTTTGTTTTTTTCTTATATGCCTACGCAAAAGGCTCTTTGGAATGACAGCATCATATGGTTGGTGCCTGTTCTGCCACTTAATCTTTTTTGACAGTAGACAGGTTTCTCTATGTATCTCTGAGCTTTCGTTTCCTCACCTGTAAAATACTGAAAACAAAACAAAAGCAAAAACAAAAGCCCCCTCCTCACCTGGTTGTTATGAGGATTAAATGAGATAACATATGGAAATATCTTAACCTATAAGGTATGACACATGAAATGAATTTTTTTAAAACATATAGATTTTATTTATTATCTTTATCCCTTTCCTATGAAAGTTAACTATAAAACAGAACAGAAACTGCATTTGCTCATCCACAATAGAAGATAACATGGTTAGCTGTTTTATCAGCACAGAAACAGCCTAAAAGAGTTTAAATGTCTTTCCTAGAACTATTAAAAGCCTATTCCACACTTCAACTCAGGTATATCTGACTTATCTGAAATAAGTTGAACTTATTTCCATTCCATGGTACTTCTTTCCTGTAAAGTGAGAATATTATTTCCTAAAATATAATAATGCTTTGAACATCAGATGACATAAACAAAAAGTGCATGGTATATAATAGATATTCAATAAAATATTTTAACTTCTTTCTCTAGGTGAGAAAGAGTTGCTTTGTCTTTATCTAGACCCTGTGCTACTAGCCAACTGCCTTGAGTGTAATAGAAGTAAATAGACCTAATTTTAGGCAGCCATTTTGACTTCTGTACCAAATCTTGCTCTTACAGCAATAATGTTATCCCCACATAGGGTGATTTGAACGCCACAGAAGCAATATTGATCTTCAATTACTCCTGCTTGCAGAGAGTCAAAGTTTCACAACTTTCACAAGAAGAGAAAGAGCATAATTTTATGTCATTCTCTTCTCCCACAATCAGATGGGTTCTTTGATTGTTCTGATGCCATAGAAAATGGATGTTTCTCATATCCCTTGCAACTCCTCTCAAAACATAAACCAATTGGCTCAAAGAATTATGCAAGATGCTTGATAGCCTTTGGTGGGGAAGAGAAAAAAAAGCTTAGCTAACCCTGAAGTAAGTCATCAGATTGTCAATATTGCATTGTGGCTGCCAATTTGTAACAACTGCATTGTAATAGGCATCTAGACTCCTACTTATTTGACTCCTTTTGGGATATGATTACCATTGGAGACCACATGATTCAAAGCGTGGCCATTTGAGAATACTTGTGGCTAATAGTTTTTAAAACAGATCAATAGACATGACAAAATTTTATGTTATGAGTTTATGATAGGGAATTCTCACATTTATGTATTCATTTAAGTGATTATCCCTAATGTCCATCTCTTTTCTGTTTCTCACTTGAATTCTACTCTAATTTCAATCCATCCGTTTCATTTTTTAATTATTTGAAGCTTCTCCTAATTTCTTGACTGAGTTTGTCTTAATACCTTAATCAAGTCCTTGTTGTTCATACCAGTATGAACTCTAATTTCTTTTCACTAAACTCTCATCTTTATTGTTTATCTATTTGTTATATATTGCATTCAGTTAATATAGGTAAATATAAGCTTTATAAATATAGAGACCCATCCAGTCCAATTTTAGACAGATGCCACATTCAAGAAATCAATGATAAAAATGAATTTAGTCATTTAATCATGTACATAAATTTCTCAAAAACATTAAAACAATTATGAAGAAATCGACAGTAACAGTTATTATAAAATTCTCTCTCTTCCTCAGTTTTATGACTTCTTAAATTTGTAGGAGGCTTTCATTTTCCAGTGCCCCAGAAACTCACCATTCTTCATCACCATCCTTTATTTTAGTGACTTCCTTTTCTCTGACTACCCTGCATAATCGCAAAAGAGGCACTTCTGACAGGTGATCTTCAAAAGAGGTAGTCTTTTTGAGAAGAGTGGGATATCTTCTGCTTTCCTTGTTTTTTCCATTATTTCGAGTGGTGAAAACTCCTGACATGCATCTTTACAGTGGCTAGGGATTCTTTTTTCTTTTCTTTTTTTTTTTTTTGGCGTTATTGATCTTGTTATTTGTCTACAATAAGTTTTATGTGTAATGTTTATACACAACCAGATTTTAAAGTCCTTAGAAATTATAGCTTATTATTATTCATCATTATAACTCATTTCCCTCTGCCTTCTCATATTTCAACATAGCATCTTGAATTTTTAGCACTTTATAGTTTACTCAATGATGATTTGGTGAGATATTAAAAAAACTGTATGAGCCGAGCTCGGTGGCTCAACCTGTAATCCCGCACCTTTGGGAGGCTGAGGTGAGTGGATTGCCTGAGCCCGCGGGTTTGAGACCCGCCTGGGCAGCGAGACCTCATCTCTACAACAAATCAAAAAATCAGCTGGGCGTGGTAGCGCACGCCTGTAGTTCCACTACTTGGAAGGCTGAGGCGGAAGGATCGCCGGAGCCCAGCAGGTCGAGGCTGCGGTGGCCGGGAGCGACCACTGCGCTCCAGTCTGGGCGACAGAGTGAGACTCCAACTCAAAAAACAAAACAAAACAAAACAAAAAACTGTATAAATTATATGAGTATATTGAACTATATGACATAATAATAGAAACCTAAATAGACTATGATAAACCTTGACTTTTTCTTTACTTTCTGGAATATTATATTGATATTATCTTGGTTTGCTAAGTTCTTCTGAGAAATTCAGTATCTAGTAAGTTATCATTCTATCAAGCTTATCATTCTCAGCTGATATTCTACTAAGCCAGTATGAATGGACTACTGTTTATGAGATAAGACTATGCACTTTAATGTCTAGAAGAAAAAAATAATGTCTAGAAGAAGAAAAATAATGAATACACTTATTCTGCCATTGAGTAGACACTTTAAACTGAATTTTTTCATTATTTTCTAATCTACATCTCTTTTGAATCTGTGTACAGTTTTGGCAGAAGACCACAAAGATTTTTATTCATCAAGTCATAGATTCAGAAAAATAAGACACAAACAACCACACTTTTGATCAAAATACATAAACACTATGGGCATTTGGCAAATTTTTAAATTTAAAACTATAAATTAGGGATGTTTAATTGGGTGGGTGACCAGGTATCCTTTTAAAAATCAAACAACCATGAAATCTATATTCCAAATAATGATACAAACAGACATTTTTGCATATATTTTAGGAGATTCTAATGACCTCTGTAATATAAATTAAGATGTATTCTCTAAGTGAGCCGAAAGACTGAGTTACAGAAAAGTATAACTAATCTGAGTCATTGAATGAATTATATATATATTATATATACATGTATATATTACATATATATATATAACATAGTGCTGTGAAATAAAGTTTTGGACTAATTGATATGGTTTTATTAATAGTGACACTGGGAATTTTTTGAAATATGAATTTTTTTCTAATGTAAAAAATGATATTTGTTAAGTATAATCTTTCAATTAGCCACTTCTAAAGTCCCTTCTAAATAAATTTAGTTTGTGTACCGTTGGAGACTGATGCTAATCAGTTTCACCCTATGACAAGTATCTAAATGTATATACCTTGGTAACTTGTCCTTTCTCTATTTTATTATTTTTGCATTCTGAAAAAAAACATGATTCATACGCAAGTACGTGTAATATTTTATGATTAAGTTCCTTTGATGGAAACAGTTAATTTTAAGCTAATCATGTTTTTCGTTCCTGGTGAAATATTTCCTACTAATATGGAAAATGCAAGATAAGATCTTACTTGCTACTCTCTTGGGAGTATATTCTCACTCAATAGTGTTTATTTCATGAAAGTTTACTCTTTTATGCTTTTTGAGTGATCAGAGTTATACAGATTTTTTGGGGAGTAGTGGAAAGGGAATGGAGAGGATTCAACCACTGGTTCCCCTTGTTTCAATATATCTCTCTTATCTATTGTTGGTTGATTATTCCTGAAATATCCTCAACCTCTATCAAGAGGTCTGGTCAGTTCACTTCACTTCAACTCCACACCTCGATTGGCAGAAATGGAAAGATGGATGGAATATTAGTCTGTGGTCATGACCAGCATCCAAATAGTCCTTCCTCCAAAAATGAGTACATGAAGACTTATTCTGCTATTTTTGAAATGTTGCCAGTCTCTGCTTTAGCTTTCCCTCAATAAATTGTCCTAATGAGAACTGTAAATAGAAAGAAAAGAAAAATATGGCAGGAAATAATCTGGAAAAGATGCTAATATATGTTGATAACATTTTTGGAGTTACCATACCTTCAATGGCTAGAAGAGTGCCTGACATGTAGTCGACACTCAGTAATTGTTTGGTGAGTAAATGTGTTTAATACTCTGTTTTGCTCTTTTTCTATCCCACTTTTTCCCTTAAATTTCCAGTTACTCATATTTATAGCCATATATTCAAGGGTTGTTTTTTGTTGTTGTTGTTCGTTTGTCTCAAGCAGGAAAGCACCTGAAATTCCAAGTCAGAATAACCTGAATTAGAACATAAGTTTATAAATGAAGTATTTATATACCCTTTTCTTGCATGTAAAATGGAAACAAACAAAATATGTCTCACAGGGTACAAAGTACAACTGCAAAGATATAACAAGGCACTACATAAATGTTAGTTTATTTCCCTATCACCTTCTGCCATTTTTCCTTCTTATGCATTTTTAGTTTCTCTTTTGCTTCAAGCAAAAAAAATCAAAATCTCTATCAGAAAAAAAGTGTATCTAGTCATTGTAATTTGATAAAATGCAGCATTAAATTACATGACCCATTTCTTAATTATTTTGCATGATTTACTAAAAGTACAAGACAGGGAATTTGGAGGATTTGTGAGGTGAGGTAAAAATTACATACATAGAAGTGGTTGATTTCAAGGGATTAAGAATAAACTATGAATAGGTGGGGGAAAAAAAGAATCAGGACAATATGATCGACTGCAACCAAAGGTGGAAAAAACTGTAAAAAGAAATAGCTTTAGAGGTCTCCAATCTGCTTTCAAAATGCTGGGATCCAGTTTTCGTAAATTAGAGTTCCCAGTAAATGTAGGACAAGTCCCAGCTGTACCAGAGCAGTAACATTAACACTAAGCTATATCTTGAGTCTCCTTTTCTTTTAAATCCCCAGAGGTTTCAAACCATAAAGAGGGTCAAAATAAATTTCCCTACTATTTCCCCTTCTTTGATAAGCAGGTCTCACCTGTCGTATTTCCATTTGTGGCATTTAGATAGCTGAGAGAGAGAGAGAGAAAGAGAGAGAGAGAGAGAGTTAGAGTTTAAGGAAAGAGTGCTCAATCCATCTGGTCTGGGTTTTCCAAAATTACAAAAGTTATCATTTCAGTAACATTAGATGTTGTTAAGATTATACAATCAGATATGGTTTTATAACTTACTATATATCCACAGCAAACAAGACTATGTTATACCGGCAGAAGGAGAAACACCTAGATCTTTGGAACATAATAAAGAGCCCCAAAATAGACCCTTACCAATATGCCCAACAGATTTTTGATAAAGATTCAAAATCAATTCAGTGAAGGAAGGATAGTGTTTTCAACAAATGGTTCTAGAACAATGGGACATGCATAGGCAAACAAAAGTGTACTTAGACATTATGCCTAGTACAAAATTTCACAAATTAGAGTAAGATCTTTTTTTCTTTTTTTTTTGACAACAATATCTATTTCTGTGATGTGCAATATGGTAGCCACTTGCCATGCACAGTCATTGATTACTTGAAATGTAACTAGCATCAATCGAGATATACTGTAAATATAAAATACACACTAGATTTGAAGACTCGGTATAAAAATAAAATGAAATATCTTAATTATTTTATATGGATTGCACCTTGAAATAATATTTTTGGGACACGTTTGGCTAAATAAAATATAATATTAATGCTAATTATACCTGTTTTTATTCCTAATATGTGTAGTAGACAATTTAAAATTACATATGTGACTTGCATACGTCTATTGGCCAGAACTAGTTTAATCTATAATTTCCAATTTCAATTTGTTTATTTTGGAATGATAAGTCAACGATAGCTGTAATGAAATCTGTGTGTAGATTTTTATTTTTATCAAAGCGTTACATTTGTCTGACCAAATAGTTGAATAATTTAGCAATCATATTTACTGATTATTTCTAAAACATTCAATTTGTTTTGCATAAATAAAATTATTTTGTAATATTGTCACTTATATAATAAATATTTAGCAGGATCTATTCTAGTTACTTGGGAATTATAAAGCCCTTGTCTTCATGGAGCTTACATTTTCAGTTAATAACCCTTCCTAATTTATATAAAGATAAAAATAATTATAACTGGCATAAGTTGTCTTGGCTACATACATGACTAATCGGAGCAGAGCCTCGTGGGCTACCAAAAAATTAAGTATTATCCAAAAATATCCATTTTGTCTTAGGCATCAGTCAGTGTAATTACTGTTGAGAAGAAATGGAGAGGGTTCATAAATCTAGCAAACTGGCTAAATTGGCATTGGGTACATATAGGTCTGTTCAGAGATCCTCCTCTGTATTTTGTCATATTGACTTATTTCTGACTCTCATTCTAAATTCTGAATCCATCAATAATTTTTACTTCTTATTGGCACATATGCTGATTAGAAAATAATAAGAAGCACATAAACCACCTAATAAATAAAATATTTCAAAAAAACATGAAGCCAGAACTTAAACCAGTCCATGTCATTTTCAAGCTTGATCCCCAAACCTGATATATCATGACCATTGACTTCAATCTTTAATATGGATGTCTAAGTCATTGCCTGGAAAGAAGCGTCCATCTTTGTTTAGTCCTTTGAAACAAACATTTGAAATTGATTTGCACTCTTATCTAGACATTTTTGTTGGAGTATAGAAATATATTTAATGAGATCCTCAGACTGGCTTCAGAAGATATTTAAGCTGTCATTATCCATAGATTGTTGACCTTATCAATAAATTGATACCTCTAAGGCATAAAGATCACTTGTATTGTTTCAGTTGCCTTAGTGTGCAGGAAATTTACTCCAATAAATAAGAACTGAAGCAGTTTTCCTGACAGTTGCATTTTTTAGTCATTGATTTTCATAAATGTACAGAATTTAGAATTCTGAAAGAGTTTTAAGTAAGCTTGAGTTCAGTTGAAATGATATGAATAGTGATTTGTTTTTTCTGGTAATTGGATAACATAAGTGTTTATATAATTGGCAGGTCCCAATAATGTTAAAGGCAGATCTGATGGAAAACAAATGTTCAAAAGGTTTTTGTAAATGCAAGATAATCAATAGAGGCTGAAAAATAACTATTTTCAAGTATCGACAGGAACCCATCTTATTTGGAAATTCAAATATATTCAGGAATTTGTATGTTCTGTTCCAATTTTATCACATATGATAAACCCATTTCTATACTGCCTTTTATCTGAAATTCATAGTCATAAAATTAATTATTTCACTTAGGGAATCTAACTATATATTTCATCCCTTTCCATATATTTTGTCTCCATTACCATCAAAAGTATCTTCCTATTAGAATTCCTGACAGATCCCCAACCACACTCAAGGCATCATCAATAGATCTCAGTGTACTCTACCGGATCCTGTAGCTTTTCTAATAATTATACCTCATCAATTTTTTGTTTTTCACAAATCAAAATTTTTTTTCCTATCTTCCATTTACCTGTTTGGCCTTCTTTCTAAAGAGATCTCAGGTAAGTTTGTACGTGTGACACTACTATCTCTTCGGTGTGTTAGCTTACCTTAATTTTTCCAAATATGCTAAATTTAAATGTATCTTAAGACTTAAATTATCTGAATCCAAGTGTATAAAAAAATCAGAAAAACAGATATATATCATGAATTTTCTTGGATTTAATTTCAAAACCAACTTTCAGAGTGTAGCTTATGATCCAAAGATCAACTAAACACCTGAGGCAGCTAGAACTCCAGTAACATACAGTTAGTACTGATGGTCAAAAGTAAGCCTTGGCGGTATTGTAGGATCCCAGAGATTTTTCTGATGTTAAAACAGTGTATACTGAATAAAGCCAGTTCTGTTTTCTTTTATTTAATAATATTTTGGCAGTAGTAACTGCCACATTGTATGTATGTTTGCCTTTGGCCATAAGCTTGACTTAACTGGACAATTTCATTTCACTACATTGTGCAGAACTCTGGAAACTTAGATAAAATATTTAAACACCTTAGTATACACACAGACACTCTCATTCACTCCTCTTCCATGCCGTCAATCTTTCTCATTATTTTAGCGTTCAAATGTAGCCATGATCTTACATCACAAAATTGAAAGAGTGTTGTTTGTTTGCCTGTCAAATTTTTGCTCATGACACCATTAATGGTGCTTGCGGTGTGCCAGATGCTGTTCTAAACCCTTTTAAAATAATAACTTAATAAATCTTCATAAAACCTTTACAGGATGCAGAATATTATTTTAACTTTACAGACAAAAGAATTAAGACATTGGATGATTAATGAACAAGCTCAAGGTCACACCATTCATGAGTGGTAAATAGGAAATGACCCTGGGCCAACTTGTTCCTAAGTCCAAGCTTTTAATTATTTGGCTGTGCTTTTTCCAAACATGGTATTGATGAGGGAAGTTTTGAAGATAAATATAATAATTAGGTCATCTTTCTTCTCCATACTCAAATTTTATTCTCAAAATAATTTTTGTATGCTACATACATTTTAACAGGTTTTTGTTACATAGTTGCCCTGAGTAGAAATCCACCTTAAATACAGATGAAAAAGAAATTATATTTAAGATTAAGTAAATTTAAATTTTTTTCTCAATAAAAGGTATATGGGAACACATGATTTCATTTTTACAACTTCATGTAAGTCTGAATTTTTAGAATGATAAGGTTGAATATATGTCTAATAATTACTAGCCAAATTGAAGAATATAAATTGGAGCAGTAACCACTTAGTGCATAAATTCAAACATACAATATTCAAGTTACGCTTTCCATGAACATTACTCCTTGAAGTTGTGCAATGAGGGATACCGAAAGTAAAATTATTGTGTATATGTAAAATATAATATATATATAATAGTATAATTATGTATAAAATATAGTATAATATCATGTAATTAAAAGGCATAATATAACAATAAAAAAAATAAACTATGTGAAAGCCAATAATCTGGTTCAGCTTTCATAATCATGATTTTAAATGTTCTTCAGCAGAAATTATTCAAGCATTTTTTTCCTCAGGATCTTTCAGAAATACGTCAATTGTTAATAATAACAATATCTGATAGGAAGCCAGAGACAACGTTAGTCTCATTCCCAGATGTAATGCCAGAACTAAGACAGCACCTTGTCCATCGTAGGTACTTAATTTGTGGAATGGATAAACAAATCAGTGAAAAATGGATAGAAGTTGATGGTGATTGTTCTACTTTAAACCACTTTCAAATGTGTTAGTATTACATTAATAACTTTCTAAGTTTATTTGAGTAGAAAATAGTTCTGAAAAATTACACACACACACACACATATATAGAGGGAGAGAGATAAAGACCAGTCTAAGGTTGTTTTGCACTATATTCTGTTATTGAACTGTAAAGAAGGAGAAATTATAGAAAAGGCAATTTGTTTAAAAGTAGATAGAAATGTATAAATCAAGTAACACACTTTTCTGGGTACATACTACATAATACCTGCGAAAGTAGGAAGCAATTTCGCCGACGTATTTAATAGAGAAATGACCTGAAATCTTTACAAATCAAAACAATTCCATGATTGCAAATTTTAGAAACTGAATATTTCTTCTTAATGAATTCATTTGCATATAGGAAATTATGTCATATTACTTCACTAAAAGTTTTAATTTAAGAGCATTGATTACTATTTGGGAGGCAAATCGTTCTCAAATTTACAACTACATTTTAAAGGAAAATATTCTGTTAATCTCTTTCTCACATCTTCTCATATATCTCATTTCACTTTTAATTTCCTGCAAATTTATCATTTCTGTTAAATCATTTCTTGCCCTTTCTTGGTAGTGACTGATAATGATATTGTTGAGATGTGTCTCTTTCTAACACCCAGACTTACTATCCAAACTTCATCATATTTAAAATCTAGACTATACTGCTGAAATCCCTCCTGACCAGATATATCTTACCATCT